>JAIFGZ020000142.1:1200000-1578147 GCA_019925245.2 Oryza australiensis
ATTGCCGATCCATCTACATGGAATGCACAGAAATCGTAAGAAAATTCCACGAAATTCAAACCATTTAAATATTATTACAATAATTATATATATATATATGTAATCAGACAATAATTATATACTAATCCAACATACGTGTTGTTCTAAAAAATTAGAATTATTTTTAAAAGTTCTTTTAAAGTGGTAAACATAAAATTAATTAATTATTTTGCATCTATTTTAAAAGGTCCTTTGTCATCTATTTTATAAGTTATTTGTCCAAAACATTTTCTCTCATCATTTTCCATAAACATTTTTTGAGGTAAAATTGTACGGACTAAATTCCTACAAATGTAATGTGCTAAGCATACTTTTCTTCCTCTTTATTTTCCCTAACTTTTTTCTCAACACAATGTAATGTGCTTAGCAAAATAAATTGTCCAAACAAATTTTCTCTCTCCTCATGTTTACAAAAAAATATAGAGATAAAAATGTATAGAAAACAATCCTAAAATGCGAAGTGCTAAGCATAGATCATAAGAGGAAGAAGTTGCTAACCTTGTAGATAGCAAATATTTGTGTATTATCACCAAAACAAAATCACAAAAAATTTTGGCAGCACCTCCCCTCTAGCTAGAGAGAAATTTTGAAGACAAGTATAGCTGGCTCGGGCTGGAGAAGGAAGAAGGAGTATAAAAAAGCAAGCCATCTTTAGTGCCGGTTGATAACCCCAACCGGGACAAAAAATAGCATCTTTAGTCCCAGTTGGTGTTACCAACCGGGACTAAAAATGGTGTCAGAGGCTGTCAGAACCTATCAGAGCATCGGGCATCTTTAGTCCCGGTTGGTAACACCAACCGGGACAAAAAATAGCATCTTTAGTCCCGGTTGGTGTTACCAACCGGGACTAAAGATGCCCGACACTCTGACAACCTCTGACAATATTTAAACCAGGACTAAAGATGATCTTTGGTCCCGGTTCTTGTCACGAATCGGGACTAATGTTCCTAGAAATCCGTAGACTTTTTAAACCGGGACTAGAAATATTTTTTAGTCCCGGGTACTATTTAAACCGGGACTATTGTGGATTTTGGCACTTCAACCGAAAATGGTTTCTCCAGTAGTGTTCACATAACAGGCTAAATATTGATTAGCATATATACCCTCCACCAGAGTGTCTTGACTTGTGACAGATTCCAGATTGAATTTTGTTTTTTGAAAGTAATTGATAATGTATAAAAATATGTGCCTCCCATTTTTTTCTCTGAAGCACTTTAGTTGTGTGGTTAGAATATTCACCAGACAAATTCGTCTCTCCCGTTTGTTACGCTATATTCTCCGTTATCCCTTTTTTTAAGTACTATATGTACATATTGTTATTAGTTTTCTAGATATCACACACCAATAGGCATGGGGTATTATTATGTTTCTGATAGTATATATGGTTGCTAACGACACGGAGGATATATAGATGATAGGCGATCTTTGCGGGTGTTAACGATCAAATTTAGTAAATCATGCATCGGATGTGGAGATAAAGCCGAAGCCGATTTGGAGGGAATCGGGTTTTTCGAAAAAAGAGTGTGCTCTAATTGTAGACCGAATCAGCTAAATAGTTCGTCGGCTGATGACCGAATCGGCTAAGGTGATCGTCGGCCGATACCGAATCGGACAAGATAAGCCGATGTAGCCGATTCCGGTAGGGTAACTTTGGAATCATCTTCGGATTCGTTCGAAGTTCTTCATGACAATTGCCATGCATGGATAGAGTCCGAGAAAGACAATTGTATCTATTAATTAGGTTATTTTAAATAGTTCCCTTATAGATTATGTTGGTAAGAGTCTGCCATAAGGGACTTATCTATAATTTAAATTGTAATAGAGATAGGAATCGTGTCCAACAAGGACATATCTTGTATCTGGGCATAAATTTGACCGAAGACCCTATAAACAATAACAAACAATCAGTTCAATACAACTTCAGCGCATCACCACCTTTTTCCTTTCAATTACTTTGACGAGTTCTTGCTTTGAGTTGGGCTGCATCGGGTTCGATCTCCGACGAGAGGTAAAGCTTGTTATGGCGGCTTGCGCTCTCGGGATTAGTGCTTCCATCTTTATGACACTCTGATCTTGTTTACGTAAATGCCTATTTATCATATATGCTATATAATCTAGATCAATACTACGATCTAACTCTAATCGGCTAGCATCCATTACTAGATCACATCCGATAGGGTTAGATATCATCGTCGACTTAGATTATATAGTGTATCCACCATCTCGAAAGGTTTTCATAGATGTGTTTAGATCTTATGATTCTTCTTATATTTAGTGATGCATCAGTTGAGTCTGACCTACTAAATAATATTTAGAATCATAACATCTATCATGTTTCATGTTTGCTATCAGAGATAGTATCGGAGTTTCAGCCGATTTTACCTGTTTTAGCTATCTCGTTTATTATATGTTTGCTTGATATGCTAAATCTGCCCTTTATATTAAGATCTCACTGTGATAAAATATGTTAAGCTTGTTACTGATCTGTTAGGTTATCTTAACACTTGATCAATTCCTGTTTAACGTATTTAATCTATATTGATATCCTAGTATAAAGCGGTATCGGAGTACTAGCCGATACACATTAGATTTATGACATTGGCTATGCTATAAATATGTATAATCTTAGTCTTAAGGTACTTTTGGACATAAGTGATTTATATTGTTTCGGTACGCTACCGATCTATCCCAATCACTTGGTCTAAACGTATTTTCAGACTTAGATTATATATTATAGATATCTACAGCCGATCGATTAGATCTAATTTTACTTGGCTGATTCATTGCATATTGCATCGGCTCAATATAAGACGATACGTCAACAAGATTTGGACCTGCACTAGAGTAAAGAAAATCTCTCAGGGCAGTGTGTGACAATTTTACCGTCAACATGCTTTTGGCACGCCCGGTGGGACACGACAAGACGTCATGGTGGACATCAAGTCATTAGAAATCGACCCAGAGAATATCATCCCCATCACCATGGACAAACTCATGCCAGAACAGAAGGTCGAATTCGAGGAGATGATGAACAAACTGCAAAACCAGTTTTTGCACTCGTTCGTCCAAACTCGCTCGGGCATGGTTATTCAGCGTTACAAGGTGGTTTTCGCAGGTGCTGATGAGCCCGAGTCGGGTTCTACCAAGGAAGGAAAGACTCAAGATATCAAGCAGGAAGAAGGCCCAGAATTCAACAACCTACAAGATCGGATCGATTATGTCATGCATCACGCGCTGATCAACCAGTCGGGGATCCTTGTTAACAACCTAAACAACAAGATTAATTCCGTGGTTGACAGTAGGATAGCCAAGCATCAAGCCAAGGGGCCGATATTTCTTCCTGAAGGCAATTTTCCACCATATAGGACTTTGGCTACTGGCAAACAGCAGCCTACTTTGGGTATGGTCCCAGAATAGCTGATGGTGTCATCATTTGCCCCTGGAAAGCCGATTGCATCGTCATCGACACAAAAGCAACCAGAATTCAATCCTTTCCTTCTCGTCAAACCACAACCTCAACACATGGGATATAACATCCAACAGGTTTCTCAAGACCAAATTGCAGCCATGTTCGAGACGAACCGGGCCACCGGTGTGAGCCGATTTGCGATACCGATAGGGCAACAGCACCAATTCAGCAGCAAGCACACCCCCATCGGAGCTCGGTTCCTTCCCGATCATCAAGCTTATGAGGTGCATCAGTATCGTCAACATCACCAGGGAGCAATGTCAATTTTCAATATCAGCCTCATTCACCTCATGTGTAGTATTGGCAGGGGACACTACCTCAACCCCAATACCTGCCTCAAGTCAATTAATTTGAGCCGACGCAGCAGCAAGGGGCACTTCAGCAGAAGCCGTGGGCTGACATGATTGCTGTTGTAATGAGGAAACAATTTGGCCTCAAGCCTAAGGATACTGGCAATATGTATTGGTATCCATATCCGAAATATTTTGAAAGGGTGCCATTGCCGAGCCGATACAAGGTGACAGATTTTTCAAAATTCTCAGGGCAAGACAACGTGTCGAATTTTGAGCATGTTAGCCGATTTCTGGCCCAGTGTGGTGAAGCATCGGCTACTGACGCTCTGAGGGTTAGATTATTCCCTCTGTCTTTATCTGGATCGGCTATCACATGGTTTTCATCCTTGCCATATAATTCTATTCAAAGTTGGGTCGATCTGGAGAAACAGTTTCATAGGCACTTCTACAGTGGAATTCATTAGATGAAACTGTCCGATCTCATTTCTATCAGGCAAAAGCATGACGAATCTGCTCAATACTATATTCAGAGGTTTAGAGATATGAGGAACAGATGCTACTGCCTGATTCTGTCAGATTCTCAGCTAGCCGATCTTGCTTTCTAAGGCTTGTTAACACCAATCAGAGAAAGATTTTCGACTCAGGACTTTGAAAGCCTAGCTCACTTGGCTCAAAAGGTAACAGCACATGAACAAAGATTTCAGGAAGCCAAGAAAGCCTTTAAAAAGGTTAATCATGTTGCATATGCCTCCGAATCTGAAGAAGATGAGGAGGACTCTGAAGTAGCAGCAGCCGAATGGGCAAGAAACAAGAAGGTTATTACATGTCAATGGGTCAAAAATTCGTCCAAGGAGAAAAAAATATGATTTTGACATTACCAAGGCTCACAAGATTTTTGATCTGCTACTTCGGGAGAAACAAATCCAACTTCTTGCTGGCGATGTGATTACGTCGGTTGAGGAGTTGAGAAAGAGAAAATTTTGCAAATGGCACAATACTGGATCTCACAGCACCAATGAATGCAAAGTTTTTAGGCAGCAGATCCAATCGGCTATTGAAGCAGGAAAGATTAAATTTGAAGATTCAAAGAAGTCAATGAAAGTTGATGGTAATCCTTTCCTGTCAACATGGTTCACACGAGTGGGAGGGCAGCCGATAGGAAGGATTATCGGTCCAAGAAGCCTAATTCTGTTAGAAACATTGACAATTACCAGAGGAAACATGACAGATAGGAAGAGAGGTACTATCAGGAGGATGACAGCTTTGATCCCCATTGGAGTTGCGAATTTTTCATATTTTGCTGGAACGAAGGGATGAGGCTGCCATCGATAGAAAATTGTCCAGCATGCAGCAATTATGATGGCGACTGTGCTGGAGAATCTAACCGATCTTGTCCTGAGAAAAATCGGCTGAGATAGAGAAAACTCCCTGTTCATCAGAGATTGGGTCCATGACGAAGATGAAGATGAGACCATAAACCCACAATGGTGTCCTTCTGGTACTTTCACTAAGAATCAGAAGAGGAGGGTATAGAGGATGAAGAGTAGTGGACGTTTCTAGGAGGTACGGGCTAAGATCGATCATCGGCTGAAGAAGAAAAAGCAAGAACACTCAAAGAAGGAGTGGCACGTTAAGAGCAAAGTACTTTCAGCCGATGAGGTCAAAGCCGACAAGGCAAAAAGGTTGGCTAAGGGAAAGTTTGTTGCTTCTGCATTGGTTAACATGGTCTTTGTGTTACCAGCAAAATATGAGGCTAGCCAAGCCAAAGCAGATCTTGTGGAAGAATCCCTAGCCAAGTTGGTTTTGTTCCCAGAACAAGCTATTTTTCCAAAACCAGAGGGGACAGGGCATCGGCACCTCAAGCCATTGTATGTCAGGGGGTTTATCAATGGCAAGCCGATGTCCAAGATGTTGGTTGATGGTGGGGCTGTCGTAAAATTAATGCCATATGCTACATATAAGAAGTTGGGCAGGAGTTCAGATGATCTCATCAAAGGAGTTCAAATGATCTTCAAGGAAACCAAAGGAGTTTTGAACGTTGAATTGACAATCGACAGCAAGATTGTCCCTACCACATTCTTTGTCATCAATGGGAAGAGTTCATATAGCTTGTTGCTTGGAAGGGATTGGATTCACGCAAATTGTTGTATTCCTTCGACAATGCATCAGAGCCTAATCCAATGGCAAGGTGACAAGGTGGAGATCGTGCCAGTCGAAAGGTCAGTCAACATTGCCAATGTCGATTTAACTCTTTGGGAGATGGATGAAATTGATTGCTTGTCTGGCAAAATTTGGCAAGGGGATTATCTAAAAGTGTCTGATTGTGACATACAGCCAATTGGAGACAAAAAGCCCCGATTATTGCTTTGAGGGCGTCATGGAGGGTTCAAGTTTCTACACCAAGGACACTGTAGATGATCTCGATGGCAAATTGGGACAAGGCTTCATGTTGGCCGATGATTTGGAAGAAGTTTATATAGGTCCAGGAGATAGGCCTAGACCGACATTTATTAGCAAAAAACTGTCTTCTCAATTTATAACCAAGCTAATAGAACTTTTGAAAGAATATAAAGATTTCTTTGCTTGAGAATATTTTGAGATGTCGGGACTTAGCCGATCGATTGTAGAACACCGGCTTCCTATCAAACCAGCATATTGGTCGTTTAAGCAATCACCTAGAAGATTCAAAGCCGATATGTATGATGCTATCAAGGTCAAAATCACTCGATTGTATGATGCTGGTTTCATTTGGCCATGCCGATATGCTGAGTGGGTTTCCAATATAGTTCCAGTGATCAAGAAAAATGACAAACTTAGGATGTGTATTGATTTTCGAGATCTGAACAAAGCTATCCCTAAGGATGAATACCCAATGTCGATTGTCGATTTATTAGTTTATGCTGCTTCAGGACATAAGATTATCAGTTTTATAGATGACAATGCTGGATATAATCAAATTTTCATGGCAGAAGAAGGCATCCATAAGACTGCTTTTAGATGTCCTGGTGCAATCGACTTGTATGAGTGGGTTGTGATGATGTTCGGCTTGAACAACGCTGGAGCTACGTATCAAAGAGTCACGAATTACATATTCCATGATCTAATCGGCTTGTTGGTTGAAATCTAGTGAAATCGAAGGAGGTAGATGACCATATAGCCGATTTGAGGAAAGTTTTGGAAAGAACAAGAAAATATAGCCTGAAGATGAATCCCATAAAATGCCTTTTGGCGTATCGGCTGGACAATTTTTGGGCTTTCTTGTTCATGAAAGGGGGATTGAAGTAACACAAAGGAGTATCAATGCAATCAAGAATATTCAACCTCCACAAGACAAGAAGCAGTTGCAATCTCTGGTCGGCAAGGTGAATTTCATCAGGAGGATTATTGCTAATCTATCTGGGAAGATGAAGCCCTTTACACGTTTGCTCAGATTGAAAGCCGATCAATAGTTCACTTGGGGGGTAGAGCAACAAAAGGCCTTGGACAATGTCAAGGAACGATTGAGTTCCCCTACAGTTCTGATTCCTCAAAAAAGGAGTGTCTTTCAAGTTGTACTTGTCAACCGACGAGAAGTCAATCGGCTCAGTCTTGATCAAGGAATTTGAAGGCAAGCATGTTAGTGATATGCCCTAGAGGCAACATGGAGATGTTGGATATCACGTCAATGTTTATGTATAAATGAATAAAGTGTTATTCAGTTCCATGAAATAGACATCTTGTATTGATCAATAAGTACGTGACTTATTTATGAGACTCGATATGTATGAATCTATTTCTAAATGATCCCTGATCATATATCATATTATTGGAACAAATATGATTCTAAGATCGGCATGTTTATTGATTGATGATCATGTCTCATAGATCATGGGTATGGAGATACCAAATCAATAAACATGGACACATGTGTTGGAGAACACATTGTTGGATAGACCCACCATGAGACACTACAGGAATCAATGTGCCATTAGTTGGTCTCAGGTAGTGTTGGTACAAAGTCCTTAGACCTGAGATCACCATGGATTCCAACATGTGTAGTAGCCTACTTTGGGACTACCAAACGCTATTCCGTAACTGGGTAGTTATAAAGGTAGTTTTCGGGTTTGTTATGAAACATGGAGTGGGATATGAGTGATCAAGATGGAATTTGCCCCTCCTTTGGAGAGATATCTCTGGGCCCCTCGAGGTAATGGATTATGAAAATGCATGGCCATGCTAAGTTGATTGAGGAGTCAATCAACAGACAGATAATCCAATACGGTTCGAGTGAATGGTTAAGCTATTGAAGGGATGGCACACATCTTGCCTATCGCTTAACTGGTATCGTGAGGCAAAGGGATTTGTGTACACATTACAGGTTCAGAGCCGATATTATATTCTTGTATACACCAGCCCCACGGAGGTCTGAAAGATCACGTCGTGCGCCTGACAGGTACACAGGTGCGGAACAACGTGATATATTGTTGTTGGACAATGATGAACCTAAGACCTATGAGGAAGCGATTGTGGGACCCGATTCCAACAAGTGGCTTGGAGCCATGAAATCCGAAATAGAATCCATGTACGACAATCAAGTTTGGAACTTGGTTGATCCACTGATGGTGTCAAAACCATTGAGTGTAAATGGGTTTTTAAGAAAAGGCCGATATGGATGGAAATGTTCACATCTATAAGGCGCGATTGGTGGCGAAAGGTTTTAAACAGATTCAAGGAGTTGATTATGATGAAACCTTCTCGCCCGTCGCAATGCTTAAATCTATTCGGATTATCCTAGCGATTGCTGCATATTTTGATTATGAGATATGGCAGATGGATGTCAAAACGGCTTTCCTGAATGGAAACCTAAGCGAGGATGTATACATGATACAACCTCGGGTTTTCTCGATCCAGAATCGCTCGGAAAGATATGCAAGCTACGAAATCCATTTATGGATTGAAGCAAGCATCTCGGAGTTGGAATATTCGTTTTGATGAAGTAATCAAAGGGTTTGGTTTCATCAAAAACGAAGAAGAGGCCTCGTGTTTACAAAAAGGTCGGTGGGAGTGCAATTGTATTTCTAATCTTATATGTGGATGACATATTACTGATTGGAAATGATATCCCTATGCTAGAATCCGTCAAGTCTTTATTGAAAAATAGTTTTTCCATGAAAGACTTAGGGTAGGCAGCATACATATTGGGCATTCGGATCTATAGAGATAGATCCAAGAGGCTAATTGGATTAAGCCAAAGCACATACATTGACAAGGTGTTGAAAAGGTTCAACATGCATGATTCCAATAAAGGTTTCTTGCCCATGTCACATGGCATTAATCTTAGCAAGAATCGTGTCCTCGGACACATGATGAGCGGAATAAGATGGGTATGGTTCCATATGCTTCGGCAATTGGATCCATCATGTATGCCATGCTTTGTACACGCCTGCATGTCTCGTACGCTTTGAGTGCTACGAGCAGATACTAGTCGATCCAGTGAAGGTCACTGGATGCCGTAAAGAATATCCTTAAGTACTTGAGAAGAACTAAGGATATGTTCCTAGTCTATGGAGGTGAAGAAGAGCTCGTTGTAAGTGGTTACACCGATGCTAGCTTCCAAACAGACAAGGATGATTATAGATCGCAACTGGGTTCGTGTTTTGCCCGAACGGAGGCGCCGTCACCGGAAGAGTTCCAAGCGGGATACCGTTGCTGATTCTACAACGGAGGCCGAGTACATTGCTGCTTCGAAGTGCAAAGGAGGCTGTTTGGATCAAGAAATTGCGTTTCGAGCTTGGTGTGATGACTAGTGCGACGGTCCAATGTCTCTCTATTATGATAATAGTGGAGCCATTGCGCAAGCCAAGGAGCCAAGGTCACATCAGAAGTCTAAACACATACTTCGACGATATCATCTCATACGCGAGATAGTGGACGAGGTGATGTCAAGATATGCAAAGTGCACACGGATCTCAACATAGCCGATCCGCCGACAAAACCTCTCCTCCCCAAAGCATGAGGCGCACACAAGAGGAATGGGTATTAGATACTTACATGATTGACTCTAGTGCAAGTGGGAGATTGTTAGTGATATGCCCTAGAGGCAACATGGAGATGTTGGATATCACGTCAATGTTTATGTATAAATGAATAAAGTGTTATTCAGTTCCATGAAATAGACATCTTGTATTGATCAATAAGTACGTGACTTATTTATGAGACTCGATATGTATGAATCTATTTCTAAATGATCCTCGATCATATATCATATTATTGGAACAAATATGATTCTAAGATCGGCATGTTTATTGATTGATGATCATGTCTCATAGATCATGGGTATGGAGATACCAAATCAATAAACATGGACACATGTGTTGGAGAACACATTGTTGGATAGACCCACCATGAGACACTACAGAATCAATGTGCCATTAGTTGGTCTCGGTAGTGTTGGTACAAAGTCCTTAGACCTGAGATCACCATGGATTCCAACATGTGTAGTAGCCTACTTTGGGACTACCAAACGCTATTCCGTAATCGGGTAGTTATAAAGGTAGTTTTCGGGTTTGCTATGAAACATGGAGTGGGATATGAGTGATCAAGATGGAATTTGCCCCTCCTTTGGAGAGATATCTCTGGGCCCTCGAGGTAATGGATTATGGAAATGCATGGCCATACTAAGTTGATTGAGGAGTCAATCAATGACGATAATCCAATACGGTTCGAGTGAATGGTTAAGCTATTGAAGGGATGGCACACATCTTGCCTATAGCTTAACCGGTATCGTGAGGCAAAGGGATTTGTGTACACATTACAGTTCGAGCCGATATTATATTCTTGTATACTATGGTGTCAATATGTGCTGCTAGGCGCCACCGTTGACAAGTTGGCTGAGTTGGAATCGAGCCGACGGTCGGCTAAGTTAGACTATAGCCGAAACCGAGTATACCTGAACCTACTGGGTCGCACGCTTAAGGGGATAAGAACGGCATTTGAGTTGGACTCGGATACGGTTCGATCGGATAGGGATCCGATCGGATAGAGTCCTATGGGCTTATAACGTGTGGGCGGCCAACTCTATGAGATACGGATGAGATCCGATTCAAAATAGAGTCCCGATCGGCCACGAGTCCCGCCGGCCAACTCTATATAAAGGAGGGAGGGGTGGAGAGCCGTGACACGTCAATTGCATCGCGTGCAATGAAGTCGCCGAGATCAATCTCCACGGAAACCCTCCCCACTTTCGAGCCAAACCCTAGCCTTGCATCGCGTGCTAGCACACGGGTGTACGGCGTTTTGTCCCCGGACGTGTGGATACCGGTAGAGGCGCGCTACGTTGCGCGCTGTTGATCGGCTTCGGATCGGCTACGGCATCTGCGAATCGGCTGATTGGCGAATCGGCTGTCCCCGGTATCGGCGTCGGCTTGCGAGAATCGGCTACACTGTTCCGGATCGGATAGCCCCGATTGGCTGTTTCCGCTGCACACTCCAATCGGTAACGATCTATCGGCCCTTACTTGCAAGTGTTCCTGGTTTGCGCGGTAGAAAATTTTTTTGTTTTCGGCTAGCGTAGCTTCCGCGTAACCCTTCAAGGGTATCGAGCTAATCTTGCTTAGTTCGGGTTTTAGATTGGATCTGGAACAAGTTTTGCGCACGGGTTGATTAGATCAATCGGTTTTACGGGATTTATTGAGGAGAGTTAATGGTAACTGTGTTCCTTGATAGTGTATCGGAACGGCGTAATGTGATTACGTCGAAGCAATTTCCATGTAACTCGGTTTGAATTGGAGTTCGAGATAGCGTTCCTTGATAGTGTATCGGAACGGTATAATGTGATTATGCCGAAGCTATCTCGTAGTCCGATCTTGTTAGCTGCCTCGCGCCTACGCAAACCATCTCCCTTGATAGTGTATCGGGACGGCATAATGAGATTATGCCGATATGGTTTCCGTAAGCGAATGGGACCGCCTTGTGCGTACCCCCTTATAGGTCGTCTCGATGCCGTTTCTCTGCGATAGGTAGAAAACGTTTCTACGCCTAACTTGTTTTTGCAGAGAATGCTTTGAGATGGTATGGCCCTATTGTATGTATGAGATGCATGTGATGCATGTAATATTCTTTCATATGTGCAATCCTTGTAATATTCTTTCATACGTGCAATGCTTGTAATATTCTTTCACGACCTGCGAGTCGATGTAATCTTCAATTAGAGCTTCTATAGTAGTAGCTTAGTTTGAAGAAATCAAGCATCATGCACATTGGAAGATGGTGCCGAAGATGGAGATCCTCGCGCCGGCATGGAGAAGGAGATCACCATGTGAAGGGGGCCATACTATTTCACTATATGCTATTCTTCTTGCTTTCATATGTGATATGTTTGTTTGATAGGATAGCATCCCTCGCAAAATTAAGTAGTAATGATGCCCTTCCAAATGTTGCACCCGTCACCGTTATGCTCGTCAATGGTGGGTCGCCAAAGCAGAGTGCCATTCTCTATCATAACACGAGGGGGTATATGTCGGACATATACAGCAGGAGCATTTGTTTTACTTAACAAGGCTATCAAAACAGTTTTGGGCCTTGGGGCATAGGTTGGGGCCGGGCATGGAGATGCCACACCAACAACAAGAGTCACATAGAGATGTGATTAGCAAGGAGTTGCTTACCGATGTTACTAATTTTCTAGCAGTGATGCCAAAGCTCACTAGAAAATTAACTAACATGTGGATCTTGACCCAATACGTAACCTAGAGGGAAGGTGGAAAATACGTAATGGGAGTCTTATGTTAAATTGTTTAACAAAAGACATAGCATAAACATTGTGCTGAACTTTGCTTTTTCGTTGTAGAATAAATGGCGGCTAATACTACACCCAGTACCTTTAATTTGCGATCTAT
The DNA here is from genome assembly GCA_019925245.2 of Oryza australiensis. NCBI lineage: Eukaryota > Viridiplantae > Streptophyta > Magnoliopsida > Poales > Poaceae > Oryza > Oryza australiensis. Next base: position 1,212,678 of record JAIFGZ020000142.1, read on the forward strand.
TCTCGAAAAGGAAAAATTAATGGAACAAACTTTATGGATTGGTATCGCAACTTGAGAATTGTTCTCAAGCAAGAGCGTAAGGAGTACGTTCTTGAAGTACCCTATCCCGAGGATTTGCCAAATAATGCCACCGCAACCGCACGGAGAGCTTACGAGAAGCACACTAACGATGCCCTAGATATAAGATGTCTCATGCTTGCTACAATGTCCCCCGAGCTTCGAAGCAATATGAGAGCAGCGATGCTCACACTATTATTCGGGGCTGCGTGGCATGTTTGAGAACCAAGCTCGGGCCGAGAGGTTCAACACCTCAAAGTCCTTGTTTGCGTGCAGCTTGTTGAGGGAATCCCGTCATCCGCATGTGATAAAGATGATTGGCTATATCGAGAGTCCGGAAAACTAGGTTTTCCCCTTAGCCAAGAGTTGGCTACGACGTGATTCTCCGTCGCTCCCTCCGAGCTTCGAGCCATTCATATTGAATTATCACATGAACAATATGGATAGGACCTTGGATGAATTGCATGGGATGCTAAAGACAGTGAGGAGAGTATCAAGAAAAACGGTCATCATGTGATGATGATGCAGAAGGCAAAGCGCAAACCACCTGTCAAGAAACTTTGCACCAAGAGGAAGTTAACTCCCGATGAGATCGCGAGTGCCTCCAATGCAAAGAAGGGTAAGAAGGGGTCGGCGGCATCGATGCCGTTTGCTTCTATTGCAAGGAGACAGCCACTGGAAGAGGAACTGCAAGAAGTACATGGAGGATCTCAAAAAGAAGCAAAGTACGACTTCTCGCTTCGGTATTAATGTTATAGACATTAATCTTGCTACTTCACCTACCGACTCTTGGGTATTTGATACTAGATTAGTAGCTCATATTTGCAAATCGTTGCAGGGAATGAGAAGAAGTAGAGGATTGAGAAGGGGCGAGGTGAACTCGCGCGTCGGCATTGGAGCAAGCGTTGCTACGCTTGCGTCGGCAGTACCACTTCATCTACCTTCGGGATTAGTTTTGGAATTAAATAATTGTTATTGTGTTCCAACACTATGTCAAAACGTTATTTCCGCTTCATGTTTGCAAGCGGAAGGATATGATTTTAGATCAATGAACAATGGTTGTTCAATATATCTCGAGATATGTTCTATTTTCATGCTCCATTGGTGATTGGATTATACGTTTTGAATCTTGAAGCGTCTCCCATCTATAACATTAATACGTAAAGGCAACTCTCTAATGATATAAACCCCACGTTTATCCGGCATTGTCGCTTAGGCCATATAAATAAGAAACGCATGGAGAAGCTCCATAAGGATGGATTGCTTCACTCTTTTAATTTTGAATCATTTGAGACATGTGAGTCTTGTTTACTTGGTAAGATGACAAAGGCACCTTTCACGGGGCACAGTGAGAGAACAAGTGACTTGTTGGCACTCGTACATACCGATGTATGTGGACCAATGAGCTCAATGGCCGAGGTGGTTATCGACTTCATTACCTTTACGATGACTTTAGTAGATATGGCTATATCTACTTAATGAGGCATAAGTCCGAATCCTTTGAAAAGTTCAAAGAATTCCAGAATGAAGTACAAAATCATTTAGGAAAACAATCAAGTTTCTACGATCGATCGTGGAGGGGAATACTTGAGCCAAGAGTTTGGTAATCATCCGAAAGATTGTGGAATTGTTTCACGTTGACTCCGCCAGAACTCCACAATGGAACGGAGTGTCCGAACGGAGAAATCGCACCTTGTTGGACATGGTGCGGTCGATGATGAGCCAAAGTGATCTTCCGTTATCCTTCGGGATATGCTCTTGAAACAGCGCCACACTAAATAGAGTTCCATCTAATTCGGTTGAAAAGACACCATATGAGATATGGACAGGGCAACCCCTAGTTTGTCTTTTCTCAAAATTTGGAGATGTGAGGCTTATGTAAAACGTTTACAATCGACAAGCTCACACCAAAATCGACAAGTGCTTCTTTGTGGGATATCCTAAGGAAACTAAGGGATATTACTTTTATAATCGGGAACAAGGCAAAGTGTTTGTCGCCCGACATGGTGTCTTCTTGGAGAAATAGTTTCTTTCAAGAAGGGTTAGTGGGAGGGGTGCATCTTGAAGAAGTTCAAGAAATACCGAAAACGTTTCGCGACCACGAACCACAACGGAGGAACAAAGTGTTGCGCCACCGTTGTAGATACACCAGCCCCACGGAGGTCCGAAAGATCACGTCGTGCGCCCGACAGTACACAAAGCGAAACAACGTGATATATTGTTGTTGGACAATGATGAACCTAAGACCTATGAGGAAGCGATGGTGGGACCCGATTCCAACAAGTGGCTTGGAGCCATGAAATCCGAAATAGAATCCATGTACGACAATCAAGTTTGGAACTTGGTTGATCCACTGATGGTGTCAAAACCATTGAGTGTAAATGGGTTTTTAAGAAAAGGCCGATATGGATGGAAATGTTCACATCTATAAGGCGCAATTGGTGGCGAAAGGTTTTAAACAGATTCAAGGAGTTGATTATGATGAAACCTTCTCGCCCGTCGCAATGCTTAAATCTATTCGGATTATCCTAGCGATTGCTGCATATTTCGATTATGAGATATGGCAGATGGATGTCAAAATGGCTTTCCGAATGGAAACCCAAGCGAGGATGTATACATGATACAACCTCGGGGTTTTGTCGATCCAGAATCGCTCGGAAAGATATGCAAGCTACGAAATCCATTTATGGATTGAAGCAAGCATCTCGGAGTTGGAATATTCGTTTTGATGAAGTAATCAAAGGGTTTGGTTTCATCAAAAACGAAGAAGAGGCCTGTGTTTACAAAAGGTCGTGGGAGTGCAATTGTATTTCTAATCTTATATGTGGATGACATATTCGATTGGAAATGATATCCTTATGCTAGAATCGCGTCAAGTCTTCATTGAAAAATAGTTTTTCCATGAAAGACTTAGGGGAGGCAAGCATACATATTAGGCATTCGGATCTATAGAGATAGATCCAAGAGGCTAATTGGATTAAGCCAAAGCACATACATTGACAAGGTGTTGAAAAGGTTCAACATGCATGATTCCAATAAAGGTTTCTTGCCCATGTCACATGGCATTAATCTTAGCAAGAATCGGTGTCCTCGGACACATGATGAGCGGAATAAGATGGGTATGGTTCCATATGCTTCGGCAATTGGATCCATCATGTATGCCATGCTTTGTACACGCCCGGATGTCTCGTACGCTTTGAGTGCTACGAGCAGATACCGCCGATCCAGTGAAGGTCACTGGATCGCATAAAGAATATCCTTAAGTACTTGAGAAGAACTAAGGATATGTTCCTAGTCTATGGAGGTGAAGAAGAGCTCGTTGTAAGTGGTTACACCGATGCTAGCTTCCAAACAGACAAGGATGATTATAGATCGCAATCGGGTTCGTGTTTTGCCCGAACGGAGGCGCGATCACTGGAAGAGTTCCAAGCGGATACGTTGCGATTCTACAACGGAGGCCGAGTACATTGCTGCTTGAAGCTGCAAAGAAGGCTGTTTGGATCAAGAAATTCGTTTCGAGCTTGGTGTGATGACTAGTGCGACTGGTCCAATGTCTCTCTATTGTGATAATAGTGGAGCCATTGCGCAAGCCATGGAGCCAAGGTCACATCGAAGTCTAAACACATACTTCGGCGATATCATCTCATCCGCGAGATAGTGGACAGAGGTGATGTCAAGATATGCAAAGTGCACACGGATCTCAACATAGCCGATCCGCCGACAAAACCTCTCCTCGCCAAAGCATGAGGCGCACACAAGAGCAATGGGTATTAGATACTTACATGATTGACTCTAGTGCAAGTGGGAGATTGTTAGTGATATGCCCTAGAGGCAACATGGAGATGTTGGATATCACGTCAATGTTTATGTATAAATGAATAAAGTGTTATTCGGTTCCATGAAATAGACATCTTGTATTGATCAATAAGTACGTGACTTATTTATGAGACTCGATATGTATGAATCTATTTCTAAATGATCCCGATCATATATCATATTATTGGAACAAATATGATTCTAAGATCGGCATGTTTATTGATTGATGATCATGTCTCATAGATCATGGGTATGGAGATACCAAATCAATAAACATGGACACATGTGTTGGAGAACACATTGTTGGATAGACCCACCATGAGACACTACAGAATCAATGTGCCATTAGTTGGTCTCGGTAGTGTTGGTACAAAGTCCTTAGACCCGAGATCACCATGGATTCCAACATGTGTAGTAGCCTACTTTGGGACTACCAAACGCTATTCCGTAATTGGGTAGTTATAAAGGTAGTTTTCGGGTTTGCTATGAAACATGGAGTGGGATATGAGTGATCAAGATGGAATTTGCCCCTCCTTTGGAGAGATATCTCGGCCCTCGAGGTAATGGATTATGGAAATGCATGGCCATGCTAAGTTGATTGAGGAGTCAATCAACGACGGATAATCCAATACGGTTCGAGTGAATGGTTAAGCTATTGAAGGGATGGCACACATCTTGCCTATAGCTTAATGTACACATTACGGTTCGAGCCGATATTATATTCTTGTATACTATGGTGTCAATATGTGCCGCTAGGCGCCGTGTTGGTCGGCTGAGTTGGAATCGAGCCGACGGTCGGCTAAGTTAGACTATAGCCGAAACCGAGTATACCTGAACCTACGTGGTCGCACGCTTAAGGGGATAAAAACAGCATTTGAGTTGGACTCGGATACGGTTCGATCGGATAGGGATCCGATCGGATAGAGTCCTATGGGCTTATGACGTGTGGGCGGCCAACTCTATGAGATACGGATGAGATCCGATTCAAAATAGAGTCCTGATCGGCCACGAGTCCCGGTCGGCCAACTCTATATAAAGGAGGGAGGGGTGGAGAGCTGTGACACATCAATTGCATCACGTGCAACAGAAGTCGCCGAGATCAATCTCCACGGAAACCCTCCCCACTTTCGAGCCAAACCCTAGCCTTGCATCGCGTGCTAGCACACGGGTGTACGGCGTTTTGTCCCCGGACGTGTGGATACCGGTAGAGGCGCTGCTACGTTGCGCGCCGTTGATCGGCTTTGGATCGGCTACGGCATCTGCGAATCGGCGATTGGCGAATCGGCTGTCCCCGGGTATCGGTGTCGGCTTGCGAGAATCGGCTACACTTCCGGATCGGATAGCCCCGATTGGCTATTTCCTGCACACTCCAATCGGTAACAATCTATCGGCCCTTACTTGCAAGTGTTCTGGTTTGCGCGGTAGAAAATTTTTTTGTTTTCGGCTAGCGTAGCTTCCGCGTAACCTTTCAAAGCAAAGATCAATCTTTTATTTGAGCAGAAGGCTTCTGGATGCAGAGACAAAGTATTCTCCTATGGGAAAATTGTGCTTGTGCTTCTATTTCTCTTGCACAAAGTTGAGGCATTATTTGTTATCCAATGAATGCACCATGGCCTATGTTATCAAGTATATGTTATCGGCTCCAGTGTAAAAGGCAGAGTTGGAAAGTGGATATATGCCTTAACAAAATTTGGTCTCAGATATCAAGCACCCAAGATAGTCAAGGGACAAGCCATAGCCAATTTCATTGTCGAGCATCATGATGACTCAATCGGCTCGGTCGATATAGTGCCTTGGACATTGTTTTTTGATGTATTAGTTTGTACTCATGGTTGTGGTATCGGCTTGGTCATCATATCACCTAGGGGCACAAGTTTTTAGTTTGTCTATACTAGTAAGCCTTATGTTACCAACAATCAAGCTGAGTATGAGGCAATTCTCAAAGGTTTGCAACTCTTGAAAGAAGTTGAAGCCGATGTCGTCGAAATCATGGGTGATTCTTTGTTGGTCATCAATCAATTAGCTGGAGAATACGAATGCAAGAATGATACATTGATGATCTACTATGAGAAGTGCCAGGAGTTGATGGAAAGTTTTCGGCTAGTGACTTTGACGCATATTCTTCGAGAGGAAAATATCGAAGCTAATGATTTGGCTCGAGGGGCATCGGATACAAGTCGATGATGAAAGATGTTGAGATAGAAATCGCTACCATCGCAGCCGATGATTGAAGGTATGATGTTTTTAATTATCTGAAGAACCCTTCTCAATCGGCTTCGAGAAAATTACGTTACAAAGCTTTGAGATATGTTTTCCTCAATGACGATCTATACTATCAGACGATTGATGGAGTACTGTTGAAATGTTTAGATGCCGATCAAGCCAAGGTTGTGATGGGTGAAGTATATGAAGGTATATGTGGAACTCATCAATCGGCTCACAAGATGAAGTGGTTGCTTCAACGAGTTGGGTACTTTTGGTCGACAATGTTGGAAGATTGCTTCAAATATTATAAAGGTTGTCAAGATTACCAAAAATTTGGAGCAATACAAAGAGCACCAGCGTCGGCTATGAATCCATAATCAAGCCGTGGCCGTTCGAAGGATGGAGAATCGACATGATCGGCCAGATCAATCCACCCTTTAGCAAAGGACATAAGTTTATATTGGTGGCAACTGATTATTTCACGAAGTGGGTGGAGTCAATTCCGTTGAAGAAGGTTGATTCTAGGAATGCAATTCAGTTCGACAAAGAGCATATTATATACCGATTTGGTGTTCCTCAGACCATCAGAACTGACAAGGATCTATCTTTCTATCGGATGAGTTTGTTCAATTTGTCGAAAGCATGAGGATTAAGTTATTAAATTCTTCACCATACTATGCACAAACTAATGGACAAGCAGAAGAATCTAACAAAAGTTTGATCAAGTTAATCAAAAGAAAGATCTTTGAGTTTTCAAAGCAGTGGCATAGCCAATTGGCCGAGGCATTGTGGTCCTATCGGATGGCTTGTCATGGATCAATCCAGGTTCCCCCTTACAAGCTAGTTTATGGGAATGAAGCTGTGTTGCCGTGGGAAAGTGTCATCGGCTCAAGGAGCATTGATTTACAAGATGAGCAGCCGATGACTATCACAATCTCATGGTGGACGAATCGGAAGAATTGGTTCAATCCAGATGCGTGCTTTGGAAAAGGTGACAAATGGTAAGGAAAGAATTGCTCGTCATTATAACAAGAAAGTTGTGCCAAAATATTTTTCGAAGGTGAATTGGTTTGGAAGTTGATCTTGCTGATCGGGACTCATGATAATAAATTCGGCAAGTGGTCACCAAATTGGGAAGGGCTTTTTCAAATTTACAAGTCTGTTTCTAAGGGGGCTTATATGTTGCAAGTGCTTGATGGAGAAGTATTTGGAAGGTCTTTCAATGGGAAATACTTAAAAAATATTATCCAAGTGTTTGAATCAATTCATGATTCGGTTGTGTTATGCCGATACCGAAGGGTTACGCGGAGGCTACGCTAGCCAAAAACAAAAAACTTTTACCGCGCAAACCAGAACACTTGCAAGTAAGGGCCGATAGATCGTTACCGATTGGAGTAGAGTGCGCGGAATAACCAATCGGGCAATCCGATCCGAAAGTGTAGCCGATTCCCGGAGACCCGATTTGCCAATCAGCCCGATTCGAGTCGTCCGCCGCGTTCTCACGCCTCGCTCCGATGTGCCCGATCGCAGCCAATTCCACCACAGCCCGATCGCTCCGATTGCGCCGATCCGAAGCCGATCAACAGTGCGCAACGTAGCGCGCCTCTACCGGTATCCACACGTCCGGGGACGAACGCCGAACACCCGTGTGCTAGCACGCGATGCAAGGCTAGGGTTTGGCTCGAAAGTGGGGAGGGTTTCCGTGGAGATTGATCTCGGCGACTTCGTTGCACGTGATGCAATTGATGTCTATTCAGCTCTCCACCCCTCCCTCCTTTATATAGAGTTGGCCGACTAGGACTAGTGGCCGATTAGGACTCTATTTTGAATCGGATCTCATCCGTATCTCATAGAGTTGTCCGCCCATATGTCGTAAGCCCATAGGACTCTATCCGATCGGATCCCTATCCGATCGAGCCGTATCCGAGTCCAACTCGAATATCTATTCTATCCCCTTAAGCGTGCGACCCGTAGGTTAAGGTATACTCGGTTTCGGCTATAGTCTAACTTAGCCGATCGTCGGCTCGAGTCCAACTCACCGACGTCAATAGCGGCGCCAAGCAGCACATATTGACACCATAGTATACAAGAATATAATATCGGCTCGAACCTGTAATGTGTACACAAATCCCTTTGCCTCACGATACCGGTTAAGCTATAGGCAAGATGTGTGCCATCCCTTCAATAGCTTAACCATTCACTCGAACCGTATTGGATTATCCTCTCGTTGATTGACTCCTCAATCAACTTAGCATGGCCATGCATTTCCATAATCCATTACCTCGAGGGGCCCGAGATATCTCTCCAAAGGAGGGGCAAATTCCATCTTGATCACTCACATCCCACTCCATGTTTCATAGCAAACCCGAAAACTACCTTTATAACTATCCAGATTACGGAATAGCGTTTGGTAGTCCCAAAGTAGGCTACTACGCATGTTGGAATCCATGGTGATCTCAGTCTAAGGACTTTGTACCAACACTACCCGAGACCAACTAATGGCACATTAATTCTGTAGTGTCTCATGGTGGGTCTATCCAACAATGTGTTCTCTAACACATATGTCCATGTTTATTGATTTGGTATCTCCATACCCATGATCTATGAGACATGATCATCAATCAATAAACATGCCGATCTTAGAATCATATTTGTTCCAACAATATGACATATGATCGAGGATCGTTTAGAAATAGATTCATACATATCGAGTCTCATAAATAAGTCACGTACTTATTGATTAATACAAGATGTCTATTTCATGGAACTGAATAACACTTTATTCATTTATACATAAACATTGACGTGATATCCAACATCTCCATGTTGCCTCTAGGGCATATCACCGACAATCTCCCACTTGCACTAGAGTCAATCATGTAAGTATCTAATACCCATTGCTCTTGTGTGCGCCTCATGCTTCGGCCGAGGGAGAGGTTTTGTCGGCGGATCGGCTATGTTGAGATCCATGTGCACTTTGCATATCTTGACATCACCTCGTCCACAATCTCGCGGATGAGATGATATCGCCGAAGTATGTGTTTGGACTTCGATGTGACATCGGCTCCTTGGCTTGCGCAATGGCTCCACTATTGTCACAATAGAGAGACATTGGACCATCATACTAGTCATCACACCAAGCTCGAAACGAATTTCTTGATCCAAACAGCCTCCTTTGCAGCTTCCGAAGAAGCCAATGTACTCGGCCTCCGTTGTAGAATCAGCAAGTATCCCGCTTGAAACTCTTCCAGTGATGCGCCTCCGTTCGGCGGAACACGAACCCAGTTGCGATCTATAATCATCCTTGTCCTGTTTGGAAGCTAGCATCGGTGTAACCACTTACAACGAGCTCTTCCTCACCTCCATAGACTAGGAACATATCCTTAGTTCTTCTCAAGTACTTAAGGATATTCTTTACCGATCCGGTGACCTTCACCGGATCGATGTATCCTCGTAGCACTCAAAGCGTACGAGACATGCGGCGTGTACAAAGCATGGCATACATGATGGATCCAATTGCCGAAGCATATGGAACCATACCCATCTTATTCCGCTCATCATGTGTCCGAGGACACCGATTCTTGCTAAGATTGATGCCATGTGACATAGGCAAGAAACCTTTCTTGGAATCATGCATGTTGAACCTTTTCAACACCTTGTCAATGTATGTACTTTGGCTTAATCCAATTAGCCTCTTGGATCTATCTCTATAGATCCGAATGCCCAATATATATGCTTGCCTCCCTAAGTCTTTCATGGAAAAACTATTTTTCAATGAAGACTTGACGGATTCAAGCATAGGGATATCATTTCCAATCGTAATATGTCATCCACATATAAGATTAGAAATACAATTGTGCTCCCACCGACCTTTTTGTAAAAACAGGCCTCTTCTTCATTTTTGATGAAACCAAACCCTTTGATTACTTCATCAAAACGAATATTCCAACTCCGAGATGCTTGCTTCAATCCATAAATGGATTTCGTAGCTTGCATATCTTTCCGAGCGATCTCGGATCGACAAAACCCCGAGGTTGTATCATGTATACATCCTCGCTTAGGTTTCCATTCGGAAAGCCGTTTTGACATCCATCCGCCATATCTCATAATCGAAATATGCAGCAATCGCTAGGATAATCCGAATAGATTTAAGCATTGCGACGGCGAGAAGGTTTCATCATAATCAACTCCTTGAATCTGTTTAAAACCTTTCGCCACCAATCGCGCCTTATAGATGTGAACATTTCCATCCATATCGGCCTTTTCTTAAAAACCCATTTACACTCAATGGTTTTGACACCATCAGTGGATCAACCAAGTTCCAAACTTGATTGTCGTACATGGATTCTATTTCGGATTTCATGGCTCCAAGCCACTTGTTGGAATCGGGTCCCACCATCGCTTCCTCATAGGTCTTAGGTTCATCGTTGTCCAACAACAATATATCACATTGTTCCGCACGTGTACTGTCGGTGCACGACATGATCTTTCGGACCTCCGTGGGCTGGTGTATCTACAACCGGTGGCGCAACACTTTGCACCTCCTTTTGTGGTTCGTGGTCGCTGAAACATTTTCTCGGTGTTTCTTGAACTTCTTCAAGATGCACCCAGCTCCCACTAACCCTTCTTGAAAGAAACTCTTTCTCCAAGAAGACACCGTGTCGGGCGACAAACACTTTGCCTTGTTCCCGATTATAAAAGTAATATCCCTTAGTTTCCTTAGGATATCCCACAAAGAAGCACTTGTCGATTTTGGTGTGAGCTTGTCGATCGTAAACGTTTTACATAAGCTTCGCATCCCCAAATTTTGAGAAAAGACAAACTAGGGGTTGCCCCTGTCCATATCTCATATGGTGTCTTTTCAACCGACTTAGATGGAACTCTATTTAGTGTGAGCGCAATGTTTCAAGAGCATATCCCCGAAGGATAACGGAAGATCACTTTGGCTCATCATCGACCGCACCATGTCCAACAAGGTGCGATTTCTCGTTCGGATACTCCGTTCCATTGTGGAGTTCTGGCGGAGTTAAGCGTGGAACAATTCCACAATCTTTCGATGATTACCAAACTCATGGCTCAAGTATTCCCCTCCACGATCCGATCGTAGAAACTTGATTGTTTTCCCTAAATGATTCTCAGTACTTCATTCTGGAATTCTTTGAACTTTTCAAAGGATTCGGACTTATGCCTCATTAAGTAGATATAACCATATCTACTAAAGTCATCGGTAAAGGTAATGAAGTACCGATAACCACCCTCGGCCGTTGAGCTCATTGGTCCACATACATCGGTATGTACGAGTGCCAACAAGTCACTTGCTCTTTCACGTGTCCCATGAAAGGTGCCTTTGTCATCTTACCAAGTAAACAAGACTCACATGTCTCAAATGATTCAAAATCAAAAGAGTGAAGCAATCCATCCTTATGGAGCTTCTCCATGTGTTTCTTATTTATATGGCCTAAGCGACAATGCCGATAAACGTGGGGTTTATATCATTAGAGAGTTGCCTTTCGTATTAATGTTATAGATGGGAGACGCTTCAAGATTCAAAACGTATAATCCATTCACCAATGGAGCATGAAAATTGAACATATCTCGAGATATATTGAACAACCATTGTTCATTGATCTAAAATCATATCCTTCCGCTTGCAAACATGAAGCGGAAATAACGTTTTGACATAGTGTTGGAACACAATAACAATTATTTAATTCCAAAACTAATCCCGAAGGTAGATGAAGTGGTATCGTGCCGACAAGAATCGTAGCAACGCTTGCTCCATTGCCGACGCGCAGTTCACCTCGCCCCTTCTCAATCCTCTACTTCTTCTCATTCCCCGCAACGATTTGCAAATATGAGCTACCGATCCGGTATCAAATACCCAAGAGTCGTAGGTGAAGTAGCAAGATTAATGTCTATAACATTAATACCTGAAGCGAAGTCGTACTTTGCTTCTTCTTGAGATCCTCCATGTACTTCTTGCGGTTCCTTTTCCAGTGGCATGTCTCCTTGCAAGAGAAGCAAACGGCATCATCGATGCCGCCGACCCTTCTTGCCCTTCTTTGCATTAGAGGCACTCGCGATCTCATCGGGAGTTAACTTCCTCTTGGTGCAAAGTTTCTTGACAGTGGTTTGCGCTTAGCCTTCGCATCATCATCACATGATGACCGTTTTTCTGGATACTCTCCTCACTGTCTTTAGCATCCCATGCAATTCAGCCAAGGTCCTATCCATATTGTTCATGTGATAATTTAATATGAATGGCTCGAAGCTCGGAGGGAGCGACCGGAGAATCACATCGTAGCCAACTCTTGGCTAAGGGGAAAACCCGGTTTTCCGGACTCTCAATGTAGCCAATCATCTTTATCACATGCGGACCGACGGGATTCCCTCAACAAGCCGCACGCAAACAAGGACTTTGAGGTGTTGAACCTCTCGGCCCGAGCTTGGTTCTCAAACATGCCACGCAGTCCCCGAATAATAGTGTGAGCATCGCTGCTCTCATATTGCTTCGAAGCTCGGGGACATTGTAGCAAGCATGAGACAGCTTATATCTAGGGCATCATTAGTGTGCTTCTCATAAGCCCTCCGTGCGAGTTGCGGTGGCATTAGTTGGCAAATCCTCGGATAGGGTACTTCAAGAACGTACTCCTTACGCTCTTGCTTGAGAACAATTCTCAAGTTGCGATACCAATCCATAAAATTTGTTCCATTTAATTTTTCCTTTTCGAGAATAGATCGCAAATTAAAGGTACCGGGTGTAGTATTAGCCGCCATTTATTCTACAACGAAAAAGCAAAGTTTAGCACAATGTTTATGCTATGTCTATTGTTAAACAATTTAACATTAGACTCCCATTACGTATTTTCCACCTTCCCTCTAGGTTACGTATTGGGTCAAGATCCACATGTTAATTAATTTTCTAGTGAGCTTTGGCATCACCGCTAGAAAATTAGTAACATCGGTAAGCAACACCTTGCTAATCACATCTCTATGTGACTCTTGTTGTCGGTGTGGCATCTCCATGCCCCGGCGCCAACCTATGCCCCAAGGCCCAAAACTGTTTTGATAGCCTTGTTAAGTAAACCAAATGCTCCTGCATGTATATGTCCGACATATACCCCTCGTGTTATGATAGAGAATGGCACTCGCTTTGGCGGACCCACCATTGACGAGCATAACGGTGACGGGTGCAACATTTGGAAGGGCATCATTACTACTTAATTTTGTGAGGGATGCTATCCTATCAAACAAACATATCACATATATGAAAGCAAGAAGAATAGCATATAGTGAAATAGTATGGCCCCCTTCACATGGTGATCTCCATCTCCATGCCGGTGTACAGGATCTCCATCTTCATCACCGTTCATTCAAGTGTCGAATGCTTGATATCTTCAAACTAAGCTACTACTATAGAAGCTCTAATTGAAGATTACATCGACTCGCAGGTCGTGAAACAATATTACAAGCATTGCACGTATGAAAGAATATTACAGGGATTGCACATATGAAAGAATATTACATGCATCACATGCATCTCATACATACAATAGGGCCATACCATCTCAAAGCATTCTCTGCAAAAACAAGTTAGGCGTAGAAACGTTTTCTACTTATCGCAGAGATACGGCATCGAGACGACCTATAAGGGGGTACGCACACGGAGACAGCCGATTTGCCAATCAGCCGATTCGAGTCGTCCGGCCGCGTTCTCACGCCTCGCTCCGATGCGCCCGACCGCAGCCGATTCCACCACAGCCGATCGCTCCGATTGCAGCCGATCCGAAGCCGATCAACAGCGCGCAACGTAGCAGCGCCTCTACCGGTATCCACACGTCCGGGGACAGAACGCCGAACACCCGTGTGCTAGCACGTGATGCAAGGCTAGGGTTTGGCTCGAAAGTGGGGAGGGTTTCCGTGGAGATTGATCTCGGCGACTTCTGTTGCACGTGATGCAATTGATGTCTATTCAGCTCTCCACCCCTCCCTCCTTTATATAGAGTTGGCCGACTGGGACTAGTGGCCGATTAGGACTCTATTTTGAATCGGATCTCATCCGTATCTCATAGAGTTGGCCGTCCATACGTCGTAAGCCCATAGGACTCTATCCGATCGGATCCCTATCCGATCGAGCCGTATCCGAGTCCAACTCGAATATCTATTCTATCCCCTTAAGCGTGCGACCACGTAGGTTCAGGTATACTCGTTTCGGCTATAGTCTAACTTAGCCGATCGTCGGCTCGAGTCCAACTCAGCCGACTGTCAATAGCGGCGCCTAGCAGCACATATTGATACCATAGTATACAAGAATATAATATCGGCTCGAACCTGTAATGTGTACACAAATCCCTTTGCCTCACGATACCGGTTAAGCTATAGGAAAGATGTGTGCCATCCCTTCAATAGCTTAACCATTCACTCGAACCGTATTGGATTATCCGTCACGTTGATTGACTCCTCAATCAACTTAGCATGGCCATGCATTTCCATAATCCATTACCTCGAGGGGCCCAGAGATATCTCTTCAAAGGAGGGGCAAATTCCATCTTGATCACTCACATCCCACTCCATGTTTCATAGCAAACCCGAAAACTACCTTTATAACTATCCAGTTACGGAATAGCGTTTGGTAGTCCCAAAGTAGGCTACTACACATGTTGGAATCCATGGTGATCTCAGGTCTAAGGACTTTGTACCAACACTACCTCGAGACCAACTAATGGCACATTAATTCTGTAGTGTCTCATGGTGGGTCTATCCAACAATGTGTTCTCTAACACATATGTCCATGTTTATTGATTTGGTATCTCCATACCCATGATCTATGAGACATGATCATCAATCAATAAACATGCCGATCTTAGAATCATATTTGTTCCAACAATATGACATATGATCAGGGATCGTTTAGAAATAGATTCATACATATCGAGTCTCATAAATAAGTCACGTACTTATTGATCAATACAAGATGTCTATTTCATGGAACTGAATAACACTTTATTCATTTATACATAAACATTGACGTGATATCCAACATCTCCATGTTGCCTCTAGGGCATATCACTAACAGATACATGATAGCCGATGTGTTAACATCGCCTTTAGATGGACGATATGAGTTATATCGCCTTTATTCTTTTTAACTTATCATGATCGGTTGTTTTCTGCCAGTGTGAGATGGCCGATATAAGTTATATCGCCCTTAGTCTCTTTAAATTTATCATAATTGGTTGAGTTGTGCTGATGTGTGATGGCCGATTTTCGTGATGTCGCCCTTACTCAAGCTGTAATTTTCTCAATGTTGACATTGTAAAATTAGGGAGGCATACATACATGCATACAAAAATGAGTGGACTTTAAAAAAAAGCCTGGTGAGTAAAGAATCGGCATGAAAGTTCAAGTCTCAAATGCTAGGCTCCTATTACAATCAGTCAGCCAGACACCAGCTTGTTGATAGCCGATATTGTCCTTTGCATGATTTGTTCTATGTCCTCGATTGCTTGGGCATCGGTTGCCTCAGTCCCCAAGATTATCTTCAAAGATTTCGTGATCTCTGACAGATGTTTGACTGAGGACTTCAGTTTGGACTTTTGTTCATCAATTGCTCTAGGGAAATCGACAAGTTTCTGCTTTTTTGATGCAAGATCGGCGTTGCACTTCTCAAGCTCAGCTAGCAACTATTCCTTGTGTTTATGTAGCCGATCGATTCTGGTTTGAATTGAGATTGGTCCTAAGGTCATCTCATCAAGCTTAGCCTTCTCTAATGTGATTGATTGTCGATTGGCTTCAATGGTGGTTTCGAGAGCTTTTCTCTCTCGCCGATCGGCAATCCTCTGTCATGCCCTCTCCAGCTTGTATCAGTGTTGTTCAAGATATGCGGCTTGGGAGATGATATCGGCAGTGTTATCAGGGATTTGATCTTGTATTTCTTCAAACCTAGCCCTGATCGGTCCGCACTTGGCGACTAGGTAATCTAAGGAGCTCTCTAGCCGACGAGCAATGTCCATTAGCTTGGCCTTCAGATCATCGGCAATGGGAGCCAAAGCTTTTCTTGTCGTCTCTTCTTCATCCAAGAACTGCCCTATGTTGAAGGAGAACATATCGGCTAAGACCTGAAAAGGGAATGATGAAGTTGTTAAGTATTGAAAGAACTCAGAATAGCCGATATAGTGTATTGGAAATACATACAGGGATGACAGGAGCGGCTTCTCCTTCTGCCTCCACATGATGGCTGCCTCTAGCCGATGGAGTGCGGTCATTTGATGTATGTGGGGCAGGTGCTGGAGAGCGGGGAGGCTGTACAGAGAAGAGAAATAAGTTTCATTCAGAGTCAGCTAATTCAAATTTGAGAAAACTTTGAAGTCAAAGTTACCGATGGAGCCGGAGTTGATTTCTTTCTGGTGACCAATTTCTTTTTCTGCAAAATGAAGGAGTTTGGTCAAAATTGAAATGTGATTATTTAAAAGAAGAAGAATTCCAAGAAAGTACATATCGATTGAGGACAAGGTTGGTGTTTTGGAGGACTTGGAGTTTTCTGAGGAGCCTGATCATCGGCTGGTGACGTTGGCATGGTTCTTCTTGGCTCACTTGTTTCGGCCGTAGCGTCATCGACGGCTTCTTCTATTTCTTCTTCATTCAGGAATTCCTCCAAGTCCAGGTCTAGGGATGGCAGATCATCGGCTGTAGTTGTTTTTTGTTTCTTGGATGCTTTCTTCTTTGCAGCCGATGGAGCGACAGCCGATGGCTTAGTCCTTTTCCTTTTTCCAACTTCGGAGTGGATCAGCTGGCGTGTCCATGAAGTAAAGATACCGTCTTGGGGCATCATAGCCGATCCTTGATGGGGCCAGCCCACAGCCGTTAGGAAGGATGTCGACAGCATAACAGATAGGTGTCCCGGTATTGCTGACATGGGGAGGAGAAGAATCGATAGTCTGCAAACAAAAGGAAAGATGAAGTTAAATATTGAAGAATGATAGCCGATAGTGAAGAATTTGACAAAAGAAGTACTTGTAGAACCATCTCTGGGTACATGGTGGTCAAGTACATCGAAGCCGATTGGGAAATAGGTGCTTCTTCCATTCAATCCACCATGGGTCGAAGGCTGCACTCCTAATTATGGCCAGTTCAATATCATCAATGCTGCCAAGTAGGGGGCCTTCAATGCTTAGCGACCTGTCCATCATAAGGCCTGAGCTGATTCCACCCCTAGTCTGAATCTTGTCGGCAAAATATAGGTCGATCAGCAGCTGTCCCATGCCTAGCTGTCTTGCAGCATTCATTGGATGATAGAACTCGTATGAAACTTGGATGTTTCTTCCTTGATGGATGCCGACTGGGAGGATGCAAGGAGAGATGGCAACTGTGAAGTCTTCCCTAGACTTGTCAAACTTTTCAGAGTTTATCTCGTCAAATCTAAAGTCGTTAGGGAGCTCAAAATCTTCAGAATTCTCATATGAAAACCAGATCCTTAAGGCCCTTGGAAATCCATCATAGAAATTGCCAAACTAGTCATTGAAGAGATAAGGCCAAAGCCGATTTGGAGGAAATCGGGTTTTTCGGAAACAGAGTGCGCGCCAATTGCAGACCGAATCAGCTAAAGAGTTTGTTGGCTAATGACCGAATCAGCTAAGGTGATCGTCGGTCGATACCGAATCGAACAAGATAAGCCGATGTAGCTGATTCTGGTAGGGTATAATTGAAATCATCTTCGGATTCGTTTGAAGTGCTTCATGAGGATTCCATGCACGGATAGAGTCCGAGAAAGGCAATTGTATCTATTAATTAGGTTATTTTAAATAGTTTTCTTATAGATTATATCGGTAAGAGTCCGTCATAAGGGACTTATCTGTAATTTGAATTGTAATAGAGATAGAAATCGTGTGCGACAAGGACATATCTTGTATCTAGGTATAAATATGACCCAAGAGCCTGTAAACAATATCAAACAATTAGTTCAATACAACTTCGGCGCATCGCCACCTTTTTCCTTTCAATTACTTCAACGAGTTCTTGCTTTGAGTTGGGCTGCATCAGGTTCGATCTCCGACAAGAGGTAAAGCTTGTTATGGCGGCTTGCGCTCTCGAGATTAGTGCTTCCATCTTTATGACACTCTAATCTTGTTTACGTAAATCGCCTATTTATCATATATACTATATAATCTAGATCGATATTGCGATCTAACCCTAATCGGCTAGCATCTGTTACTAGATCACAGCTGATAGGATTAGATATCATTGTCAACTTATATTATATAGTGTATCCACCATCTCGAAAGGTTTTCATAGATGTATTTAGATCTTATGCTTCTTATTATGCTTACTGCTACATCAGTTGAGTCTGACCTACTAAGTAATATTTAGAATCATAACATCTATCATGTTTCATGTTTGCTATTAAAGATAGTATCGGAGTTTCAGCCGATCTTACCTGTTTTTAGCTATCTCGTTTATTATATGTTTACTTGATATGCTAAATTTGTCCTTTATATTAAGATCTCATTGTGATAAAAATATGTTAAGCTTGTTATTGATCTGTTAGGATATCTTAACACTTGATCGGTTCCTGTTTAACGTATTTAATCTATATTGATATCCTAGTATAAAGCGGTATCAGAGTACTAGCCGATACGCATTAGATTTATGATATTGGTTATGCTATAAATATGTATAATCTTTGTCGTAAGGTACTTTTGGACATAAGTGATTTATATTGTCTCGGTACGCCACCGATCTATCCCAATCACTTGGTCTAAACATATTTTCAGAATTAGATTATATATTACGGATATCTACAGTCGATCGATTAGATCTAATTTCCCTTGGTCGATTCAGTGCATATTGCATCGGTTCAATATAAGACGATATGTCATCGGCCTCTAGCCGATCAGCTATCGTCTACGGACTAACACTGTTTTTTTTCTTTATTTCTTGTTGGTTGCATGATCAAACCAACTGACACGCCTACGAACCTCAGGAATAAGATTTGGACCTGCACTAGAGTAAAACAAATCTCTCAGGGTAGTGTGTGACAATTTTACCATCAACAGTGGGTTCCGAAAAAGATAATTCCTACCATGCAGATTAGTAACTGTAAATTGGTTTCACGTACTTGTCATCATTTTTTAAAAAAAATAAATTAACCATCAATATTTCTTATATAGTTCTTTAATTCCAAATTAAATAAGTACAAAACACCTTTATAATACGAAAATACGCTGAAATTAATTCAAACAGATTGTCCCAATAACTATATAAGGGCACTCCCAATGGAGCATTTGTAGCGGTTTCTATCCCTATTAAATAGCTTGCCATGTCACCAATTTGTTGATGTGGCATCGTAGTAAATGAAGAGAGAAGAAAGGAAGAGAAGAAATGGTTTCCTCTTCAAGAAACGGCGTCGTCGGTTGTACCGAGGCAGGAAGAAACCAGGAAATTCGCATTGGGGAGAAACTACCAGTTTCTAGCCGGATTCATTGCGCTGGCCACGTCCCGCCTCGCCGCCTCCGCGCGCGTGCGCCGGCCACATCTCCCGCCGCGCCGCCTCCCTCGACCGCCGGCCGCCTCCACGCTCGCCTCCCTCCGCCCGTCGTCGGTCGCCTCCCGTGCATGCTGGCGGCCTCCCATGCTGGCCTCTCGCGCTCACCTCCCGCCCACGCCGGCCGCCTCCCGTGCCGGCCTCCCGTGCTCACCTCCCGCGCGCGCGGCCGCCTCCGTGCGCGCTGCCGCCTCCGTGCGGCCTCCCACTCGTGCCGGCCGCTCGCGCGCCGGCTTCCTCGTCGGCATCGTCGCTGGGGCTCCACGCGTCGGTCGCTCCCGCGCGCGCCGCCTCCCGTGGCGAGGAGGGGAGGGAGAGGGAGAGGGCGGTGAGTGGGATGAGGATGGGGAGGAGGAGAAGGGGATTGGGATGATTTTTTTGTTTCTCACAGATAATTTTTTTGTTTCACGGATGATCTTTTTTTGCCATAGATGATCAGTAGATGATCAGTTTAGTTTGTTTGGACATGTAAATGCTCATTAAGTTTTTTCTTCCTGAAAACTACTTGCATTGGGAAGAATGGTTTCTATGAATAGTTTCTTGATGACGTGGCTGCCATAGAAATCATGTATTGTTTCTATCATTGAGATTTTTATCATTGGGACTGCCCTAAGAAAGTACGTGCATGGAGATCTTGACAACATATAGATTAACTTTCTGCCTGAACATATATATAAATTTTGAAAACTTGAAGTACATGCATGTTTCATAAGAACAAATGGAGAAAATTTGACTCCTCATGAGAAAAACCACATTTATGTGCTCTTTGTTTATTAACAGTACATATTTTGAAAAGTAGATGGTATAAGGATAACCGTGTTTATCAAGAATAATCCAAGACAACTCATATTATTTAGTCGCCCTTCAAGTGATCAGTTGTAGACGGTACATATACTATTATGAGGCTCCCATTAATTTTGATCAATTTTGATCAAGTACCGAGTAGATGAACTTGTTGCCTACTTGACTTCTTTTTTTCTTATCCCAAGGCCTGGTCTCCACGAAGAACTCTTCTGGAGTTCCGACACACTACGTTGAAAATATGTTATCATGTCATTTTCCGATCTGTTCCTTTTGGTTCACTGTCACCTTTCTTTCGCTAGGTTTCCTTTTGTGTGGAATTTATCATGCATATTGTTAGCCCTCAAAGTAAAAGGCCACGTTTGCAAAACCTAAATCTAAGGGTACTTCACTGTTGAAAAATATAAGTTTTTAATCTAGGTAAGCTATTGAGATTGAAAATGTGGCGTTAAACAGAAAGTCCTTGATAGTTGACATAGCAAAAGCATAACAGCGACGATCGTGTTCAACCAAAGCTATATTATACAGGCATCGAATTACACAGTATTTGGAGCTTCTGATAATGACTGATGCATGAACAAGCGATGGTCGAGCTAACTGATGACATTTGTAATATTGACACCAACAAATGAGAAGCTGCGTTTTGATTTGTCACGCTATGTAAATCTGCACCACGGATTTTTTGATCCAATATATGCGATGCTCATAAATGCGGTTTTTATCCAGAACGTAAGGTTTTTTATCCATCCAACAGAGCATTTGCCTCAATCATAGTTTAACTGAAACCCCAAAAGTCCAGTTTGGCAGATAAATAAAACTAGTATGACTGGATACGTGCTGCTTTCTAGAGCATGTTGTCAGTAAAATTCCTCAATGCCTTACCACATAGGTAATCAGATTAATCATAGAGCGTCGAAAACGATTGACAAATAATATCCCAAACACATGTCGAAATAAAAATATATTTACAGATTGTAGTAAAATCAATCAAGCTAGACCTTTCATCCTTTTTACAACTTTTAGCTTTGCACGCTATACATTAACAGCACCACCTGTTTTTATGTTGATCCAGAGCGTCGATTGGTTTGAAACCGTGTGCAATTGCAAGCTTGATTATTCGTCGGTCGACTGGATAGTGAAATGTCCACGGCGTTTTCAGAGTAAAAGTATACCCATATATACATGTATATGCATATATGCAACTGTGTGAGCAGTTATCACCTTCCTTTTGTAGAGGTAGTTAATCTGTCAGTTAATTTCTTGACCGGCTCTCCATCATCATGTCTGAAACTGAACCACTTTGTCCTGACTTCTGACTAACTGAAAGCGAGCGTATATGTGTACGTTACCCGCAGACAGCGTGCGCCATGAGCAGACAAAAACAACTGCGACCGCGAGAATCGGCGGCCCCGATTGGGTCATCTATCAATGTTATGATTCAGTCCACCCTCCCAGCTAGCTCTTCCAATGTCGAAGAAGTGATCTTTGTTTTATTTATCAAAATTCACAATAATTTCGGTTTTATAAACCGAGACTAAAAAATATTTTTAGTTCTGGTTAAAATATGCAACGGGACTTCATGATGTTTAGTCCTGATTTATTTCTTATGAGACTTTGTTAGGCCGTCGGGGATCTTTAATCTCGGTTGTTAACACCAACAAGAGTAAAGATCTTCACTTTAGTCTTGGTTAGTAATACTAACCGGGACTAAAGATCAAAAAGTCATCACCCGGTACTACAGTGAAGGTTCTTTTTATACTTCATCTTCCTCTTTCAGCTCGAACCATTGCTACAAAGGTTTGCACGAGAAAGGTAGATATTGCCAAATTTTTTTGTGAAATTGTTTTGGTGATAATATACAAATCGAAGAGATCTAAAAGGTTAGCAACTCTATCCTCTATGATATATTCTTAGAATATTACATTTGTATGTATATTTTTATATATTTTTATCTCTAAAAATGTTTATGGAAAATGATGATAGAGAAAAATTATTTATAAAAAATTATGTTACTCTTTAAAATTATAAGCGTGTGGATAAAAATATTTAAAAAAGATTACAAAGAAAAAATATAGAAAATTAAGATAAAATATTAGAAAAATAAGTTTATTTAGACATCGTTAAAATAGTTAGAAATAAGTACAAGACATTAAAAATATGTTTAAAACTTTATAAAAACATTTAAAAATAATTCTAAATTTTATTAAGTACAATACATGAAGTATGTGTGATTATTATATAATTATTGTATGATTATTTATATATAATTATTGTATTATTAATTAATTAGTTTGATTTTCATGGATTTTTTATGATTTTTGTGCATTCAGTAGATGGATCGACAATGGATGTACATCGCGTACCAACAATCGATACAATTTATTCAAGACGTGCATTATTTTTTGAGTGTAGCCAATGCTTACAAGTATAAGTGCTTTTATGTTTTCCATGCAAAAAGTGCAAAAACTAGAAGTTGGAACAATTCATACCCACTTGTTTGAGTCGTGATTCTTGCCTAACTATAATTTTTGGACATCGCACAGGATGTAGGGGTTGCAATGAAAGAAGATGAAGACGAAGACGATAATATTCCAGACTGGGGTCAATACGGTGGATTTAAAGAAAATAGAACATGCGAGGCGAACGATGTTGTTGAAGATAACGACGGTGTGGATGATCTTGGTCAGATGTTGCACGACGTAAAGGAGGACTGCGAAGGTAAAAAGGAGATCCAGAAATTAGAGCGTATATTAGCGAACCACAAAACATCCTTGTATCCAGGTTGCGAATAGAGGCACAAAAAGTTGGGTACCACGCTGAAATTCTTGCAATTGGAAGGCCAAAAATAGTGTGAGTGACAAGACATTTGGCCAGTTATTAAAACTCGTAAAGAACATTCTTCTAGAGGGAAACAAATTGTCCGAAACAACGTAAGAAGCTAAGAAGGTAGTTTGCCCTCTAGGACTGGAAGTATAGAAGGTATACGCATGTCCGAACAATTGTATCCTCTATCGCGGTGAGGAGTACGAGAACCTAGAAGCATGTCCGGTTTGTAAAGCACTATGATACAAGATTAGACGAGATGATCCAGGCGCAGTTAACTGACAGCCTTAGAAGAAGGTAGCTCCTGCTAAGGTGATGTGGTATTTTCCTATAATACCACGGCTTAGGTGTTTGTTCAGGAACAAAGAGCATGCTAGAATGATACGCTGGCACGCAAAAGAACGTCAACAAAACAGGATGCTGAGACACCCCGCCGATTGGTCACAGTGGCAAAACATCGACAAAACATTTAAAGACTTCGGAGAGGATGCATGAAACGTAAGGTTCGGTTTAAGTACGGATGACATGAATCCATTTGGAGAGATGAGTAGCGGCCATAGCACTTGGCCTGTTATGATGTGTATCTACAACCTCCCTTCTTGGCTATGCTTAAAGCGAAAGTACATCATGATGCCGATTATTATTCAAGGCCCAAAGTAACCTAGTAACGATATTGATGTGTATCTAAGACTATTGGTCGAAGATCTAAAACTGTTGTGGAAGAAAGAAGGTGTCCTCGTGTGGGATGGGGACAAATAGGAGCAATTTAATTTACGAGTGTTACTATTTGTAACCATCAACGATTGGCTTGCACTTAGCAACCTATCCGAACAGTCTAAAAATGGGTAGAAGTCTTACACCAACTGTATGGATGAAAATGAACATACGTATCTGAAAATTATAAAAAGGTTATATACATGAGCCATCGTCGATTTTTTTGTTACAAACCACCCTGTCTGGAAGAAAGACAATCATTTCGAACAGAAGACAGACCACTGTACTAAGCCAAAACATCGTAACAAAAAAGCCGTGTTTGCTATGGTGAAAGATCTAAAAATAATATTTTGTTCCGGTTGATGTTACTAAGTGAGACTAAAGATCGACATGTTTAGCCCCGCTTTCGTGGTTCCAGTTTATAACCCAGAGCTAAAATAGTTTGCAAAAAACTGGGATAATGGAAAAGTTTTTTTCCCCAGCAAATATCCGGTAGAACACTATCATTAATCACTTTCTTAAACTATCATTAATCACTGTCATTTTATTGATAAATTTTTAATTTTTAATTGCTTGAATTAATTCCCCTCCTAAACATCTGATTGACTTAAAAATGTTTGCATTCTCATTGATTGGAATCAATATAAAAGCCCTTTTTGATATTGTGTAATTCATATAAATAGTGATATTTAGGAACGGAGACGGTCATGTGTATGATTCAGTCCACCTCCCTCCTAGTGCGAGCTGCTATAGCTAGCTGGAAGAACACCACGTCGGCTAACAAACTGACGTCCTGCAGTATGTCAGTATGTGGCGCTAGCTCGACTTCAGTTCCCAGTCGCAAATGAAGACCAGACGGAGCAAGTCAAGTCTGACGACTTGCTAGTAAACTCTACCCTGGCAAGCAACTAAGCAAAGCAAGGCCTAAACTAGAGCAGCCATATTCGAAATTAAATAATAATATATCTTGGTCAGGGCAAGGCCCCTTCCAGAGCTAAGAACTTTCCAAGCTGCGTCGCGCGCCAAGAAGGTTGGAAAGAAATTAATTAGAAAGTATTAGTATTTAGCCTGGCTGCTTATAAAAGGCAGGGTTTCGGCACAAGGTGGCATGAGCTTAGCTGCTGCGAACTTACACGGCACACACCGTTCTTGGCAACTATATTAATTTCTTAGTATAATATATATCCTTTGAGGCATATATAGCTTGCTTGCTAAGTATAGCTAGCTAGGTCAGCTGCTTATATAAGGCAGTGCATGGTGGTGAGCGTACCTACAGCATAGAGAGGAAAGTTTTAGAGATGGCACAGCAAGCCGCCGGCGGTGCAAGAGGCAGCAGGCTGGAGATCGTCGCCGCCGCCCGGGGAGGGAGCTGTGGCAGCGGCAGCGGCGCCGGCGATGCGGAGGCGCCACCGTTGGACGTTCTGCGGCAGGACTCCCTCTACCGCGACGCGACGCGGCCGGCCCACGGCCACCATGGACAGGTAGTGCTAGCTCATACTAGGTCACTAGCTAATTTCCTCTTGCTATTGCCATCCATGAACATGGCAAAACGAACCTGCCTGCCGTACCACCACTACGCTTTTCACCACACAAGCACAGATTAATCAAGTCGTTGTTTTGTAGCAGTACACATATATGCTGCTAGGCTAATCGAATGAATGGTTGATACTCCTATGATGCATACATATATGCAGGAGAGCTGGATGAGGACGGTGCGGCTGGGTTTCCAGTGCGTGGGGATCCTGCACGCCGACCTCGGCACGTCGCCGCTCTACGTGTACCAGAACACCTTCAAGTACGGCATCAAGCACGAGGACGACATCCTCGGCGTACTCTCCCTCATCATCTACAGCTTCCTCCTCTTCACCATGCTCAAGATCGTCTTCATCGCCCTCCACGCCAACGACGACGGCGACGGTGCGTATCAATTTGGATTGCGTCAACTTCATTATACGACTTACGTGTTTCCTATATATTAATACGGTTTGTTCAACTTTTCAGGCGGGACATTTGCTCTCTACTCGTTGATCTCGCGGTACGCCAAGGTGTGCCTGATCCCGAACCAGCAGGCCGAGGATGAGCTCGTGACGAGGTACAACGACCACGGGAAGCCGTCGGCGACGCTGAGAAGAGCGCAGTGGATGAAGAACCAGCTCGAGAAGAAGCCTGCCAAGATTGCCGTCTTCTTCCTCACCATCTTCGCCACGGCGCTGGCCATCAGCGACTGCGTGCTAAATCCTTCAGTCTCTGGTACCCTAGAACGAAAAAATTAAAATGATTTCCTGCTAGTTTGATGATGTTCGAGCGACCTGACATGATTTTGATCTTTTTGTTGTTTGCTTCAGTACTGTCGGCGGTCAACGGCTTGAAACTGAGAGCGCCTCATCTGACAACAGGTACCGTCAGAAAAACAGAAAGCAACAGGCTTTGTAATATTATCCCTGAATTCAGTTTAAAAAATGGCGAGTCTTTAATCGAACAGTTAATCAAACGTGAAAAACAAAATTGATGGTTCTAATTACTACATGGCTATAGTAGTTCTCGGACCAAAAGTCCAATCCGTATTATACATTACTTTCAGTTCACACGTTGCATGTGACAAAATTGCATGCAAACGCAATTAAGTCTAACATAATTAATTGTTCATCATTCCTTGAACTACACAATTCATGTTTCCTGATCAATTTGTCAAAACTATTAATTGTCCGGAAGATTAGGAGACCTTGATTAAAAAACTGATGCTATGGTTAAATAATTAATTAACTAGCTTATGACCCAATTAATTGCAATGTGAACACAATATATACTTGGTATCTAACGCAACTTGTGCTCCACGCGCATAGATATAGTTACTAGTAATTAAATTGCTTATGAATTATTATATTTTCATCTGAACACAGATGAAGTGGTCTGGATCACGGTGGGGATCCTGGTGGTGTTCTTCGCCGTGCAACGGTTTGGCACTGACAAGATTGGCTACACATTTGCCCCAGTTGTTATGGTGTGGTTGTTACTCATCTCGGGGATTGGCATCTATGACTTGGTCAAGTACGATGTTGGTGTCTTGAGGGCATTCAACCCAAAATATATCATCGATTATTTCCGACGAAACAAGAAGGATGGATGGGTCCAGCTCGGTGAAGTTCTTCTTACATTTACAGGTGAGCTTAAATAATTACTTGATGATATTGCATTCACTTTGTTCATTTTGTTAACCATGATGCAGTGATAGGACAGACATGTGCATCTGCATATGTATAATTGTGGGTAGTTATAAATAAGTTTACTGAATGGAATCGATTTTTCTTGTGTATAACAGGCACAGAAGCTCTCTTTGCTGATTTAGGATACTTCAGCCTCAAATCAATTCAGGTAGACTACTATTACTTAACATCCCTTTGAATTATTCAATCTGAGTTCTGAAGATATTTATATGTTAATTTCTATATACTACAGTTGTAAAATATGATGTGAAGTAAACTATATATATAAACAGAAATACTTTTCCTAAGTTAATGATAGAAGTACGTCTTCAAATATAATTTAAAAGTGATACAAATATAATTCAATGATTGATTATTTGAAGGCTCAGTTTCTTCCTTGTTGTGTTGACTGGTCTGGAGTGACTATAGGGTTGAAATACAACCAGGGGCTGTGTTGGTAAAGCACGTTAACATAGTACACCACCATTAATTATTTGTCATTGCTTTGACGTGATGGTTTCAACAAACAAATAATAACTTACTAATGCAGAACTTTTCAAGTGCTGGCGTTTGCCAATATTTATCTGATATAGGAGTACATATAGGTAGTTGTACAGATATCATAATTAAACATTTTGAAACTAATCAATCTTTTATCTTGTCATGTTTCAGTTAAGCTCTACCTTTGTCTTGCTCCCATCAGTGTTATGCACCTACATTGGGCAAGCAGCATTCCTAAGGAAACACATGGATGAGCAGTACATACAAAACGCTTTCTTCAATTCCATTCCAAGTATGTAAACCAAAACGTACATTGCTATCGTAAGCTTCGAAATTCATCATCACGTACTGACTGAATACATGGCTCTTGCGATTGTAATTCCAGGACCTCTGTTCTGGCCAATGTTCGTTCTCGCTATCATGACATCAGTCATCGGTTGCCAAGCCATGGTGTCTTGTGCCTTTGCAACCATGTCACACTTGCAGACACTGAATTGTTTCCCACGGATTAAGATACTGCACACATCAAGGCGTTATTCAGGACAGTTGTACAGTCCTGAAGTGAACTTCTTCCTCTGCCTACTTTCTTGTGTAATCACCTTAAGTTTCAGGACGACTGGTTTCATTGTCAAAGCACATGGTAAAGTACACTTCTAAATGTGCAAACTTATTTTTTTAATTTCTAAGTTTTATATGCTCCACATATTTGTATCTACATTCAAATATTGATGATGCTGACAATTCTTCTTCCTGTATCTCTCCAAACAGAAATTTGTGTGGTCCTTGTGATGGTTATCACAACTATCCTGATGACCGTGGTCATGCTTCTCGTATGGAAAGTAAATATTTGGTGGATCGTTCTCTTCTTTGTCGTCTTCATGTCAACGGAGACCGTCTACCTATCAGCAGTTCTGTACAAGTTCACACATGGACCATACATGCCCATGGCTATGTCAGCTGTTCTAATGGTGATCATGTCTGTGTGGCACTACGTGCATGTGAAGCGATACAAGTTTGAGCTTGAACATACCGTATCGCCTAATAAGGTCAGAGAGCTCCTTGAACGGCGTGATCTAAAGAGGGTTCCTGGTGTAGGGCTCTTCTACACTGAATTGGTGCAAGGCATCCCACCGATATTCCCTCACCTTATCGAGAAAATCCCGACCATTCACTCAGTGATTGTGTTCATCTCCGTGAAGCACTTGCCTATCCCTCATGTCGATGTCTCGGAGCGCTTCCTCTTCCGGCAAGTGGAGCCCAAGGATTGCATGGTGTTTCGATGTGTGGCACGATATGGATACCGGGATACTCTAGAGATGGCTAATGACTTTGTCACCACTCTTGTTGAATATCTCCAGTACTATATCCGGGACCTAAATCTATACAATACTGCTGAGCCACTCAAGATTAGCAGCCCAAGCATTCGAATTGATAGTTTTTTTTGGGACAGACGACCCTCAGGGCATGGCATTTATGCCGAGGAGATGCTTACACCAATCCAATCCTTTTCTGAGCTCACAATGCACCCTGTTGGTATGAGCAACCGATTGGCACAATTCCAAGTAAGAAATCGATTTACTAATTAATTACCATATATCTGAACAAATGTTAACAATTATGTATTGTTCTTATACGTGGATGCTAATACTTTCCTTTTTGTAAATCAGACAACTAAGATGAGCCTTGAAGAGATGTTGAAGATTGAGGAAGACCAAAAGTTAATCCAACGTGAAGTGGACAATGGAGTGGTTTACATACTTGGGGAGAGTGAAGTGGTAGCGAAACCACATTCCAACCTTCTTAAGAAGGTTGTTGTAAACTACATATTCAACTTTCTGAGGAAAAACTCTCGAAAAGGAGAGAAGATGTTGTCTATTCCACGTCGCAAGTTACTCAAGGTTGGAATCACATACGAAATCTAAGCATGTCGACGTTCAGTAAGATGGTGGCTTATACACAAAAGGGCGTAGATTGTCAAGCAATCATATATCATGCATGCAGGGTTTGCTTACTTGCAAATGTACTTCAGGGATTTTCTTTGCTTGCATGACTCTCAACGACAGAAAAAAAAAGAATTACATGCAATGAGGAACATATGTCGGCATAATGAAAACAATCAAAATCGAGAATATCCCAATGCGAGGATATGGCAATACATGTACATCCTCTTTTCAGGATTTCTTAGGTTTGTTCCATATAGAATTCCTTTTTTATTTATTTCCAGACTGCAACCACAAGATGAGTTGTTATGTTGTGAACCACAAGATGAGTTGTCAATCAATTCCCTGAAAAGATTTTAGTTTTTATAAGAGAACGATAAAAACACTCTTTTTATGCTTACAAATATTATTATTATTATTATTATTATTATTATGAGCTAAGTGTTGAAATTTTACCAAACATTATGATCATCTGCAGTTTATATCCAACAATCCCATGATAAACAGCTCTTCTCAAGACACTAATGTGCATATTCACAACCTGGATAATGCTAATGCACATGGGTAGAACACTATGCACCGCAAAACTAACTTTAAAAAGTAGCATAATTACCAAATTTAATTGTTTTTACATTATAGTCAAGTTTACACACCACCAACAAAAAGGTAGAGATCGTACTCTTTTCATACTATACATGTGAAACATTCCATATCATAATTACATTCCATGGAGACCAACTACAGTAACAAAATCCAATTTGTTTATATCCTCATGGAACTCCTCTTCAAATGCTACTCCGTAACAATTGATTGATGTTTGTGATAAAAAAAAAGTGAGTGGATGGGGAACTTTGCATGTTGTTTGGACAATATGCAGTAAAGAAAATTTCTCCTACGAAACTGATTGTTTGCTCAATTCCTTTTTGTTCAAAAAAAATTATGCTCCATTATTTGACTCTAGCTGAGTTCTCCAATCCCTTATTAGCTCTTTCGCTACCTTGTTGTTAACGGTGGTAAAAAAACATGATTTTGCCCTTCATTATGTTGTTCATTATTCATCTCCTTTCTTTTCCACTACTACACCAAAGCCCATCACTGGCAGTAAGGTGTGAACAGGCAATGACAGGATATCACTACTGGTTCATTTTGGTTTTCCGCCCAAACTGAAATGCATCAGCCATGATATTGCTATCATTGTTGGTTCATGGTTTGAACCAGTAGTGACGTAACATTGTCTAGGGACCGACATTGATGTAAGGACAGCATTCCCTGGATCCAAGGGCACGCGCCGATGCTAGCCGAAAGGCTAAGGGCCATGATGCACCACAATGCTATCCAGGGCCTCTCCCCCTCCGCGGCGCCATTCCTCTTGCCTCCAGCCAAATCTGGCCAAGGACACAATGGCGGGAGATGGAGTAAGGCAAGTGGTGGCCACGGAAAAGGGCGAGGAAAGGGGACCTCATGCTGAAAAGCTTGGCTTTGTTTTTTTGCTTGTGGTGGGGTGTTGATAGCAGCTGCAGTGGACAGGAAATATTGTGCAGGCTAGTGGCTAGTGTTGGCGGCGTTAAACACCATTTTGACGCAAACCTTCAGCCATAAAATGGGTAGCAACTAATGTTCAATTCATTGATTTGCTTTAGAATAATATATTTCACTATTTTTGTCATCTCTTAGTCATTTTGCAGGTATCTGTCAAATAAAGTAGGAAATGCAAAAAAGAATATGGAGAAATGGGGACCGACCAGGCTAGAAGCCCTAGCCAACCCCTTCCCCTTTGGCAGGCGGGTAGAAGGTGAAGCCAGGCCGGTCAGGTCGGCTAGCCACCTCCCTTGCCCAACAGACCCTTGAGGGCACGCCCACAACCTCTTTGAGCTCACCTTTCTTAACCATGTTCGGCCTAAAGGCCAACCGATCAATATTGCATCGGTTGGTTCATTCCACCTCGATCGCCAATCCAAAAGTAATGGTTTACGAAACATAAATGAAAAGGAATATGAGGAATCCAACCACCTCCAAGAGTTCATTCCAGCCATCTTTCATCGTCACTGATTGCCACCTATCCCGATCGTCCCACCTCGGCCTAACCGACACACTAACCTTACTCCACTGTAAATACCCTCTCACTCACTTCACAAAACACTCAAGCATCCATTTCCACTTTCTGTCAATCCACACACTAGGGCTTGAACCTAGTTTACTGATTCTAGTTCGAAAAACAGGGGAAGTTCAGTCAGAAGTTGAGTTGAGTCAAAGGTTGGCCAAGCCCTAGAGGAGTTGTCTTAGTAGTTTTGGTAATGTGTATATCTTTCCAATCTTGTAAATTCCATTCAATATATTTTGTTTCCTTGTTTACTTTCTTATCGAATACTTTAATTTCTGAATTTACTTTTCATAATTATTATTGTGCAAAGTTCTCCTCCAATCGACAGATTGATTGATCATCGTGGTACATAGCTTAAAATGTACATTGCAGAGTTCTATAGAGTTGTTTGCGGCTTTCTCGTCTAGACTTAGTTCATCTAGCTAACTCTAGATGATCTTCCTCCTAATGAGAGAGATAATTTTATCATAAGTTGTAGGTGTGGTGTTTAAGTCTTATATTTCCAAGGAAAGTTAGTAAGAGAAATGGATGGATGTAGTCATTCGGATGGTGACAACCCCATGCATCCCTTGTAATCGTCCATGTTATTGATGTTAGAGATCAGGGTAGCAACTCACCAATAGGGGAAACCTGCCCCTATGCCTGTGCCAATGGCCCGAAGAGTCTTCTCCGAATCTAATGAACTGGATAGGTGTTTTTACTCGGTGTCATCCATGTAGTGAATTTCTTATCATTTATTAGACATAACCCTTGTATTGGGCTAGCATGAATTTCCTCAGACAAGCAGGGCAGAAAGAAATATCATTTTAACCATCCATGCGTTCTTTGGACACTCTATTGTGAAGTGTTACATAAGTAACTCTGTGCGCTTGCTCAACCATTTTTTAAGAGCATATGAAATACCAACAGTCAGCATCGACATAGTCTTGTTCTAGTACAATTACAACAATAAATTTCATGACACTTTCATTGTTATTTATTGGATATTCTAAATCACAATGAAATAGCCAATCTTGTCACTTCATTTCAAACAAGTTTGTTAAGCTTCCATATAATTTGTTATAATTTTGATTTGTTTCATCGCGGTCCTGAATGGCTTTTATTTACTATTTGACCAATAAGCAAAAACCATCTTATTCATTTTAAATACCTAATTACTTGCCATCCTGAGCTTGAAGTGCCCATTCAAAATGTTACTATCAGAAAAAAAATCCCAACATATTATATTTTATTGCTTTATCGAATGGATGTCTACCGCCCACCCTCTTCGATTGTTCCTCCCTAAAAACCTTATATGCATTCCATTGGATGATTAAAAAATGTATCTAGTCTTAAATTTTCCTGAGTTATAATTTAATATCATGTGCACATATATACATAATGCATACTTCAAAAAAGCTCAAGGCTACACATATGTAGCTAAAGTTGACATGTTAAGAGCACGACATCGATTGTATATGTTCTTCGGATTGGTAGTTTGTTATTTTGCTGTGTAGATAATTTTACTCACTTGATCTTGGCTCAATGCAACTGTATTTATACTTGTTATGCGTGCAAAATTTTCTTTCATTCGTATCAGTTGAGCAAATCAAGAGCTCAGGATGGTAAAGACTGATTTAGCCCAAATGATATTTGATATTCTTCACATCTGGTGAGCAATTTCTCCTCCTGGCATAGGTTCCTCCCTCATTCTGCACTTATCTTATCTACACTTTGGGAAAATCATCATGCTACTTCTTATGCATGTTGTACACAAAGGGCATAGCTATAATCTACATATCTTTGATCGTTCATCCTCTTGGAAAAATTTGCATGGTTGACTAGATGTTGTATGCTTTCAGAATCCAAGTCTATGTCCCAATTTTGTGAGTTGCTGACTTCAGCTTGAAGTGTTGTGTGTTAATGCAATTGTTCATGTATGTATCAGAAATTGTAAATTGTGTACGTGATATTGTCAACTAACAATTTGAATAATGATTAAATGTTTTGATGAATATTGTTTGATGTGTAAGAATGTGTTGTTGTACTAAATGTGTAAGACCATGTATGAATGGATATTTTTTTCTTCAAATGAGTATCACCACGTCTTCATGGTATGAACCAGGAGTGGTGATCACTATCGGTTCATGCCATGAACCGGCAATGATCTGATTCAAACGCAATGGTGATCACTATCGGTTCAGGCCATGAACTGACAATGATCCGATTCAAAAACAGATAGTGATGCCATTTTTAAACTGACAATGACGGTGTTTTATGTAGTAGTGTTCCTCTTCATATTTATATACCTGTATCACCTCTTATCTACCACCTCTCTTTGTTCGCATCTCCCCTATTCCACTAGCCTTTTATGTGCTCATGCTTCCACACCTAGGCCATAGGCCAAGTGTCGACCCCCGTTTTTGGAATAGGAATCATTCGTGTTCATAGTACCATTTTCATGGATCGAGTAGTTTGGTACCCACGAATACAATACTGAATTATCAGGTGCAAAGTGCACGAATAGTCTTACAACAAAAGTATTACAATAATAGGCCCGAGGCAGTAACATTACATGCAGGACCTACTGGTCCGGATACAACCAAAATTAGATATTAGATAAGATAGCAGACGAAAGGCAGCGGCATGTCGATTGCCACAGGCAACGACCGGGGACTAAGACCTAGTAGGCACCTTCTTCTTCTTCGCCCCTTGGCAGTAAGCATAGGGGTCCTCCAGTTCTTCGTTTCCACCATCTGAAGGTTTGTGCGTATAGCAAGGGTGAGTACCCAACGTACTCAGCAAGCCAACACGGAATGATGCACATGATAGGGTCATTCAAAGGATGGCTGAGGTTTATTTGCGCAAAACCAATTTTCATAAATCATTTCACAAGCCTAACATCTAGCCAAGTCAAGTTTTAGTTCCAGAGTATATTAAATCGGTATGGTTCTGTCTACCATCCATCGTGATACCAAGGATGGCTTCCCGCCTCTGAGTCATCATGGTTTTCTGGGGAGTTTACCCCTTCTCGCAGGTCGAAAAGTTGAGTCCACCAGCACATAAAATCATTATGCATACCAACTCATCATTTTAAAATTTATGATTCTAGCCACGGGAGAAACTTGTCACGTCGCTCATTATCCACGAGCACGGCTATTCGAATAGATTGATTTACTCACACTGCAGTGGATGTACACTTTACCCGTACTCCGCAACTACTCATTGAATGAGCTTTCATCCCTCTATATGGGATGGTCACGGCAAAGCCTTTCGATAACCTTACTTTGGCAGTACCCGCTCCATGAACTTAATTCCTCTTGCACTCTAGCTGTCCTTTCCTAGCAGTGAGAGGAGTTTTGGCGCTCCCGGGGTAGGGGAAACTCTCTCAGTCTTTAAGTTGTAATTAATTTCGATTTGATTCATCACTTTAGTATGTGGGCCGCAGCCTCATCTCAACATCACAAACCACTTCTCATCAAAAGAACCACTATGCAGGGATACTGCATCCGCTCGGTTATCTACTCTACTAGGTCTATACCCATTCGAGAAGTACGGTTGTACTGGCTCGTTCCAGGTTATAAGCCTCATGGCTCGGTCCTTAATCGACCAGGGACGGTACTTGCCTTAGTCGGAATCCACCCAAATCCATCCATCCGTCCCAGTCTAAAAACATTGGATTTGTACTTTCATTTTTCCATCAAAACTATTTTCATCATGTTCAAGGCAATGTGGCGCTCATGTCTCCACATGCCGTGTCTCAACTACCTTCCCTAAGGTAGTTGCCCGAGCATATAGATTTTGTAAAAATATGAGTATGCAAGATTCTAGAATAAGCATGGCTAAGCATTTTATCGAAGATATCCTTCGGATATAACACATCGAGGGTTACAAAGATTATATCTAAAGGCAAACAATGTCAAGGCATGGCATATCAAGCATAGGTACTAGTTTGTGTATATAGAAAGCATATCTGAAGTTTAAAACAATATCATTTCGCAATTGGGATCAAAATGTTCAAGGAGGTGTGATGACTTGCCTTGCTCGCACGCTTGTTGGACGGGGTCTTCAGTATAGTCAGTGCTTGCTCCCTCGGATGCTAACCGTACGTGCGAAAAATCATTGAATTCGGTTAGAATTCAATAAAACTACCAAGAGATCGAAAAGAACCATAAAAATGACTCCAAATATTTAGTCCAAGATTTTAATTAAGTTTGGGTGTGAGTTTTTGGGTGAAATCCGAATTAAAATGCGAGTTGTAGAAATTAGGGTTTTTGCGATATACCGATTTAATTTACAAAGGCGACAAATTTCCAAATTGACGTTATCTTCAAAAGATTTGAATTTTAAATTTTAGAAGATCCAAATGTTAGAATAATATTTAAGGTGAAGCTAAACATAAATAAACTCCTAGATAAATAAATTATGCGACGATGAAATTTCTTCGGATTCCTATTTTAAAATCAAAATTTGTTTCGAGAAAATATATATTTTTTGTCTAGAAATTTTTCCAAATATTCTCCAAAAACTTTTCCTAGATTTTATAAAATTTTTCTAAATTGTCTCCTATTTTATTCTATTTTATTTTTATTTTTTCTTTTCTTTTTCTTTTTCTTTTTCTTTTCTCTTTCGTTCCTTCCCTTCCTCCTTCTTCTCTCTGCTCTTCGCTCGCCCTCTCTATTTGGTCGGCAAGTCGGCGCAAGGCGCAAGGGGAGGAGAGAAAGGGAGAGGGAGTTGGCTCACCGGCGGCGCGGCGTGGCGACGGCGGCGGCGGCACAAGGCGGCGGCGCGCGGCGGCGGCTCCGAGCGGCGGCGCGCGGCTTCGGTGCAAGGCGAGGCGACGGCGCAGCGAGAGAGCGAGGAATGGGAGAGGTGAGCGGTGAGGTGGGGGAAAATGGAGGGCTCACCCCCATTTTATAGCCGGCGAGGAGAGAAGAGAGGGTCCGCGCGGTGAGGCGACGCGGCGGTGACACGCGGCGACGTGCGGGCGGGGCCGAGTGAGAGGCGGGTGGAGTGCGGTACAGCGCGCGCGACGTGTGGCGCGAGGGCGTGGGGTACACGCGCGGCGCGCGGCGTGGCCGACGCGGCGAGCGCAGCACACGGCATGGGCGTGCGCGCGGGTAGGGCCGGTGACGGCGCGGGCGCGGCGGCGCGCGTGGCGACGGGGAGAGGAGGGTCGGCGCGGGCATCGCGGACGGCGCGCGCGGCGAGAGGCGAGGGGTCGACGCGGGCATCGCGGACGGCGCGACGCGCGGCACACGACGGTGAGGGTGTCCGTGCCTGTACGCGTCGAGCGATTGGTGACGGATGAACAGTGTCATTTCATATTTTCCCGATTTATTTTCTATTTTCTCCTTTTTTTCCTTTCACAATTAAAATTAAAATATGACCTAACCCATTCAAAAATTAATTTTTAACCTACATTTCCAACCTTTTGCCCATTTTTATTATATTATATATATCTTATTTATTTTCTTTCTCTTTTTCCAAAAATATGATTTTTGGTTCAAAATAAATTCTCATCAACTTTCCTATTTATTTTTTTTATAATTTTCATTTTCAAATCCTTATTTTTGAAATTTCCTTTCCTTTGGGATTTTTAAATTATTTGATTTTTTTCAATCTTTTAGATAAATTTTACTTTATTAATTTCACGCAACAAAGTGGCAAATAAGAGGCAATAAATACAGCGAGATGCAAAAATACCGTAAGTTTTGATTTTTAATTCCTGATTTTAAATTCTCCAATTTTTTAGTGTGTTACACCAAGCCTACACCCTTGAGCCCACATGCACTTCGCCCTGCACACATCACAGTTCACAGTGAACTTTTATATAAGGATATGCTTCCTATATATTTATGGACACCCATAGCACTTACTTTGTAAGAGAAATAAAGACAATAGCATCCACACACTAGATAAGTTTACTACATTGTGTCTATGCATGTCCACGCCATTTTATACCAAAAACCAAATATAAAACAATTGTAACTCAAAAAAGTACTCAGGAAATCCTATATGGAATTGGCAAACATACACACAATAATGATAGCAATAAGAAACTAACAAAATTATTTTTTTCATTCTAAAACACAGGAGGTTAAGAAATAGTTGTTTTCATCTTGGACCGACTTGATATACCGGTAAAACCAGATAGTGAATCTAGCTCTACTCAAGGGTACTAGCAAAATTGTACCTCCATGACTACAACATTTTATTTTACTAAAATAAAAAATCATAAACATGAAATATATAACTTGAACAGTAACACAAATCAAGAATCAAGAATAATGCATTGTAAAACACTAAAATTAAATTAAAACAGGCGAATAACTCCGGACCCTCCACCCTTGTGGAGCAAATATCCATGTAAGACATTCGTAGAACATTATTTTCTCTGTCGGCTCATATAAATTAAACAATGTCAGTACCTTTACCGTTTTATCCCATAAGTAGCATGGTATAAGTAGCAAACCATGGCACATCGGGTGTTGTCATATCATCTATGTTTCTTTAGGCATTTTACCATTTTTTTGAAATGCCTAAAAAATTAGATGATTTAAAAATCACCTCTATGAAAGTCTTTTCATAAGTTCTTGAACTGAGTTTCAAACAACTTATAAACTAGTGCAATACTCAGTTTAGGAAAAATGAAATAGACTAAAATGCTATAATACTCCTTTTATCTTAAAATATAAGACACGACTATTTTTTTATAATACAAGATGCACATGAGTGTATGTAGTTAACATCTCCTGCTCCTCTATGTATTAAATCATCTATTTGTTAATTTGTTAATAATTTGTTTATGGTCTCTGTGTGTTAATAGTTGTTGGGTCTTATATTTTAGGACGGAGAGAACACTTAGATTAAAAATCGCCTTCATTTACTAGGTTTCAAACTAAGTATTAATAATAAAAGGCCTCATTATAAGTTTTTCTTTATCTGAGTAGTTCATATATAGTTAGTATTCATCTCTAACTAAATGCAAATTGTGTACCGTTGATCTGAAGTACCTTCATAATTGATTTCCATATTAATTGCACGCCCTCCTCCGTTCGTCTGGACACTGCATTTGAGGCTGGTTTTGCTATTGTGCCGTTGGTTAGGAAGCTAATTCACCAGAGTCAACATTATTTCCACAAAGCAAATTAAGACTCGGAGTACGTAAACTGAACAAAATGGTGGAGCGCGCAAGGTTGGCTGCAGGGGAGCAAAGAAACATCATAAGCTCAGAGCATATACCAAACCTGCCGAGAGAAGCAGAAACAAGCAAACAAATTAAGTGCATGTGCGAGTTTTTATGTGCTGTCGTACATTTGATAGTGCAATGCATTTGTTGTATGCATGGTTCGCAGTCGGAGAGGCAGAAAAATACAATGCAAGTGCATGTGCAGCTGGTCCCCCAATATTAAAGGAGGATTTGAATGAATTGGAGAGGATGGTGCTTGCATACCGGGTTAAATGAAGCAAAAAACATGAATATCGGGACTGAATAAATTAGATGAAAACCCTGAAACGGGGATGAGAGAAAGTGCTGCATCGCAATAGTAAACATGTCATATAGTGTATACTTGTTTTGTAAATAGCCCGCGTAAAATAGTCCGCATGGTTGCGCAGACACGTATCTTACGCTACTTTTAAAAGGATAAAACCAGATTATTTATGTCATGATTTAAAAGTATTATTTATGTGAAAAAATTATGTTCAATCAATTTTGATTAGAAAATTTTTCAAAGCTATTTATTAACTTTATAATGTATACTATTTTGTTTTTTCATATAAGTAATTATCTATAATCGCTTCATCATCTGAGAAGGTAGAATTTTTTGTTTAGTTATTTTGTTTAGAAAAAGGTCTAACAAACTAAGTCTAAAGTAAATTAATAGTTTTTCCTCTTTTTTAATTGAATGTTCTTACTGTTCAGTAATGGATGAATTGGGTGGGGACAAGCTATCTAAGAACGTTTCATGCAGCAAGAAAGGCTCCAAATAGCCAAATGAGAACAGTAAGAGTGTTCCTCCATCGTTGTTCCAACTAGACATGCCGTTGGTTGGAGACGACACCCTACGAATGATGGGCGACGCTTGTAGGGAGCTCTACCACTACTACATGGAGAAGTCAAACGCCAGGAGGACGAACAGAGATAGTGACATCATAAGCCATCATGGTGGACAACCATTTTTTGGGCCAGAAAACTATATTGTCATAGACTTCAAGTATCTGTTCGACCTCTACAGACTACGAGCGGTGGACACGTCTACTTAAGTGCTACTCTTTGTAAATATTCTTGCGTTTCTCAATTTTGGTAACAACAATCCTTATAACACACTTATAAGAGTGTTTGTCTTGTGTGTAGGTATAGTTGGAAGTGGTGTCAGAGAAATGCATCGGAAGTGGCCTTCCTGGATCCACAATTAGTCACGGTCGCCAATCTTCAAAATGACTCTAAGGGATCCACAATTAGTCACGGTCCAATGAAATTGGTATCCCTTAGATCTTTCTAGATGTCCAATGAAATGACAGCTCATAGTCTTAGGGTCTAATTTCTTTAGCTATTGATTAAATATTCTTGCTTCTGCATAACAGTCCCACACATGTAAATAATTTAATGTTGGTTTTTTTGGGTCCATAATTCATAAGGGGTCTTAGGTACCGACTTACTTGAAGTTCTATTTATTATATGAGTAGTTGTCTTTAAGGCTTCAATCCATATTTATTTGACAGAGTAGAATGACTTAGCATACTACGCATCATATTCATGAGTGTTCGGTTGCGTCGTTCTGCTACTCCATTCTCCTGAGGTTCTCCAGGCATAGAACATTGGGCAACTATTCCATGTTGCTGGAGATATAAGGCAAACAGACTAGGGATTTGCCTAAATGAAGCATGTTTCTCGTAGTATTCACCACCATGATCCGATCTCACAACTTTAAATTTTGGATTATGTTGATTTTCCACATCAGCCTTAAATATCTTAAATTTCTCAAGAGATTCAGAATGATCATTTATGGGGTAAATATAGCCATAACGAGAATAATCATCTGTGAACATTATGAACGAGTCAAAGCCATCGACGAATGTCCCTGGACCGGTCCACAAATGTCAGTGTGAATTATTTCTAGTGGACTTGTGCTCCGAGTGGCTCCTTTCTTAATCATCTTATTGAATTTTCCCTTAATGCAATCTACTCAATGATCAGCGTCAGAAAAATCTAAGGGGAGGAGTATTTCTTCTTTAATGAGACGTTCAATTCTCCCTAGAAATATGGCCTAAGAGATAGTGCCATAATTTCGATGACGTCTCAGCTTTATCATTAGAGGCATTTATCACATTTATCATAGAGTCATCCAAAAAGAGCAAATAGAGTTTGTCTCGCATGAAGGCAAAACCCACAACTTAATTACCAAACTTAATGTATCATATTCTCTTTATAAAATAACAGTCATAAACTGTTTGTCTCTGCTAAGACTTAGACTAAAATAAGGTTTCTCTTA
The DNA here is from genome assembly GCA_019925245.2 of Oryza australiensis. Lineage (NCBI taxonomy): Eukaryota > Viridiplantae > Streptophyta > Magnoliopsida > Poales > Poaceae > Oryza > Oryza australiensis. The sequence continues at coordinate 1,253,855 of JAIFGZ020000142.1, forward strand.
ATAGAGGAAACAAATAAAACATTATTTAAAATTAAATTGCAGCCGCTAGGGAGTCTAAATGTGAGGTATCCAACACCCACACTTCAATCTCTGCTCCATCAGCTACTCTTAGGCTTTGCTCCCCTTTTGCTACCTTCCGCATGCAATGAGTTAGAAATGTGCACTGTGGCACTTGAGTCAACGCACAAAGTATTATGGGAAAATTCAGCATAAAGGGATTAACATTAGATATTTCTTCAACTTTATTGTTACCTTTCTTAGCTAACCACCTTTTTAAGCGTGAGCAGTTCGAATGTCCATCTGTCTCGCAGAAAGGACAATGTGGAGTCTTAGAAGGATCAGTTGTATTCTGAGAGTTTGAAACATCTTGCTTACTCCCATTTGACTTCTGAGAGTTATTTGGTTTGTTCTTCTTACCGTTAGAGCATTCTCCTTAATACATCTTTCTTTTACCTTTGTTGTTGCCATTAGCGAGATTGAGTTGGTCTTTAAGTTTTTGTTTCTCAGCTCTCTCACGCTCTTCCTCTTCCACTGAATGTGAAATAAACTCTTGTATAGTCCACTTTTCTTTCTGAGTTGTAATTGATCTTAAAAGGACCAAATTTAGGACCAAGAGAGCTCATGATGAATTGCACTATGAAACCTTCAGACATCTTCATATCCATAGATTTGGGCTGAGGTGCCATATGAGTCATCTCAAGGATGTGCTTTCTTATGTTTCCTTTGTCATTATAGCTACTAACGATTGAACTAGCATAAGTCTTATAGGAGGATTTATGTTTGCTAAGTACTTTGCATTGTCAGAATCAACAATCCCTCCAATAATTTCTTGAGGGATGTAACTCTTAATATACATCAAAGACATCCTATTGGACTTCTCCCAAGCAGTTGACTTTTCTTTGTAAGTCCACTTTATATTTTTCTATTCTTCCTCAGCAATATTGAGTTCCTCAGCCAGTTGAAGTTTCTCAGGAGGATCTTCTCTTATGACCAAGTCAAAGTCTAACATGGCTATGTTTAGAAGCATGGTGTTCTTCCATTCAGGGAAATTAGATCCATCAAGGGAAATAACAGTCTTAAGTTGTTCCATTGCTGAAAATAAGCATTTAAAATATTAAAATTGCATATAATTGATTTACATTGGCTTGATCAATCATATGCAATTAAACTTATAATTCATATAGTTAAAACACCGTTGGGCATAATATAACTAAGCAATAAAACAACAAATATATTTGACATGAAATTATAATAACGTTGGTCAAAAATAATTTCACATCATTATTTCTTTCTATCTAAACTTCTCGTTGGTTCAATTGAACCAGAAATAATTTTGCTCATACATCAAATAATATTTTCAGCAATTTAATTTAGCTAAGAAAAGGTATAAACAATTCTGAAAATAATATTGATTATAAATTGATGGGATTTAATTAAAATTGAATTTTGCCCCAATTTTCCAAAGCCGGCCCAAAATCGGACCAGCCCGTCTTAGACGCACGGGCACGTGGAGCTGAGTGCAGGGGAGGGGAAGAGGGAGGGGGTGGAGTGGCAACAAGCCAACTCTTCCCGTCTCCAGGGAGGCGGCGACGGTGGGGTGACTCTAAGACAGCTCGTGCATGGCGAAGACTGGTACGACCCTGGAGAGGCTGGAGAGCTTCGGTGAGCTTAGGCTTCAAAACTGGTAAGTAATTCCGAATCCAAGCTTAATCTTTGGTTTGATTTGGTTCAGGTTTTCACTAGTACAGATCCTCTCATCTATGATGAGCTCTCACATGCCTAGGTTTTGCCGACCGTCACAACGAAGTCATCTCAAACGGGCCTAAAAAGAGGCCGACAAAGAAATACTCACACAGACATATTATATGTGCAAAAAACTCGAGCTCGTCACAAATAATACATATCAGTGACGGGCTCAAATCACGGCCCGACAAAGATAACCTACGATATCTTTGTCGGGCCCCAACAGAAGCCCGTCATCGATGACATCATCGGTGACAGGCACCAACCTGAGGCCCGATTGAGATAACAATTAGGCCCGTCACCGATGAGTGTCATCGGTGATGGGCTCCAACACATGATATGCTTCAAAATCATTTAACCTAGCCCGAGCGCCGATTCAAATCTACACATGAGCGTAAAAATTTTCTAAGTCCTCACATTGCTAACCCTAGCACCATCGCCGTCTCTCGGAGCCGATCACCCCCGTCCCTCGCGTCCTCCCTAGCCTGGCGTTGTCGTTCTCCCTCACCGCCACCGAGCACCGCCATCCCCGAGCCAGAGCGCCGCCGTCCCCGAGCTCGGCCACCGAGCGCCACCATGCTCTAGGTAAGTCCATCTCCCTCATGTGCTGCCGTGCTCCCTCATGTATACATTTGATATGAATGCCATGTCATGTATTCGTCGTTTCCCCTCTTTGTTACCATCAAACCTAGCCGTCGCGTCTAGTTTGTGCGCAGGTAACAAGTTTTTGCATGCATTGTGCATGTTTCGTCCTCTAATTTGGAGTTGGTTTTTAAAACGGCCATAACTTTCGCATACGGACTCCGATTGAGACGTTCCATATATGAAAATCGATTAGAAAAAATTTCAGATGCGTTCGTCCACCGCTTTGTCGCGTTTGGTGATTTTATTTTTCCCAAAAATAGTTCAGAAGATTGCCTTTTCGTGCCCGAAAGCTCTTTTTTAATTCTGAGCGTGTCTTCTGAATTTTTCACCGGCCACATCTTTCACTTGTTTGGGCTCAAATTTTATGTGGTTACCTCTCGTTTGCTCCTAAGTTAGGAAAAATATTTAAAAAATAAAAATAAAAAGTTGAGTTTTTCAAAAAAAAGATCAACAACAGATCGAAAGAAAAAATAGAGAGGGACAAAAGAGTAGCAATATCTAGAGGAGCACATAGAGATGTGTAATGTATATATGAATGGATGTTTGAAATATGTAAATGTCATGAATTGGGTTTCCCGTGAATAATTGTATATATGAATGGGGATGCTGGGAATGAAAATATTATTGTATATGTGAATAATTTTTCAACGAGCATGGCTAGCAAAGACCTGAGGCTAGCAAAAAAATATTTTTTGTTTGGGAAATACTCATCGGTGACGGGCCTAAACTAAAGCCCATCACGGATGACACTCATCTGTGATGGGCTTTAACTTAAGCCCGTCACGGATGAGTGTCATCCGTGATGGGCTTAAGTTAAAGCCGTCGCAGATAAGTGTCATCCGTGACGGACTTTAGTTTAGGCACGACAAAGATAAGTGCATCGGTGACGGGCTTTTGTCCGATACAGATGACTTCTCACATCACTGACCTTGCACTATGACGGACGATGTACCCGACACAGATGAGGGTTGCTGCTCGATACAGATGTAGGTTCCCGTTGTAGTGTTTGGGACCTAGGGTTTTCACCCAAATTTAGGGTTCTCCAATTTGGGGATTTCGGGTTGATTCGATTCAATCTGGCTTATTTTTGGGATTTCGGGATGGATTGAATCGACTTATTCCCATCTTCCCTTAACTTCTTAATCTCTACTGCTAAGCATAAGAATTAAACTTAAAACTTGAAACTGAATTTTAAACAAGCTAAACAGTAAGAGCTTGAACCCTTATTTGATTTAATCTAAGGCAAACCGAAACAGAATTGAATCTTAAGCATAAATGGCTTCTAACAGGGACAGTGAGATTAAAAAAAGGGATTATAAAGGATAAAGATCAGCTCTGATACCATAATTGTAGTTCTAAATTACAAGATCTTATTACTTTAGCCTAAAAAAATCACCTTCTAATTGCAAAATCGATTCTGACCTAGATTAGAAGCCATTGATTCTTCCTCTGATTTTCTCCCTTTCTTTTCTTCTTTTTCCTTCGGTTCTTCTTCTCTTCTTCTCGCTAGATCACGTCGACCTTTGGGTCTTCAGCGACATTGGCCTGAGATAGCTTTACGAACCCCTTCCAGTGTGTTGCCGATCGGTGGCTTTTAGGGTTTAGGGTTTTGCGCAAGAGATTAGAGCATCCTCTCCTCTCTGCAATTCTTCTATTTATAGCACTGGTCAGGGCCGAAAGCTTATCTCTAATTAGAAATCAAATTAGTTTTAAACGATAAGAAACTAATTCTCTTATCTCTTTCTTGTTAGATTATCCGATAAAAATATCAACCAACATACAGTTGCCGCTGAATACTACAGTGTGAGGAATGGACAGTCTGATCCCCCTTGAGATCTTTGCGTGCGTCAACACATTATTATAAAAAATGATGAAATGTTGTCAGAATGAGCTGTGAGCCTGTGCTACATTTCGCAGGAATTTACGACCAATTTGGTCTGTTTTTCTCGGTCTCTAATGTAGCCTGCCCCAGAGCACAACGGTAGAGCGATGTGGACAGTACGATGTAACTTTATTATGAGAAAGTTCATTAGAGGAGACCAAAGCCACCTTTATCTACCTTCATCCATTCGTTAATTAAATTTGTGGCATACTTTTCACGTCTTGAGTCTTGACTGGAAGAACTAGCCGGCCCTGCAATACTAAGTCTTGACTCTCGAGTCACCAATTTGACAGGCGAGATTACCTATCGGCCAGGGCGCGGGCAGAATGCAGTTATGTAATATTGTATTCAAACTCAACTACTCCCTTTTCCATCCAGAGGAGTAATTAAGTAACATATATACAGAGATCATATACCAAGCTGACAAATTATACGTTCAACAGATAACGTTCTTATTGGTACAGAATGCCTAATAGATGGCGGTTCGGAACCCCCGATAGGTGTCGGTTTCGTACCCGATACCTATTGGTCGACACCAATGACCAAAGTCATTGGTGCCGGTTCTTCACCCGACACCTATTAGGCCAAATAGGTGCCGGTTTTGTATTGAGAACCGACACCTATTCGGCCTAATAAGTATCGGCCACGATTAAAAACCGGCACCTATTACGACTAATAGGTGCCGATTCTCAATACAAAACCGGTACTTATTATGACTAATAGGTGCCGGTTCTAACTTCGAACCGACACGTATTAGTCGTAATAGGTGTCGGTTTTTTAGACCGAAACCTATTGGTCGTAATAGGTGCCGGTTTTTGTTTGAGACCGATACCTATTGGTCTAATAGGTGCCGGTTTTTGTTAAAAACCGGTACGTATTTTCCTGAACGTACAAAAAAATTATATTTAGCATAAATATTCCTCCATACAGCCACACAACATTTATTCCATACAGTAGTCACACAATATTTTCAATGGTTCATACATCAGATCTGACAATATCCATAGCTCATACAAAAACCACACGGTCAAAAGTAAGGATCAATCAGATATATATCCACAGCTCATACAATATCCACAGTTCATACATCAGATATATATAGATTATTCTTCACTGCTTTGTTATAGTCACTGCTCAGAAACATCCCAAATGAATCAAAATTGTGTAGCACATCAAAGCTAAGTATGGAATGGCAATCCTTCTTGCTATCTGGCATAATATATACAGTTCAACAACCACCTTTCATGATAACTATTTTCACTAATGAACTCCAGGATCAGGTAACACTTAACAACAAAGCCACTAGTCAAGATTTTCTAATAAAGGATTTAAACCAAGTTTATTAGTCAAGGTTACCAGGGTTCGATCCCAATCATCACCTTGAAGAACCTGCAAAAGGTGAACACGAATTATTAGGAAATAAATCATCAAATATCTTACTGGATGAGAACTGTTGACAACTTAATGCGTGAGAACTGAGAAATCGTCAGCAGTACTGAAGCCAAACATATGCAAGTAGTAATGAGATTTTGGCATAATGAAATTTCTCGATTCAATGGTTGAAAAAAAGAAAACGAAGAAGGCCATACTTCAACTCTCCAACCATACTATGCTACGGCATAAACAGAAAATGAAACTAGAATCCAACAAATGATAAATAAATAATTTGTCTTTGAAAAGGAAAAAGGGACAAAAAATATAGCATGAAACGCAAATTGCGAAGTTGATGCTGATTATGCAGCGTGTGATCTGAAATTTACTCTTTTGGTTGGAATTAGCGGAGCTTAGCATTCTTTCCTCCACCAAAAAAATGTAATATGCGCCAGCCTCAAGGAAACCGACTCATGAAACATGATATGCGCCAGTCTCTGAGATGACATGTTCGAAGATGAACCCGCAGAGTTGTTCAGCGAGGGCGAAGCAAACATGTGGCAACAACTTACTTGTTGGGAGCTTTAATTTCTGCAAATGGAAGGATTGAATATGTGAAAACGCACTATGAGTTTAGAAATGCGTATTTCCGTCTTAAAAAAACTGACGAACCTCAGCATCCGTAATGTTCCAGTTGTCGATCTCCATGAAAGTCCACATAAATTTCATCGTGTAGAACCCACATGTGCTCGTTCCTTGATCTTGACGTTGGCACCAAGGGTGGCAGGTTACCCGGAATGTATTTGAACAGGGAGCGTGTCGAATGCACTTCTTCTTGTACTTCACTAGTGTCTTATTGAGGATGTCAATTACGGATTGGAAATCTTCTCGCGGTTTCCTCAATCCATCCAGAACGAGGATTTTGGAATCATTTAAATGGATCACAAGAAGGATCGAGTGGTTCCTACATACAAAGGGACGGGGCAATTAACACCGAGTAAGGACAAATGGTAAGTGGAACGATAACTGCCTCACTTACTTAAAGTTGTAGGGCAAAAGAATCGTATTCATGTCCTGAAGCTTGACAAATGAGCTGTACAGGTAGTCCAGCACCATTTTTTGGGACGTTGGGCCTCCTTCAATCTGATTGGCATTGACAATCGCAGGATCGAGGAATGCTAGTTTGTTACAAGTCGCTCTACATTCAAGCGCCCCCATTCTGCATAAGGAAACAAGTTAGACAACTTACAAAGGCTAATAAGGGTATGAACTTAGAAATACTAGCTAGGGATTTGAGTATGCTTACAATGCCCATATTTGAAGTATCGATACGTCTAGCTCCCTCAGATTGTATAGCTGAAATAGTTCATCAAATGGGACCCAGATTACACCATCGTCGTGATGAAAGTCCTCGTTCTTGTAAAAGACACCGAACGTCTCCTTACCCTCCTTTGCCATCTGTAGGTACCACTCTTCTACCCTTCTCATCTGAGTGCAATTTTCAATGACGTTGCGATATTCATCCGTGGTCAAAGGACCACCTAACTTGAACTTAGCTGCCAAAGGTGCCTTCGCAATATTGTCCACATCAGACAAACTCTTCAACCCTGCACTTTGCAGAAATTCTTTCTCATTCTTCTTGGTGTCTTTCATGAATTGAGCCTTGGAAAATTCTTGCAATTTCTTTTTCTGGATCGTGCGTTGAAAGTCCGAAATAGGTTGCGTCGGGGCTGGTGGCCTTGCCATGCGAATGAAGTGGTCCTGTACTTGAACTGACACTTTCGGGGATGGCTCCGACTTTGTAGAAATAGTCGCTTTCTTGCCCTTCTTAACAGTAGATGGTTCAGACATATCTGTAGATTTGCACAGTCGACCCCTCTTTTTGGGCTGGTCATCAGGAGCTCGTTGTGCCGGCTAGGAGACGGGCTCTTACGTGGCAACGGTGGTGGTGTTGGCATTCTTTGGGGGGAGACAGCAGGCCCGCTAGAGCTAGACCTGCCATCGCTTGGCTCGTCATCACCATCTCCTGAAGGAAAGACGATGAACCTCTTGCGCCACACGATGACGTTGTGGATAGCTTCTCCAACAGTATTCACCCCTTCCTCGGAGGAAATTCAAGTTGGATGGCCCCAGATCCGCTCGACACGTCCTCCACTTCAACTCTTGAGTAGCCGGTTGGTATTGGATTACCGTGTATCCTTCCTCCACTACAGGATGTGCCATACCGCGTGCCACCTCTATAGTGAGGTTTTGACTCTACAGTGGCACATGCAACCTGCATGCAGTACATACTGTGATTGCGTCCACAGGGTGACGAGTCGTCTCCGGTTCTAGAGGAACCTCAGTTGAAGCGCAACTGCTGGTGGTCCACGTTGGTGGGCTCATTTAGACTGGGTTTGTTTCAAAAGAGTAGTGAATCGTTTCAAAAAGGCAGAAACAAAACCCTAAAAAAAATGTGCTAAAGGAACTTACATCGGTCCGGGTTGACTATGCCGAAGTGCTTCGCAGCGGGCTATGGGGGCGGCCGGTGGTGGAGGGATGATGCCGGTCGGCGGTGGAGGCGGGCCGAAGATCACCGGGCGACGGAGGCAGTCCGGAGGCGGCCGAGGACACTGGACGATGACGGCGGGCGGAGGACGACGGCGAGCGGGCCGGTGGATGTCGGCGGGCAGCGGCGGTCTTTGGCGGAGTCGGAGGCGGTCGACGGCGGTCGGAGGGTGGGGTGGCGCTGCGGGAGACGGAGGACGGGCGGGCAGCGTGGACGGCGCGGCGGCTGGCGCGTGTTTGACGGAGGACGGGCGGGCGACGGCGGACGGGTGGGCGGGCTGCGGATCTGGACGACGGCGGCGCTGGACAGGTCAGAGGCGGGCGATGGCGGTCGAAGGGTGGGCGGGTGGCGGGTGACGAAGGGCGGGTGCGCGGCGCTGGACGGGTGGCCTGGCGGCGGATCTAGACGACACCGAGGAGGCGGCGGATCTGGAAATATATATACTAACTTGATAGGTGCCGGGTCCAAATAAAAAAGGTACCTATTAGGAGAAATAGGTGCCGGTTTTTCCAAATAACCGACACCTATTAGGAGAAATAGGATTCGGTTTTTAGTTGGATCCAGCACCTATTCTCCAAAACCCTAATTCATCGGTTCCATTTATCTTCTCCTCTAACATTACATATGCATGCAACTTAGGGTGATATGTATGCATCAATTGATATATAATCATCCAAGCAAATTAAATCCAACCATTGATTGTTACAACGGGACTGCATGCGAATATATTCATTCAGTTCCAAAATTATAGATTCATGTTTGTTACAATCAAATTCCAACTTATAAGTCGATCACTATTACTCCTTCTTCATGATCACTGCGAACATATGGGGCTTTCTCCTCTTCTTCGTCTTCTTCTTCGTCTTCTTGACTTTCTTCACCTTTGTCTACATCTGTTGCGAAAGGTGGTAACTCGTCAATTTGATCGTAGCCTTCCTCATCGGTGATATTCTCAACTCCAACAATGTTTCGCTTTCCATTGAGAACTACGTGGCGATCAGTCACCGATGAAGGGTCCTTGACATAGAATACTTCAGCGGTCCATACTCAAGCTCCCAGATTGCCTCTATATAGCCATAGTATGTTTGTTTTACACCATTACCGTCGAAGGCATCTATACGGACACCACTATTCTGATATTTGCTCTTGGCATCCTGCGTTCTCGTGTAAAATGTATACCCATTAATATCATACCCTTGGAATGAATGAATAGTGCTCGCAGGCCCTCGACACAAAACGTACAACCGGTCACTATCGGGATTCGCAGCCATGATATGCTTCGTAACCAATCACGAAATGCGTCTATGCTTGCTTAGCGATCCATGCTTCTGATTTGCCTGGGTTCTCGGTTCGGAGTGAGTTGTAATGCACATCAACAAATGGAGCCACCAAGGCCGACTGCTCGAGCACTGCGAAATGTGCTTGTCGTAGTGTTTCAAGGGTAGGAGCGAATATTGCTTTATGCCCTAAAGTCCCTTTCCCAAGTAGCCTGCCCTCGTGTCGGGACATCGGCACACCAATGGGACGTAGATCCATATAGTTGATGCAAAACTCAACCACCTCCTCTGTTGCATAACCCTCTACGATACTCCCTTCCGGTCGAGCTCTGTTACGCACATACTTTTTATGATCCCCATGAATCTCTCAAAAGCCCACATGTTATGAAGATACACTGGGCCGAGAATCTTTATCTCTTTCATGATATGTACCACTAGGTGAACCATTATATCAAAAAATTATGGTGGAAAACACATCTCGAGTTGGCAAATGGTCACGATTACATCTGCCTGGAGCTTGTCTAGTGTGGTTGGATCGATCACCTTCTGATATATAGCATTGAAGAACGAGCACAACTTTATGATTGGGTTTCGCACCCTGTCTGGCAAGATGCCTCTAATCGCAAGAGGGAGTAGTTGTGTCATCAGCACGTGACAATCATGTGACTTCATGCCCACTATTTTCTTCTCTCTAATGTTGACAAGTCTTTTAACGTTAGCGGAGTAACCAGACGGGACTTGGACACTCTGCAGGCACTCCAACAGGCTGATTTTCTCGGCGGCACTGAGGGTGTAGCACGCGGGAGGGAGGTATTCTCGGCCATTGTGACGTTCTTGAGGATGTAGCTCGGACCTGATTTTCATTTCTACGAGTTCTCTCCAGGATTTCAACGTATCCTTTGTCTTGCCAGGTATGTTCAGCAGTACTCTCATCAAACTCTCGCATATATTTTTCTCAACGTGCATCACGTCGATTGCATGACGGACATCCAAATCTTTCCAATACGGTAGTTCCCAGAAGATAGATTTCTTCTTCCAAAGAGGCTTAGATTTCTTCTTCCAAAGAGGCTTCTCACCACCCTTGCCCGCCGCGCGTGTATTGCCATGCCCCTTACCAAATACATGTTCAATATCTTTTACCTCTTCAAAAATATCTCTGCCTGTACGATGTATCGGAGCTATCCTCTTCTCCATTGTGCCATCGAAATCTCTTCTATTGCTACGGTACTGATGACCAGTAGGAAAAGAAACCTCCGGTGGCACATGTACACAGTCTTTCCAGAGTACCTCAGCACCTGCTTGCTATGTCCCACATGCGCTGCACACATGCACAACCACCTTTCACTGTTTGTCTAGATATGTTGCCAGCCGCAGGGTAATCTTGAATGGTAACTAACAATATTGCCCTTATGGTGAAGTACTCTCTTTTGTAAGCATCCCACATCTGCACCCCCTGAACCCATAGTAACTGAAGATCATCTACTACTAGCCTGAAGTAGACATCGATATCGTTGCCAGGTTGCTTGGGCCCTTGGATTAGCAGTGGCATCATGATATACTTGCGCTTCATGCACAACCATGACGGAAGGTTGTACATAACAAGTGCCACTGGCCCATGTGCTGTGCCGACTGCTCATGTCACCGAATGGATTCATCCGGTCTGTGCTCAGCCCAAACCTAACATTCCTTATCTCGCGTGCAAAATTTTTGTACTTTCTATCTCTCTTTCTCCATTGAGACCCGTCGCAGGGTGCCTTATCATCCCATCCTTCTTACGTTCTTCGGCGTGCCACCGCATCATCTTTGCATGCTTTTTGTTTGCATACGGCGCTCAATCCGAGGGATTATAGAAAAATACCATACAACTTTAATGGGCACTTTCCTCTTCTTTAGGACGGGGCCACCATGTCATCATCGGCATCATCGTCGTTACCTCCACCCTTATATCTGCGGTGCTCCGCAACCGGACATGCATCCATGTCTTCATAGTCACCCCGGTATAGGATACAGTCATTTCGACATGCGTGAATTTTTTGCATCTCCAGCCCGAGTGGACAAACAACCTTCTTTGCTTGGTATGTCGTTTCGGCAAGACGTGACCCGCGGAAGGAGGTCTCCGATCATGTAGAAGCTCGTGAAGCTCTTGTCGCTCCAGCCGTTGGTTGATTTCATCGCAACAACGAGAGGACGATGTGTAATTTGGTGTGCTCCTCGTTGCAACCTGGATAAAGCGGTGTTTTTGAGTCCTCCACCATGGCTTTAAACTTCTCGTATTGTGTCATTGCTGTACGCTGTCTCTCCATCCCGCAACATCCGATCCAACCCATCCGATTCATCATTGTCGTATTCACCTTCGTCAGCAGGTAACTCCACATTGTCTTCATACATTGCATCGCCATGATTGTCCACACTGTCATTCTCATCTTCACCGTGATTGTCTTGACATGTGTGATTACGCATAAAACCTCTTGTTAGCAGATGCTCATGAACTTGTTTTGCGGAAAACTGTCTCTCCTTCCTACAATCAGAACATGGACAATGCAAATATTCTGTCATGCTCAACGACCGGGAACTCGTGGCCCCGATCACGAACTTGGTTACTCCCCTGGCATACTCCAAGGTACCCCGCTTCGCATCGTTCATCCCTCCTTCATCCATCGGTCCTACGGGAATTTTTAAAAAATGTGACGTTTTCATATAAATGACATTATTTTATTTTGGTTACATTACTCTACGGTGATAGTCTCTTCAAATTTGACAATCCGAAATACTTTAATTAAAGAGACACAAATGACATAAATGGTGTCATGCATCTACTAGCATATACACACAAATGACAAAAGAATATCATAAAGAATCACGTACACAAATAGTAAACAACTAAAATATACTAACCTTTAATTTTTCTGAAAATTTTCGGCAAAACCTTCCCCCCTCCGTTTCGTTCTACATATGAAGACCGAATAGAAATGAGCTAAGTGGCTGAAAGGTGGCATTTATAGGTGGTCGAAATATAGGTGTCGGTTTTTAACAACAACCGACACCTATTTACGAAGCTTACAGAATAAGGAACCTTATAGGTATCGGGTAAAGAGTAAAACCGGCACTATAGTATAGGTGTCGGTTTTTACTATTGATCCGACACCTATTTAGGAAGAATAGGTGCCGGTTCCAATTAATAACCGCCACCTATACTATAGTTGCCGGTTTTACAGTTCACCCGACACTTATTTGGGACTATAGGTGGCGGTTCTTAACAAGAACCGGCACGTATTCTTTAGCTGCTACCTATATGCATTATAGGTGCCGAATTTGTTTTAATCGACATCTTTTTGGACGACACCAATGAGCCTTTTTTATAGTAGTGTCTGCTAATACTGTGGTGATGAAGACCCAAGTGCAATGATTTAATTTCTCACTACTATTATACTAGTGAAGGCTGGATCACAGGTAGGACAGAGCTAGGAACATGCGGTGGTAGCACTTAGGTTGGACGCGCCAACGTATGAAAACGTTGACTCGTGATGAGCAAAGCGACGAACAGGATTATTCGGTAATACAAGCCTAGCCGTCAGTCACTCTCTCTCAATCTGAACCTGATGTAACTGCCGACGCGCGAACGCCAAGTTTTACGTTTTCCCCGGGACTTTGTTGGCGCGTATGCACGCTTTGGATCGACCTGTGCGGTTGCCGAATCACGTGTGAGTGTATCTGTGTATGTATGTATATGTATGGTTCGATCAGTGACATTGGACGGACTAGCTAGCTAGCCACAGAAAGCGAAGTCAGAAACTAGTAGTACCGGACAAGGGACGTTTCACACGAGTAGATGAGCAGATGTGAAAACGCGATCTTTGCTTGAATCTCTTGGGGCCATATGTTATCGTCGTCTGATAAGGTATATTAGCAGCACAAAAGCTTGGAACACGTGGAGCGACCACAGCTGCACCACCTCTCTCCATGAAACAGATCGAGAGAGCTGAGCTTATAAAAAAGGAAGCTGCATGAGCTGAGGCTGGCAGCTAGCTCGTTCAGAACGGGGAGAGATTATTATGTCTACCGGAGTAGTTCGATCGCTTTTGTAAACCTTGTTTAGCTGCCAGGCCGGTTAATTCATTGTGTTGTGAAGGCGTCCGTCAGAGAGATGGGTGACGATGTGCTGGGTAGAGGGAGCCGACGAGAGGAGATCGTCCTCGTCGACGACGACGATCACGACGACGTGCCGGTGGTGCGACGGCAGGACTCCCTGTACGTCGACGCGACGAGGGCCGGCGGAGCAAACCACCGTGGAGGCGAGGTTTGTTTGGCTAGTACTACTGTCAAGCGCTTATGATCGATGGGTGGTCCCATTCATTATTCTATGTTGTTGTTAAAGACTTAAGATGATCTTCGCTGTTGTGTATTCGTCTAATAATTCTGTTCTGAATACTGAAAGGTTGTTTTGGATCCATGAGATTTGAATGAAGTTTTTAGAATCGAATAAACTGGTATTTATTTTTCTGAAAATCCTAGCTAGATCAACCTGGTATCTAGTTTAACATGCATGCATGGAACCGTTTGATCGAGCTAATTAATTAAAATGTATGCGTGCATTGTATGTTGATGTACAACTACGCGGCATGCAGGAGAGCTGGGCGACGACAGTGAGGCTAGCGTTCCAGTGCGTGGGGATACTGTACGGGGACATCGGGACATCGCCGCTGTTCGTGTACTCGAGCACGTTCAAGGACGGCGTCCGCCACCCGGACGACCTGCTCGGGGCGCTCTCCCTCATCATCTACAGCTTCGCCCTCTTCACCATCGTCAAGTACGTCTTCATCGCCCTCCGCGCCAACGACGACGGCGACGGTAACTCACAATAATTCTACTGTACCTTTCTACTAGTCAGCAACTCTGAATTACGTACCATCTCCATCTTCTAGATTAGATAGCATACTAGCTAACGTTGCATGAAAAGACATTATAATTATAAATCTTCTTGCACAAGCTTTGGAGTGTGTTATCAGGTGACTATTCTTGTACCTTAGGACTACTTACAAAATTGTGAATGTGAAGAAAAATATTTCATAACCATACAAACATATATATATATATATATGCATACTATACTATACACCCTGATGTTGTATAGCTAAAATGCATGCAACATAGTAAAAATTTTACCAGTAGGCTCAATAGGTGTATTTGGTTATGATTGCGGCCCTCGTAGGAAAAAAAATTACTATGTTGAGTGTGTTATAGCTAGATCGCATCTTGGGTGTGATATGGTATATGTCTATCGTGAAAATAAAAAAAACTATTGTTTGTAGTTGTTATATATTAAAGTTGCAATTTTATACACTGTGTAAGTTTATTCTTATTTTATATATGTGCGTAATTAAGATTGGCTTGTATAAAAAAGAGACATATAAAATAGGCAAGTTAGAAATACAAATTTAGTATAATTATTGCGTCCATAAAAGTGGAAAAATATAGAAACTCGATAAGATAAATAACTGCAAGACTCTCTTCGGACTTAGAAAAATGCATGTCTCAATAAGTTGGAAAATTAATTTGTGTCTAGCTACCTATGTATAAATATGTAAGTATTTTTTAATCTAAAAGTTATGCATATATTTAACATAATTCATTGATGTGGTAATCTCCATCAGTTATATCACTGTTTACATATTCTCTTGCTATGTTGGAGCCCGAGGTATAGTACTAGTGCAAAGCTAGTTAATATATGCATGTTGCGTCCAAGCAAAGTGTGTCATTAACTTGTATGCAACCATCGTAGCCATTAATTCACTATGTCCGGTTAGCTTAAATGCCATTGCCGTGTCCTCTATGATTGTTTTTCCTATTCCATGCCTCCCTTCTAATTTTCAGCCAATTAACACAAATGCATTAATTGAACGTCACTGCCGTATCATGCATGAATATTTTTTCTCCTGTTCCAAGTTGACATGATCTCTAACCTGGTAGTCTACTAAACACAGGGGCCAAAGCTTTAAGCTAAAAATATCATTTCTAGGGACGAAGGGAGTATATAACTCTATATGTAAATTTAGTGCGTACATCAAGTTTGGCAAACTTATTCTCTACATTTTACAATTAGTAATCACTCTTTTCAAGCCCTGTTAATTTCATTTGTTAACATGCAAATGTTGAGGTTAAAAATATCGATAAATTACTTCCGCCCTAAAATATAACGGATTTTGTGTATGTAACAGGGGCAGTAGCATAACATTAATCATAGCATGTTGAAAAGGGTTATTAAATCCCCCCAAAAAAAGAAAAGGGTTATTAATTAGCTGTTATTATTAACTTCCAAAATAAGTTTCCATGTGTTATCTGCAGGTGGAACGTTTGCACTATACACGCTGATCTCTCGGCATGCGAAGGTGAGCTTGATCCCGAACCAGCAGGCGGAAGACGAGCTCATCTCCAAGTACAACACCGGCAAGCCGCAGGCAACGCTGAGGAGAGCTCGGTGGATGAAGGAGCTGCTCGAGACCAACAGGGCCGTCAAGATTTGGCTCTTCCTTCTCACCATCCTCGCCACCGCCATGGTCATCAGCGACGCCGTCCTTACACCTGCCATCTCAGGTAATTTCTGTCTTGTCAGCAAAGTGGAGATTAATTATATAGTATATATGGTTAATTTCTTCTGGACTTTGCTTGTTTCAAGTTATATTAATTGCTTGTGAAAATGTGTTCAGTTCTATCCGCGGTTGGTGGGCTGAAAGAGAAAGCGCCGAATCTGACAACAGGTACAAAGGCAAACACAAATTACATTAGCCAGCCCTGCTTAGTTTACATGCAAGTCTTCGCTGCATTAAATGATTTATAAGTTAATGATTTACACATCGATCCCTCGTTATCTCACAGAAAGAAATTCCTCGGTAATAAATTAGACAAGTTAAACGTATGCAAGAAGCATCTCGGGCGTCGTGGTGGAGTTGTGAAGATGTATGACTCGATCCAATTTGTAGAGTTTAAATCTTGGTGTCCGTACGTATATATATCACGTCATCGCGGTTAATTAGAGTTACTTTATTATTAAAAGATAAATGTACATGTTAATTAGAGTTACTTTAGTATCAAAAGATAAATATACATGTCAAAATACACGCAGTACAAAATGTAAACTTTGATTTTCTCTAGAGATCAAATTTTGGAAAAGAACCGTGAAGATTAATTATATTCATGTCAAAAAATTTCGAGGATGCAGTCTTTTTCACACGCTTCTATTATTGATGTTGAGTTGTCGACTTCTTGGAGTGACTGACTTTGCGAAAAATGTCATTGTTAGCAATTAATAGGACGGCTTATGTATGTGGCCGGTATGTTTCTCATATCTAAACCGTTAGCTTGATTTAACGTTCTGAGTATTATTGTTGACGTCAACCAATCAAATTCTTCACAAGATTCATGGCCAGGTTTAACTGATCACCACCTACTTGTACATATGTGTATGGACGTACACACCTAATAGGAACAGAACTGTACTTGTATGGTGCACCACATGTCCTAGCGTCTCTGAAAGAAACGGTCTCCATATATTTTCTTTGTCAAATTTTTGATGGCGGCGAAGCTGTACAAGGGATGACTTTTCTCAACAAGTCACCTTCAAGGCCTCTTCCCTTTTTCTTTTTCTTGGAAATATTATGTGGTCAAGTCACCTCTTCAAACCCTCCCCTAACACACTGGTTGAGGTTTACTTAGATAGAAAGCATGATGTCACTTACTATACATATAATTGTTATAGAAAAGTAAGATGCAATTCATAATGATAATGACCAATTATGAGCGCTCTCTGACTGTTTCAACAGATGAAATCGTGTGCATCACTGTGGCGACTTTGGTAGTCTTGTTTGCAATTCAGCGGTTCGGCACAGATAAAATCGGCTACCTGTTTGCGCCGATCATACTCCTGTGGTTGCTCCTCATTGGGTGTGTTGGGATCTACAACACCATTAAGTTTGACACCGGCGTGTTGAGGGCGTTCAACCTGAAATACATCATCGACTACTTCCGAAGGAACAAGAAGGATGGATGGATCTCTCTTAGTGGCATACTCCTCTGCTTCACAGGTAAAATATGAGAGTTATCAATTGCATTATCTAAAAAAAATTAACAAGGTAAAATATGAAAAGGAAATATTTGATAAATTTCAGACCTCCTGCAATAGAAAATTAAATTTCAACACGATGTTTCTGTTTGCTGAAAAGAAACCTGTTTTGCCAATAATGACAGGTACAGAAGCCCTGTTCTCAGATCTAGGATATTTCAGCATTAGATCAATACAGGTATGTAAGTTCAGATAAATTGTATAAACTATATAGTGGATTAATCAAACTGCAATTAATTTGTATCTTTGTGCTTCAGCTAAGCTTCAGCTTTGGTCTAGTCCCTTCAGTGTTGCTCGCTTACATTGGGCAAGCAGCATACTTGAGAGAACATCCAGAGCATATAGCCAGCACTTTCTACAGATCAACTCCAAGTATGTGTAGAATCATCATCATACTTCAATAGTACATACATCTGACTTGTTGAACAGAAGTTAATTAATTTGTTTTCCACATGTGAAAAATTCCAGACGTGAT
Organism: Oryza australiensis; assembly: GCA_019925245.2. Lineage (NCBI taxonomy): Eukaryota > Viridiplantae > Streptophyta > Magnoliopsida > Poales > Poaceae > Oryza > Oryza australiensis. Next base: position 1,271,912 of record JAIFGZ020000142.1, read on the forward strand.
GTTCTGGCCCACGTTCATCCTGGCAGTTGCTGCATCCATCATTGGAAGCCAAGCCATGATATCCTGCGCCTTTGCAACCATTTCGCATTTGCAGACACTCAGCTGCTTCCCCAGAGTTAAGATACTTCACACATCAAGGCAATATTCAGGGCAACTGTACATTCCAGAAGTGAACTTCTTGCTTTGTGTGGGTGCTTGCCTTGTTACAATCGGTTTCAAGACAACCGTGATTATTGGAGAAGCTCACGGTAAGAATTTTTCATCTCATGTCTTAATTCTAGTTAAATTCAATGATCCAATATCAAATTTTTACACGATGCACACATCTGTGTATGTCGATGTATGTGACTCACATTATATATGTTGATTCTTTCATGTAGCAATATGTGTGGTCCTTGTGATGATCATCACAACCCTCCTATTGACAATAGTGATGCTCCTAGTATGGAAGGTCAGCATTTGGTACGTTGCACTCTTCTTCATCGTCTTCATGTCGCTCGAGTCGATCTACTTATCGGCGGTCCTGTACCAATTTGTGCACGGCGAGTATGTACCTGTGGCCATGTCACTAGTCCTGATGATTGTGATGACTGTTTGGCACTATGTTCATGTCAAGAGGTATGAATTTGAGCTCGAGAACAGCATGCCCCGTGACAAGGTGAAGGAGTTGCTAGAGCGCCATGACATACAGAGGGTTCCTGGGGTAGGGCTCTTCTACACCGATCTGGTGCAAGGCATACCCCCGGTGTTCCCTCACCTCATTGAGAAGATCCCTTCCATCCACTCCGTGCTCATCTTCGTCTCCGTCAAGCACTTGCCGATTCCGTTGGTTGATAGGTCGGAGAGATTCATCTTTCGATATGTTGACAAAGAGGAGTACAAGGTGTTCCAATGCGTGGCGCGCTACGGTTATCGAGATCGCATGGAGGAAGCCAAGGACTTTGTTGATGCACTTACTGAGAATCTCCAATACTACATAAGGGATGTTAACTTCTATGCTATGGGTGGTGATCAGCAGATATTCAGGAGTACGAGCTACGCCAGTTCTATTGCTGAGAGTTTTGCCAGCTATGAGAAACACTCTGGGCATGCAATCTATGCAGAGGAGATGCTTACACCAGCCGAATCCTTCTCTGAGCACGCAAAGCAACTTAGTGGCAGGAGCAAGCATTTCAAACAGTTCCAGGTGACAATTAAATTCATCATCACGAACTTCTTTTTTTGTCGGAAAGCATGAAATCCAATATATGAAGAAAAATGAATTATCTCAATGTTGGAATTAGTTGGTTCAATTTACTTTTCAAGATTTAAGATTTTTGGAAATGTTAGTTGCACTAACGTTGGTTTTAAATTGGGTACCAGGTAGAGAATATGAACATGGAAAAGATGGAGAAGATACAGCAGGAGCAGCAGGCTATTGTTAGAGAGATGGAGAATGGTGTTGTGTACATACTTGGAGAGAGCGACATAGTGGCAAGCCATCACTCCTCGCTTCTCAACAAGATCATTGTCAACTACATCTATTCGTTTCTTAGAAAAAACTGTAGAAATGGTGAGAAGATGTTGTCTATTCCTCGCAGCCAAGTTCTAAAGGTTGGAATCTCATATGAGATATAAGTATACGAGTAATTTTATCATTCTTAAAGAAGATATCGAGAGTTATCATATTTTTCAGTGTAAAACTTGGTATTAGGTGTTTTGAGATATCAATTTTATGTAAATTTGATATCTCAGGATACTTTCTAAAAACTATATAAGACGCAGATGATAGTTGATATTTCTCACGTAACAATTTTCTGATGCATGGCTTTTAAAGGTTCACGTGAATCGAGGAGAATGATGGACTGTAGTTTTTTAACGCCATAAAACTAACAAATTTGTGTGTTTATATTTTGAAACTAGCAGAAAGTAATTGTGTCATTTATATAAAAAATAAAACAAGGGTCAAAAAAGACCATGAGGTGACAAAAATATGGTGGGGGCACCAGGGAGGGAGAGGAGCTGTGGCAATCATCCGGGAATTGGGTGATAATGACTCTAGAGATGGGTTGACAATTGGCACTTGTGCCAGCTCATGTACATTAGTCGAAGCGGCATTGCTAGAAAATACGAAAGATTGAGATGGCACCACGATGTGAGGTAGGGTGATTACGGTAGCATTAGTACGTACTAGGAGCATGTAATGCTACAAAGGGGAGAGAGGGAGGAAGGTGACGGTGTTAGGAATGATTAAGATATAATTGAGATCCTCTATATAGTACTAGTATTGCATGTGACATATAAGTTTAATGGTTTATAGGGTTCATATGTTAGTGAGCAATGCTATATATACAGTTCTGTAAAGAATCCTATTTTTTAAGATATGAAAAAGCAGAGGTGGCGCAAGGATAAGGGGAGTGACAGCCTCTGTCGGGAGGAGGACAGTAGCGATTAGTTGTGAAAAAATGGGCTTAGAGTTAAGCTTAGTATTTGTTTCATAATTGCTGACGGAACTTTTGTCCTGAAAAATCTTAATAATTACCGACCTATAGTGTTTTATAGAAGAAAGTATTGCTGACAAACATGATGCGCCAAGACTCTTGTCAGGCATATAATTTGTCGGTGATACTTACGTTTTGCCGTCAGATTTCTACCAACAATCTATAGTACAGGGCGAGGTGTATTGATTCTTGGACTGGTTTAGTTTTTGTCGCTCGGTTAAACAATCGGATAGATATGCTCGTTCAATTTCAAGTTGGATGAAACTCATCATAGTTTTTGTCTCTAGAAAACCCTAATAGAGAGACGTCTTATATGTGCCGTTCATCTGAAACCATCTATAGATATAAGGCTTTTCATGTCCTTCTAACCTCTCACACAAGTATAAAATTAAAAACCAATATATGACGGTTTATTAAAAAACCAAAACATCTAATACAATTGATGGTTTTTTTAAGAAGACACAGATAAATGAACCATATATGTCAATTTTTTATTTATACAGCACCAATTTGGACCAGCGGCATGGGTGAAAAAAACAGCATGCAGAAAATCAACTACCAAGTGCCCGTTCATCTCTCCATTATCTCCTCATTCATCGCTCCCTTATCTCTTTCATCTCTCTCTCTTGATCCTCATCATCTCTTTGATGCCTCCATCTCCTCCATCTCTTTCTCTCTTCCGATCCTCTTGATCCTAGCTAGCGACGAAATGGTGACAACCCTGTGACACGAAGACAACGACTCGCCTCTCTACAGCAACGCGACGGCGGTGGCCTCCCTCTCCATGGTAGCATGAAAACAATGACCCTCCTCCACAGCAACATGAAGACGGGGCGACAAGAAACGAGTCGTCGTGTCCTCTTCCAATCGTCGGCAATGACCTCAAATCCGCTGCCAGATTAATCGGCGATGACGGTGATATCGATGCTAGATCCAGTGGCCCTGAGCTCATGGGCCACCGAATCTAGGCCCAACGCCGCCTCGTCCTTGGTGCCGATCATGCCAAAGGTCATCATGCCCCCCTCATCTTCTCCCTCCTCCTCCCCGGTGACGAACTAGGGTCCCGATCTTTCGATAGGTATTGATAAGTCGATTGTGGAGACTCGATGTTGATGGTCCAATGGCTCCGATCAAGATGAGTGTGTAAAATCAAAGTGGTTGATTATCTATTTTGTGATGAATAATTGGTTTTTGAAGATAATTGGTTCTGATATTTGAAAGTATTTTGTGAAGTGTATTTGGAGATTTTCAAATGATGAATAGTTTTCGAATGATGAATAGTGATTTTGTCAGTTTGGGTCCAGTCAGACCAGATGGGTATGGCCAGTCAGAGCAGCGTGTGTTGTGTGGTTAGATCGGCCACCCCGACGGTCTGACCGGCTGACTTTGTGTTGGTTTCAGTTTTTGGTTGTTTCTTTGGACACACATGATTAATCTATGTTTATGACTTCTAGATGGATACTATGCGTATATAATATTGTTATGTGCTAATGTGTTGTCAAGTTGATGAGAATTTGTGCTCGGATATGATTTCTTGTTTGATTCTTGTGTAGGTGTGTCTTGATGCCTCGGGAGAGTGTTGCCGGTGATGGATTGGGAGTCAACTTGGGTGTAGACCCCCGTTTTTGGAACGGGAATCTTTCGTGTTCATAGTACCATTTCCCTGTATCGAGTAGTTTGGTACCCACGAAATACAGTACTGAATAATCAGATGCAAATGCACGAATAGTCTTACAACAAAAGTATTACAATATAGGCCCGAAGGCAATATCCAGCACATAGGACCTCATGGTCCAGATACATCCAAAAGCAGACATTTAGATAAGGCAGCGAAATGAAGGCAGCGTCCCATCGATTGCCACAGGCAATGACCGGAGACTAAGACCTAGCAGGCACCATCGTCTTCTCCGCCCTCCTGGTAGTAGGTATATGGATCCTCCAAGTCTTCATTTCCACCATCTGAAGGTTTGTGCGTATAGCAAGGGTGAGTACCAACCGTACTCAGCAAGCCAACACGGAAAGATGCACATGATAGGGGATTCTGAAGGAAATGCCGGGGTTTATTTGCACAAAGCCAACTTTGCAAATCTTTTCACAAACCTAGCATCTAGCCAAGTCAAGTTTTAGTTCCATAGCTCATTAAGTCGGCGACGGTTCTGTCTACCATCCATTATGATTCTAAGGATGGCTTCCCGCCTCCGATTTGTCATGGTTTTTCTGGGGAGTCCACCCCTTCTGTCCTTTCGAGAAGTTGATCCACCAGTGAATAAGAATCATCATGCAAACCCATCCCAACATTTTAACATTTAGAGTCTTGCCAAGCGAAAGTCTTATCACGACGCTCTATATCCGTGAGCACGGCTATTCGAATAGATTGGTTAATTCACACTGCAGTGGATGTACACTTTACCCGTACTCCGCGACTGCCAAACAAATGAGCCTATGTCCCAACACATGAGACGTGTCACGGCAAAGCCTTTCGATAGCCTCACGTTGGCAGTACCCGCTCCATGAACTTGAATCCTCTTGCACTCTAGCCGTCCTTTTCTAGCAGTGTGAGGAGTTCTGGCGCTCCCGAGGTAAGGGAAAACTTCATTCTTCAAGTTATAATTAATTTTGATTTTCAATCATCCATTCCCAATCTCATCTTATACATAGGAACCACTATGCAGGGGTACCGGCTCCGCTCGGTTATTTACTCCGCTAGGTCTATACACATTTGAGAAGTATGGTTGTACTGGCTCGTTTCCCGGCTATCTCATGGCTCGGTCCTTAATTGACCGGGGTCGGCACTTGCCTTTTCCGGAATCCACCCAAATCATCCAGCCGCCCCAGTCTAAAACATTTGTTTGGTATTTTCAGTTTTCATCAAAACTCATTTGATCATTCTCATGGCAATGTGGCGCTCATGTCTCCACATGCCGTATCCCAACTACCTTTCCCAAAGGTAGTTGCCCAAGCATATAGCTATTTACAAAGCATGAGTATGCATAAATCTAATAATAGAAGGGCTAAGCATTTTATCGAAGATTTCCTTCGGTTACATCACGTCGAGGGTTACAAAGAATAAAACTAAAGGTAATCAACATCAAGGCATGGCATAACAAGAATAGGTATTCTTTTATGTAGAGCATGCACATTTTAGTTTTAGAATCAACACAAGTCCGCAAATAGGATCAACATGTTCAAAGAGAGTGATGACTTGACTTGCTTGTGACCTTGTTGGCTTGAGTCTTCGACGTTCTCAACGGCTCCCTCGGACTCTACCATACGTGCAAGAAATCCAATTGAATTCGATTAGAATTCAAATGAAATCCAATGAAAGCCAAATAAATTGCAAAAGTGACTTCTAACACTAGGTTCGAGTTTTGGCAAAATCCGAGTTAGAATGAATGAGATGCAATAATTTGAAATTTCGCGTTCTATCGACTTAATTAATTGTAAGGTGATGTAATTTCGAGTTAGTCTATTATAATCTAGAAAAAGAGACATCGGTCGACAATTAGAAAAATATTGTATCGACAAAGGAAGTGGTTAGCTCAACTTTTATTTCAAATTTTAACGAGCCGACAAATTTTAGGGTTGCAATTAAATTCGAATCTAAAATAACTTACTCTAAAGCGTGTCACTTAGGCTAATTGATTTAGAATTTAAATTCTAACAATTTTATATGACAAGGCTCTAGGTTAGACTAGATTATATTCAAATTCCTAAATGATTCATTCCAAACAAAAGATTGCATTTAATAATTTAAGAATTGAACTCAAAATAAATTAGGGTTTAATAGCAACTATGTCACAATTTAAATTCCTAATTTATAAATATTGCGAAAACACACTTTTATTCTAAGAGAGGAAATAGACTTTTACTTTAAATCTGTTTCAAAAATTTTTCCTATTTATTATTTTTTTCTTTATTTTTCTTTTCTTTTCTTTTCTCGTTTCTCTCTTTTTTTCTTTCTTTTCTTCTTTTTTTCCTTTCTCCCTTTCTTTCTCTTCTTTTCCCTTTCTTCCTGCCTGCTCTGTTTCCTCCCTTTTCTTTTCTCTCTTCTACCTCCCTCCCCTTCCCTCACTCTTTCTCTTGCTTCCATGGCCGAGCCAGGGCCGGGTGGGTGCGCGAGGAGCTGCGGCATGCGGCAAAGGGAATTGCGGCAGAGGGGCTCACCGGCGGCGTGTCGGCGATGGAGGCGGGGGCTTGCGGCGGGGCTTCGGCACGGTGGTGGCGCCCGGCGTTGCACGACAAAAAAATGGGGAGATGGAGAAAGGGGGAAGAATCGGGGAATGGCACGGGGAGGAAGAGAGGGGGAAATTTATAGCCACGCACGGGAGAGAGAGAGCGGCGATGGCGACGGTCGGCGTCGGGACGCGTGCGGCGGCACGGGCGCAAGGGTCGGCGCGGCGATGGGAGGGCGACGCGACGTCGGCGTGGCGCGTGCAGAGGTGGCACGGGAGCGAGGGGCGCGGGCGCGAGGGCGCGGCGCGGCGATGGCGGCGGCGAGGGCGACGCGACGTCGGCGTGGCGAGGGGCGCGGTGTGCGAGGGGCGCGCGGCGGCGCAGGACGATGCGTGACGCGCGCGCGCGCGGGGGTGCGAGGATGGGACGGCGGCGGCGCGCGGGGCTCGGAACGGATCGAGCGGTTGGCGCATAATGAATAGTGCCTTTTCCTATTTTTTCCGATTTTTTTCCTTTTTTCTTTTTTTAATAATTCCTTTTGTAATTCATTTGTAAACTAAATAGGATTTTGGCCCCATTTGTAATTTAATTACATTTTAAATTTTTGCCCACTTTATTATATACATATATATTATTTTATTTATATATTTATTATTATCTTTTTATATTTTTTCCTTCTCATTTATAGCTTAGTAAATCTTGTATTTATACTCCAAAATTTAATATTCTCTCTTCAGAAGCAAAATTTCTATTAAATCTTAATTCTTCCCTAAGTCTTTATTTTCTTAAAATTTTATTTCCGATATTTGCAATTTTCTTTCTTTTAGGATTTAAAACCGTGTCGACTTTCCATTTCCAAATTAAATATTCATTTATTTAACTCGGCATTGAAGATTTGTAAATAAGAGGCAAGTAAATCCGACAAGATGCAAACAATCGAGAGATTTTTGCGAGCTCTGATTTTTGTATTTTGATTTTTAAAACCTCGGATTTTTAGGGTGTTACAAACCTACCCCCCTTAAATAAATCTCGTCCCTGAGATTTCTTACCGGTTGTTAAGTAGGTGTGGGTATTCAGTTTTTAGAAAATCTTCACTCTCCCAGGTGGCCTCTTCTTCGGTGTGATTGCTCCATTGCACTTTGTACATGCGCCATGACTTGGTTCGTGTCCTCTTTTCTACGTCGTCCAATATCTTTATTGGATGTTCCGGGTATGTGAGATCACTGTCGATATGGATGGTTTTCAAAGGAGCTTGGTCTTCAGGCACTCGCAGGCACTTTTTCAATTGCGACACATGGAATACTGGGTGGACATCGGAGATGTTCTCGGGTAACTCTAGCTGGTAGGCCACTTCGCCTCTTCTGGCGCTTATCAGGAATGGGCCCACGTATCTTGGCGCAAGTTTCCCTTTGACCTTGAACCTCTGAGTCCCTCGTAGTGGTGAGACCTTTAGGTACACATAGTCGCCTACATTGAACTCTAAGTCCCTTCGACGAGTATCCGCGTAGCTCTTCTGTCGAGATTGGGCCGCCTTTAATCGGTCTCGGATCAGGCGGACCTTTTCCTCGGCCTCCCTGATTATGTCAGGTCCAAACACGGCCCGTTCACCGGTTTCTGACCACATCAATGGGGTTCGGCATCGCCGACCAAATAGGGATTCATTTGGCGACATCTTCAGACTTGCTTGGTAGCTATTGTTGTAGGAGAATTCGGCGTACGGTAGGCATCTTTCCCGATCCTTGGTAAAATCCAATGCACAAGCTCTCAGCATATCCTCAAGAACTTGATTTGTCCTTTCGGTCTGCCCATCGGTCTCCGGGTGGTAAGCGGTACTGAAGGCAAGGTGACTTCCGAGTGCCTCATGAACTTTGCTCCAGAAATGGGACGTGAATTGAGTACCGCGATCCGATATAATTCTTTTTGGTACACCGTGAAGACACACGATCCTACTCATGTATAGTTCCGCCAGCTTGGCACTGTTGTAGTTAGTCTTGACGGGGATAAATCTGGTGGTCTTGGTGAGCCGATCCACTATTACCCAGATGGAATCATATCCCACTGCAGTTTTGGGTAGTCCAACGATGAAGTCCATGTCTACCTCATCCCATTTCCACTCGGGAATCTTGAGTGGCTGCAACAAGCCTGTCGGTCGTTGATGCTCGGCTTTTACCCTTTGGCATACATCGCATACGGCCACGTATTCGGCCACGTCCCTCTTCATATTGGGCCACCAGTATTCCTCCTTCAAATCCTGGTACATCTTTGTGCTGCCAGGATGTAGCGAATATGTTGATCCGTGTGCTTCTTTTAGGATCAATCCTCTCAAACCACCTTGCTCAGGCACGTTTATCCTTTTCTTATACCACAGGGTTCCATTGTCATCTATCGAAAATTCCTTTGCGTGCCCAGCGGCCATGCGCTCTTTGATCGCTTGAGTTTCTCCATTATCCTTCTGAGCTTCTTCTATCTGAGTCTTCAGAAGAGGTCGGATTTCTAGTGAGTTCACTTCGTCGTGAGGAATCAGGTGTAAGTTGAGTCGAGCTATTTCTTCTTGGAGCTCACCGACCATACCTTCCAGTCTCATATGGTTGCATTGGGCTTTGCGACTTAACGCGTCGGCCACTACATTCGCCTTGCCGGGGTGGTAATGGATTCCTAGATCGTAATCCTTGATCAGTTCCAGCCACCGTCTCTGACGTAAGTTGAGATCGGACTGAGTAAAGAAGTATTTCAGGCTCTTGTGATCAGTGTATACATCACAGTGATTCTCGATCAGATAGTGTCTCCAGATTTTTAACGCATGAATAACTGCTGCTAATTTCAAGTCATGTGTGGGGTAGTTTTCCTCGTGGGGTCGCAGCTGTCTCGAGGCATACGCCACGACCTTTCCATCCTGCATCAATATGCATCCCAGTCCTTGTCGGGACGTATCACAGTATATCACAAAATCCTTGCGGTTGTCAGGTAGGATTAAGATTGGGGCGGTGGTTAACTTTTCTTTTAGTTGGTCAAAGGCTTCCTGACACTTCTCGTTCCAGGTGAATTTCTTCTCTTTCTTCAGAAGTTGAGTCATGGGTCGGGCTATCGTGGAAAACCCTTCGATGAACCACCGATAATATCCGGCCAATCCCAAGAAACTCCGAACCTCTGTTACCCACTTGGGTGCCTTCCATTCTGTAACGGCCTTGACCTTGACAGGGTCTACCGCTACTCCTCCGGTGGAGACCACATGGCCAAGAAAAGCGACTTCCTTAAGCCAGAACTCACATTTACTAAACTTCGCATACAACTGATGCTCTCGTAGCTTCTCCAGTACTAGTCGTAGGTGTTCTGCATGTTCCTCATCGTCCTTGGAATAGATAAGAATATCGTCAATAAACACCACCATGAATTTATCCAAATATTCCATGAATACTTTGTTCATTAGGTTCATGAAGTACGCCGGGGCATTGGTCAATCCAAAGGACATCAATGTGAACTCATACAAGCCATAACGCGTAGAGAATGCTGTTTTGGGAATATCTCCGGCTCTAATCTTCGTCTGATGGTATCCTAACCGAAGATCAATCTTCGAGAACACTTGGGCACCCTTGAGCTGATCAAATAGGTCATCGATTCGAGGTAATGGGTACTTATTTTTGATGGTCACTTCATTCAACGATCGGTAATCTACACACATCCTCATACTTTTATCCTTCTTCTTGACGAAGAGCACCGGGGCTCCCCAGGGAGAAGAACTAGGGCGTACAAATCCTTTTTCCTATAGTTCTCTGATTTGCTTCTTGAGTTCTTCTAGTTCGTTAGCCGGCATTCGGTAGGGTCTCTTGGATATGGGGGCAGTACCAGGCATTAGGTCAATGATAAATTCTATGTCACGATCAGGGGGCATTTCGGGCAGTTCCTCAGGAAATACATCCGGGTAATCTTGCACTACTGGCATCCCGCTCAAAGGTAGCATAGTAAATATTCCCGCAGCTTGCTCACATAGCATTGGGTTTTGGTCCATGGTTATGTTCATTGGTGATCCCCATGGGGTGGATACTGTGACTTCCCTTCGGCCACAATCTGTGACTCCATTGTTCTTAGTCAACCAATCCATTCCAAGTATGATATCGAGAGTTTGTGGTGGTAGTACCATAAGGTTTGAAAGAAATACCACGTCTCTAATCCGGATGGGCACATTGATCCAAGCATGGGGTACGATTATGTTTCCCTCAGGTGAGTGTACTAACATGGGTTTCTTAAGTTCTACCTGGTGTAGGTGGTGTTGTTTGCTTATTCGTGATGATATGAACGAATGCGATGCTCCGGAATCAAATAAGACTTTAACTGGGGTAGAGTTGATAGAGAACATACCCATCAACACGTTCTGATCTTCCTGTGCCTCTTCCGCACGCACATGGTTCACTTGTCCACGACGGAATCCGGTAGCAGTCTCATTGGGTTGCGGCGTCCTAAACAGACCGCGTCCAGTAGCCGGAGCAGTAGTTCCTCGTACAGTCGTTGTATTGGCGCCGGTACACATAGGAGTGCTGCGTGGCTTGGGGTAGCTGTTGGAGTAGTGCCGAAACTCTCCACAGTTGAAGCAGTTCACATTTCTTCTTCCAGGAGCAGCTAAGGTCGGTGTCGGGGTACGGAACTGGGGCACAGTCAGCCTGCTGACATTGTCGGGTGCAGTAGGACGACTAGCTGCCACGACGGTTGGTTTCCATCCAGATGGGGTGGCTCCCTTGGGACGCTGAGACGCTCCCTGAAGTGGGCGGGTCATAGCGAGTCTCCTGCTGCGGTTGTTCTCCACCATCTTCTGATCATGCTCCAATCGCACAACCTTGTTGATAAGACTTTGAAAGTTGGCGTGGTCTTGACCAATCATCGGCCCTCTCAGCTCATCGTTCAACCCTTCAATAAATTTATCTACTTTCTCTTCTTCGTCTGCTAGGTCACTGGTGGCATATCGGGCAAGCTGTGTGAACTTGTTTAGGAATTCTTGTACCGTGGTGTTGCCCTGGCGCAACCTTCGAAACTCATTCTTCTTTATTCTCATGACTGCGGCGGGTACGAAATTTTCACGGAAGGCGGCCGTGAATTCCTCCCAGGTTGGTTCTCCGGCGTCTTCTGCCCGTGTCTCTTTATAGGTGTCCCACCAATCACTTGCGGGACCTTCCAGCTGATTGGTGGCGAAGATGACTTTGTCAGCTTCTCGCACTCGAACAAGGGTCAACTTTTTCTCTATCACTCTCAGCCAATCTTCAGCATCCATTGGCTCGTCTGCCATGGAAAATGTAGGCGGCTTGACTCGCATAAACTCTCCCAAGCTTGATCCTCCGTGATTCCCTTGGTTGTTGGCGATGGCTTGAAGCAACTGGGTTTGCAGAGCCATGACCTCTGCTAAGGTGGAGGGATTAGGCTCCGGTGGGTTCTTGTTGGATGTTGAGGCTCTGCGACGGTGCGCCATCTGAAGAAGGTAGATGAGGTAAGAGATTGGATCCACTAAGGTCATGGTTTCTAAGTGATTCTCTCTTTAAGTTGTTTTTAAGTGATCTTTGAACACAGAAAGCATGGTGGAATAAACTCATTCATAACATACCATAAAACATTACATAGGTCCATAGTTAATACATCAATGGGAGATACAACAGAGTGCACATACGTAGTACCATACAACACAATGCAAAAGCTAACATCGTACTACTGCCATCAGCTACTAAGGGGGAGGGTGTGATCCTTGCTGTCAAAACCCATCCAAAGCAAGGTCAAAAGCCGGTGCAGGCCTCTCGTCTAGTCATCCAGCCAACCGCAGGAACCGGGTGTAGGAAGTGGGTGGTCCCTGGCGGATGCAAACCGTAGTCCCCACGGCTCTGAAGTGGTCGCCTCAGGGTCAGTCTTGGGCTTCTTGCCCCTAGGTCGGGTGCTCTTGCGGGTAGTACTCCGAGTGATGGGTCCTCCTGCATAGGTGATGCGGTAAGCAGGAGCCTCGTCCTCTGACGGATCTGTGATGCTGGGCTCCCTCTCGACCTCCTCTAGATCTGACTCAGTCCCTGGGTCGGAATCGATCTGGATCGGGATCTGTACTCTGGAACCAGGCTCAGATGAAGCAGCTGTGGCTATCGGGGTGGGCTCCGTCTCTGTAACAGTAGGCTGTGTCGCAGTAGGATCCACCAGGTAGGGTGCAGGCTCAGTGTTCAGCATGTCCACCTCCTCCAGTATCGCGTGGAAAGTCGCCAAGCACGGCGGAGTGAGGAAGTAGTAGTGGTCGCGGGTCGATGCAGGGGGTGGTGGCGGTGTGGTGGAGGTAGAGGCAGCTGCAGCAGTAACTAAGACCATACGGAGCTGCTCCTCTAGCTGACTGACTTGCCTCTGGCTCTTCCTCAGCTGTTCCTCAAGGGTAACCATAGCCTCACCACGGGCGACGTACCGGTCCGAGAGCTGATCGTACTGCGCGTCATTAAACTGGAGTTGGGTCTTCAGTGAGTTGATCTTGTTTCCACAGGCGTAGTGCTCCTCCTCGAGCTCGCCCAAGCGTCTCTGCTGCTCTTCGATCTCCAGTAGTGCCTCCTCATAACCGTCGCCCGCGGTCTCGGCCCACCGAGACGGACGGGTCACCATAGGGTTGTAGCAAAGACGGGGTATCCCATACGGTACAGACGGAGTTGCCATCCTCCCGATACGGGTGATGTGCATACTCGGTCCTTGCCAGCTCAACTCTGTGGACGGCGTTAAGGCGAAGGAATGCCTCTCGGGCAACATCCTGAACTGCAGCCTCTACTGAGTCACGCCGGTAGCGTGTCCTGAAGCGAAACTCCGGCTCACTAGCCATGCGTGACTTGATCGTCACGATAGCCTCCCACTCGGGATGGTCTTCAGTACCAAACCTCCTCCTCCTGAAGATGGGTAACTCAGAGTATCTCAAGCACCACATCTGTTGTCATATCTGCGCCACGTATCCATCCTCTCGTGGAGCCTCAACCTCCCAGACTCCGTTCTGACCTCTTCCTGCCATCTATTCCTAAGAAAATCAGAGTTAGGTGAAGGCAGAAGTAAAATAAATTTTATAAAGAGGAAAGGGACAAGAGTACAGGGAAAACATATTTTGTCTTATAAACGTAATGTTTTTCTTTTCAAAATAATCCTAGATGGGGATTTCTCCCTTTTGCCGGCTATCAAGGGGGTGGGGTTGGGGCGCCGTTGGTCTTATCCTACGCCGCATTGCTCGATACTAGCTCAGACCCCCGTTTTGAACGGGAATCTTTCGTGTTCATAGTACCATTTCCTGGATCAAGTAGTTTGGTACCCACGAAATACAGTACTGAATAATCAGATGCAAATGCACGAATAGTCTTACAACAAAAGTATTACAATATAGGCCCGAAGGAAATATCCAGCACATAGAACCTCATGGTCCAGATACATCCAAAAGCAGAAATTTAGATAAGGCAGCGGAATGAAGGCAGCGTCCCGTCGATTGCCACAGGCAACGATCGGAGACTAAGACCTAGCAGGCACCATCGTCTTCTCCGCCCTCCTGGTAGTAGGTATATGGATCCTCCAAGTCTTCATTTCCACCATCTGAAGGTTTGTGCGTATAGCAAGGGTGAGTACCAACCGTACTAAGCAAGCCAACACGGAAAGGTGCACATGATAGGGGATTCTCAAGGAAATGCCGGGGTTTATTTGCACAAAGCCAACTTTGCAAATCTTTTCACAAACCTAGCATCTAGCCAAGTAAAGTTTTAGTTCCATAGTTCATTAAGTCGGCGACGGTTTTGTCTACCATCCATTGTGATTCCAAGGATGGCTTCCCACCTCCGATTCGTCATGGTTTTTCTGGGGAGTCCACCCCTTCTGTCCTTTCAAGAAGTTGATCCACTAGCGAAAAAGAATCCTATGTCCCAACACATGAGACGTGTCACCGCAAAGCCTTTCGATAACCTCACGTTGGCAGTACCCGCTCCATGAACTTAAATCCTCTTGCACTCTACCCGTCCTTTTCTAGCAGTGTGGGGAGTTCTGGCGCTCCCGGGGTAAGGGAAAACTTCATTCTTCAAGTTATAATTAATTTTGATTTTCAATCATCCATTCCCAATCTCATCTTATACATAGGAACCACTATGCAGGGGTACCGCCTCCGCTCGGCTATTTACTCCGCTAGGTCTATACCCATTTGAGAAGTACGGTTGTACTGGCTCGTTTCCCTGTTATCTCATGGCTCGGTCCTTAATTGACCGGGGTCGGCACTTACCTTTTTCGGAATCCACCCAAATCATCCAGCCGCCCCAGTCTAAAACATTTGTTTGGTATTTTCAGTTTTCATCAAAACTCATTTGATCATTCTCATGGCAATGTGGCGCTCATGTCTCCACATGCCGTGTCCCAACTACCTTTCCCAAAGGTAGTTGCCCAAGAATATAGCTATTTGCAAAGCTTGAGTATGCATGAACCTAATAATAGCAGGGCTAAGCATTTTATCGAAGATTTCCTTCGGTTACATCACGTCGAGGGTTACAAAGAATAAAACTAAAGGTAATCAACATCAAGGCATGACATAACAAGAATAGGTATTCTTTTATGTAGAGCATGGACATTCTAGTTTTAGAACCAACACAAGTCCGCAAATCGGATCAACATGTTCAAAGAGAGTGATGACTTGCCTTGCTCGTGACCTTGTTGGCTTGAGTCTTCGACGTTCTCAACGGCTCCCTCGGACTCTACCGTACGTGCAAGAAATCCAACTGAATTCGATTAGAATTCAAAGAAAATCCAATGAAAGCCAAATAAATTGCAAAAGCGACTTCTAACACTAGGTTATGATTTTACGTAAGTTTAGGTTCGAGTTTTGGCAAAATCCGAGTTAGAATGAACGAGATGCAATAATTTGAAATTTCGCGTTCTATCGACTTAATTAATTGTAAGGTGATGTAATTTTGAGTTAGTCTATTATAATCTAGAAAAAGAGACATCGGTCGACAATTAGAAAAATATTATATCGACAAAGGAAGTGGTTAGCTCAACTTTTATTACCAATTCTAACAAGCCGACAAATTCTAGGGTTGCAATTAAATTCGAATCTAAAATAACTTACTCTAAAGCGTGTCACTTAGGCTAATTGATTTAGAATTTAAATTCTAAAAATTTTATATGACAAGGCTCTAGGTTAGACTAGATTATATTCAAATTCCTAAATGATTCATTCCAAACAAAAGATTGCATTTAATAATTTAAGAATTGAACTCAAAATAAATTAGGGTTTAATAGCAACTATGTCACAATTTGAATTCCTAATTTATAAATATTGCGAAAATACACTTTTATTCTAAGAGAGGAAATAGACTTTTACTTTAAATCTGTTTCAAAAATTTTTCCTATTTATTATTTTTTTCTTTATTTTTCTTTTCTTTTCTTTTCTCGTTTCTCTCTTTTTCTTTCTTTTCTTCTTTTTTTCCTTTCTCCCCTTTCTTTCTCTTATTTTCCCTTTCTTCCTGCCTGCTCTGTTTCCTCCTTTTCTTTCTCTCTTCTACCTCCCTCCCCTTCCCTCACTCTTTCTCTTGCTTCCATGGCCGAGCCAGGCCGGGTGGCGCGCGAGGAGCTGCAGCATGCGGCAAAGGGAATTGCGGCGGAGGGGCTCACCGGTGGCGTGTCGGCGACGGAGGCGGCGGCTTGCGGCGGGGCTTCAGCACGGTGGTGGCGCCTGGCCTTGCACGACAGTGAAATGGGGAGATGGAGAAGGGGAAAGAATCGGGAATGGCACGGGGAGGAAGAGAGGAGGGGGAATTTATAGCCACGCACGGGAGAGAGAGAGCGGCGATGGCGACGGTAGGCGTCGGGACGCGTGCGGCGGCACGGGCGCAAGGGGTCGGCGTGGCGATGGGAGAGCAACGCGACGTCGGCGTGGCGCGTGCGAGGTGGCGCGGGCGCGGGGCGGCGCGCGGCGAAGCGGGCGGTGCGCGTGGCGCGCGAGAGGACGGGCGGTGCACGCGGCGCGGTGATGGCGACGGCGAGGCGACGGCGCGTCGGGCGCGGCGGAGGGGCGCGGGACGCGAGGGGCACAGAGCGCGGTGACGGCACGACGCGTGATGACGCCAGCGGCGCGTGCGGGAGCGAGGGATGGGACGGTGCGCGCGCGCGGGGCTCGGAACGGATCGAGCGGTTGGCGCATAATGAATAGTGCCTTTTCCTATTTTTCCGATTTTTTCCTTTTTTTCTTTTTTTAATAATTCCTTTTGTAATTCATTTGTAAACTAAATAGGATTTTGGCCCCATTTGTAATTTAATTACATTTTAAATTTTTGCCCACTTTATTATATACATATATATTATTTTATTTATATATTTATTATTATCTTTTTATATTTTTTCCTTCTCATTTATAGCTTAGTAAATCTTGTATTTATACTTCAAAATTTAATATTCTCTCTTCGGAAGCAAAATTTCTATTAAATCTTAATTCTTCCCTAAGTCTTTATTTTCTTAAAATTTTATTTCCGATATTTGCAATTTTCTTTCTTTTAGGATTTAAAACCGTGTCGACTTTCCATTTCCAAATTAAATATTCATTTATTTAACTCGGCATCGAAGATTTGTAAATAAGAGGCAAGTAAATCCGACAAGATGCAAACAATGGAGAGATTTTTGCGAGCTCTGATTTTTGTATTTCGATTTTTAAAACCTCGGATTTTTAGGGTGTTACATTGGGAGAAGATGATGTCCGGACGATCAGGATATCATGCGAGATGCTTATGCTAAAAAACAATGCACGTGGTTGGTGAAGATTCCATATGGAATACGATGGAGAAATTGTGTGCGGGGAGATTTGGAGTCGAATTTGAAAGGAGTCCAAATTTTGTATGATTAGAGTATGTAAATTTTGTGTCTTGTACAGAAAGGTTTCCTAGGGGTTAGGACTTCATGTACAAGTTGGATTCGTGGCTTTAGGCTGCATATCTATGGGTATAAATAGTGAAGGAGGTTGAGGCCTCTCGGCATCGATTGTGTGAGAGTTGAGTTTGGAGAAAAGTTAGGGTTTCATGTTTAGTCAAGATTTTCGAGAGGAATATTGTTGTTGCACTTTGTAAACATGAATAGAGGCAATAAAGTTGAATCTATTTTGAGAGATCCTCGATTTTTGTTTGCTCGGGTTTTCGGTGGTCACACCGACATGACACCATTGGTCAGATCGACAACATTATACCGGTCAAATTGGCGTATTCAAGGCAGTTAGACCGATGGCAGATACAAGTGATGATGGCGCATCAGGCTGTCAGACTGGAGCAACTACACTAGTAAGACTGGAGGCATCCATGTGGTCAGACCGGCACATCTACTTAGGTCAGACCGATCTCTATTGGCTATGAGGGTAACTTTTAATTTCGCTAAAAGTTTTTGGTTTTTGTCTACTCCAAACATTCACTTGTTAGTGATATACCCTAAAGGCAATATGGATATGTTGGATATCACAGTCAATGTTTATGTATTAACAAATAAAGTGTTATTTCGCTCCATGAAATAGACAACTTGTATTGATCTATAAGTATGTGACTTATTCACGAGACTCTTTATGTGATATGAATCTATTTCTAAATGATCCCTGATCATATATCATATGTATGAAACGAATATGATTCTAAGATCAACACGTGTATTGATTGATGATCATGTCTCATGGATCATGGTATGAAGATACCAAATCAATAACGTGAACACATGTTAGGGATAGACCCATCCTGAGACACTACAGGGATTTAATGTGCCATTAGTTGGTCCCAAGTAGTGTTGGTGCAAAGTCCTTAGACTTGAGATCATCATGGATTCCAACATGTGTAATGGCTTATTTAGGGACTACTGTTAACGACCAAATTTGGTAACCAAATCCCTAAGCCCAAGCCAAGATTCAATCGGCTGGGAAACTAGTCGGCTAAGGCCGCATCGGATTGGGAATGTGATCTGTGGAGAAACTAAGGCCGCATCGGCTACGATTCAATCGGCTGGGAAACTAGTCGGCTAAGGCTGAATCGGATGGGAACAGCCGATAGCCGATTCTGATTCAGAGAGGAAGATGGGACCGTTTACGATGGAAAGCTTGAAGATAAATGATAGGTTCGGTTCCCAAATTGCGCGTTAAAGATATTGCCATCTACGGATAGAGTCCTGTAACGACAATTGTATATGTAAATTAGGGATTTGTTTAGATATTCCTATTGTAACGCGACATGGGATTGTATCCCGAGATATTGTCGTATTTTCAATAGTAGATTAGATAGAAACCATGTCTTACACGGATAGTGTTATTATTGGGTATAAATAGGAACCGAGACCCCCTGTAAACATGATATTATCACAATCAATACAATCTCGGCGCATCACCTCTCATTTTCTTTTAGACGAGTTCTTGATCCGGCTTCGGGCTGCATCGTTTTGATCCCCGATTAAGGTAAATGCTTGTCATTAGTGGTTTATATCGTCAAATCTAGTGCTTCCATCATCATGATACTCTAGGTTTGATGCTTTAGACTGCGCAAGTTATCATATACGGTATATAATCTAGAACAATGTCTAGATCTATCTTGCCATCGGCTTGTTCTTCTCAAGAAGCAGCGGCCGATAAAGCTAGATCTAGATGTTGGTCTGGATTATATGTTGTATCCACCATTTTGATGGGTTTACATCAGTCTATATAGATCCAATGCTATCTTTTTGTACTTAATGCTGCATCATCTATGATCTGTTAAGTCGCTTTTAGAAGTATTATGATCTATTTGGCTAGATGTAAACTTGTAGAGATAGTGTCGGGGTTTCAGCAGGCCTTACCTGTTTTAATATTTCTTTTAGTATTATTTGCTATTAGATTTATTAGAGCTGCCTCTTATATTAAGATCTTAATCTGGTTAAATGCTTTAAGTCGGTATCAATCTGTCAGCACTAGCCGACAGCCGATTAATCCAGGTTTAATTCATTTAGGTTAGATTAATATCTTTTCATAGGAAGCGTCGGAGTACTAGCTGATCCACAGTTAGGTCTACAGTATTGGCTAGGCTATGAATGCATATATCTATTATCCTAGTGTATATTTAGATTGAGTGATTTATACTGTCTTGGCATAGCCGATCTATCCCAATCACTTAGTTTAAATATGCTTTGGGATAACAAATATATGTAAATTTGTTTCCTTAGCCGATCTGGTAGGATCTAACCCTAACCTTAACACATATCTATTTGTTTCTTGTTGGTTGACAGATCAAACCAGCTGGCACGCCTGTTTACATCAGACAGCCGAGAAAAGGACCTGCATTGGAGTTAAGCAAATCTCCCAGGCCAGCGCGTGAGAGAATTTTCTCATCAACATGCTTCTTGGCACGCCCAGTGGGACCACCAGCAGATCACTAAGCATCGGACGTGATGGTTAACATCAAGAACTCAGAGACCACTGAAGAGAACATGACTCTAATCATGATGGAACAACTGTCGGCTGAACACCCGGCCGACTACAAGAAAATGGTAGAAGAACTGCAGGCCAATTACCTGTGATCGTTCGCCTAGACCCGATCTGGGTCCGTCCTTCAGAAATACAAATTTAGCATGGATGATTTCAAGGCATCCTCCTCAAGCGATACGAAAGGCAAACACAAGATGGAGGAGCTGAAAGAGGAGCAAAACGATTCAGAGCTGCATACTTTGCAGGATCGAATCGATTCTGCTGTGCATCATGCACTCGTCAACCAGAGCGACATTTTGGTCAACACCTTGAACAACATGATTGCCACTGTGGTTGATTCAAAGATTACCGATCAGCTATAAAGGGGGCCAACCTACTTTGCAGACGGCCAGTTTCCCGGCTACAGGACTTTGGTCACCCAGAATCGGCCAATCCCACCACCAATGCAGCCAGGGCCGTCAGGAGGAGTCCCCAGTCATCCCAATCCTTCTGGATCGGCCTCAACACAGCCGATCACTATGCTCAACCGGCAACAACCCCTTCCCCAAGATCAGCTGACCGGCATGTTCAACAACAATCGGCAACAGGAGCTGATTGCCCATATTGGCCAGGCAGGACAGTACAATCATGGTGGCGGACAACTTTTTCTGGATCCATAGACTCCACTGCCGGTGAATCAGTCGCCTCCCGCTGGCAACCCACTCCAGTACCAGTACCAAGGAGGCCATCACGACCAGCACTACCGCCCTCAAACACCGCCACCTCAGTATTGGCAGGCACCCATGCAATACGAACAATACGAGCCGATACAGCAGATTCAAGACAATAGGACTTGAGCCGATTTGATTGCCGACGTTATGCGCGATCAATTCGGCCTCAAGCCAAAAGATTCTGGGAACATGTATCGGTACCCCTATCCGGAATGCTTTGAGCGGGTTCCACTGCCCAACTGATACAAGGTCGCGGACTTCTCCAAATTCTTAGGGTGGACAATGTTTCAACATATGAGCACGTCAGCTGATTTCTGACGCAGTGTGGCGAGGCATCGGCTACAGACACCTTGAGAGTTCGTTTGTTTCCTCTCTCACTTTCGGGATCGGCCTTTACATGGTTTTCTTCGTTGCCCTACAACTCTATTCAGAGTTGGGCCGATCTCGAGAAACAATTTCACAGCTACTTCTACACCGACAATCATGAGATGAAATTGTCTGACCTGACCAGCATTAGGCAGAAGCATGACAAATCAGTTCAGGACTATATTCAAAGATTCAGAGAGATGAGGAACCGATGCTACAGCCTGGTGCTATCCGATGCCCAGCTAGCTGATTTGGCCTTCCACAGGCTAATCGCTCCGATCCGTGAGCATTTTTTGGCTCAGGACTTCGACAGTTTGGCGCATCTCGCGCAGAAGGTGATGGCCCATGAACAGAGATTTCAAGAATCAAGGAAGGTCGTCAAGAAAGTAGCTCAAGTCATCGTCGAATCAGCCTTCGATTCCAGCGACGATGATGCAGAGGTCACGACAGCCGAATGGACCAAGAACGAAAAGGCCATCGTCTGCCAATGGCTGCTAAAAATGGCCAAGGAAGAGAAATATGATTTTGACATCACCAAGGCCGATAGGATCTTTGATTATTACTAAAGGAGAAGCAGATCCAACTGCTCGACAATCATGTGATCCCATCGGCTGATGAATTCAAGAAGAAGAAGAAGTACTGTAAGTGGCACAACTCCACCTCCCATGCCACTAATGATTGTAAAGTTTTCAGGCAGCAGATCCAGTCGGCGATCGAGGCCGGAAAATTCAAATTCACCGATTCACCTCGGCCGATGAAGGTAGACGGAAACCCTTTCCCGGTCAACATGGTTCAAGCCGGCCCTAGGCGAGCTGATCAGTAGAACAGAATGACGTACAGCTTAGCCGAAACTCTCGAAGGGGTCAAGGCAGAGAAGAAGCCGACTGAAGACCAAGCCGCGTCGATCAACATGGTGCGCCCCGTTGGCCGACTGGCTAGTCAATGGCCGATCTGCATGGACAGCCGACGCCGCTTTCAACAGCGGTTTTGGCGGGAAGAAGAAGCTCGGCGCAACAGGCCTTATGTGAGGGAGCTCGAGGTTACAAGCTTCCATTACATTAGGCATCACAGCGACTGCGATCCGCACTGGCGATCCGAGTTTTTCTGATTCTGTTGGGAATTGGAGATGAGGCTGCCGACGATCGAAAACTACCCGGCCTGAAGTGATGTCGACCCCCGCTTTTGAGGACAGGAATCATTCGTGTTCATAGTACCATTTCCCTGGATCGAGTAGTTTGGTACACACGAAATACAGTACTGAATTATCAGGTGCAAAGTGCACGAATAGTCTTACACCCAAAGGTATATTACAATAATAAGCCCGAAGGCAATATCTAACACATATAGGTCCTCATGGACCGGATACAACCAAATACAGAAGGTAGGTAAGCAGCGGAGTGGAAGGCAGCAGCTTGTCAATTGCCACAGGCAACGACCGGGGACTAAGACCTATTGTGCTCCATTGTCTTCATTCATCCTGGTAGTATGCGTATGGGTCCTCCAGGTCTTCCACGCCTACATCTGTAGGTTTGTGTGTATAGCAAGGATGAGTACCCAACGTACTCAGCAAGCCAACATGGAATGATGCACATGATAGGGTCATTCAAAGGATGGCTATGGTTCTTTTGCATAAAGCCAATTTTCGTAAATCATTTCACAAACCTAACGTCTAGCCAGTCAAGTTTTAATTCCATAGTATATTAAATCGGCGACGGTTCTGTCTGCCATCTGTCGTGATCCCAAGGATGGTTTCCCGCCTCCGAGTCGTCATGGTTTCTGGGGGTATCTCCCCCTTCTCTCAGATAGAGAAGTTGGTTCCCCAGCACATAAATCATTATGCATACCCACCCATCATTTTAAACTTATAAGTCTAGCCAAGCGAAAGTCGTCTCACGTTGCTCATTAACCGCAAGCACGGCTATTCGAATAGATTGATTTACTCACACTGCAGTGGATGTATA
Organism: Oryza australiensis; assembly: GCA_019925245.2. Classification (NCBI taxonomy): domain Eukaryota; kingdom Viridiplantae; phylum Streptophyta; class Magnoliopsida; order Poales; family Poaceae; genus Oryza; species Oryza australiensis. The sequence continues at coordinate 1,295,028 of JAIFGZ020000142.1, forward strand.
CTTTACCCGTACTCCGCAACTGCCCATTAAATGAGAGTACATCCCTTTTATATGGGACGGTCACGGCAAAGCTTTTCGATAACCTCATTTTGGCCGTACCCGCTCCATGAACTTAAGCCCTCATGCATTCTAGCCGTCATTTTCTAGCAGTGAGAGGAGTTCTGTCGTTCCCGGGGTAAGAGAAAGACTTGCTCCAACTTTGATCTTTTAACCTTCATGTTCTTTTCTTCATGTTGATCGCATGCCCGATCTTTGTCCAGGTACCGACCAGTGGTACATCCCCCACCGGTAGGCCCTTAACTTCCGTCCAGGCACCCACCAGTGGTGAGCCCCCACCGGTAGGCCCTTACCTCCACGTCTACACCTGAACCACTATGCAGGGATACTGCTTCCGCTCGGTTATTTACTCCGCTAGGTCTATACCCATTCGAGAAGTACGGTTGTACTGGCTCGCTCTCCGCCTATCTCATGGCTCGGTCCTTAATCGACCAGGGACGGTACTAGCCTTTACCAGAATCCACCCAAATCCATCCATCCGTCCCAGTCTAAAACATTGGTTTTTCATTTTTGGTTTTCATAAAAACTCATTTCATCATGTTCAAGGCAATGTGGCGCTCATGTCTCCACATGCCGTATTCCAACAACCTTCCCTAAGATAGTTGCCCAAGCATGAAGCTTCTTTGAAAAATCATGAGTATGCACAAATCTAATATAAGCATGGCTAAGCATTTTACTGAAGGTTTCCTTCGGTTATATCACATCGAGGGTTACAAGGAATATAACTAAAGGTAATCAATATCAAGGCATGACATAACAAGAATAGGTATTCTTTTGTGTATAGCATGCATACTTTAGTTTAGAATCAACACAAGTTCACAAATAGGATCAATATGTTCAAAAGGAGTGATGACTTGCCTTGCTCACGACCTTCTTGACTTGTGTCTTCAGCGTACTCAACGGCTCCCATGGATTCTATACATACATGCGAAATATCCAATTGAATTCGATCAGAATTCAAATAAAAACCATAAAAACCAAATAAATCGCAAAAGCGGTCCCTACGACAAATCTACGGTTTTAAATGGGTTTAAGCTCAAGTTTCGCTAAAATTCGGGTCGAAATGAGTGAGTCGCATTAATTTGAACTTTTAGGTTTTCTTTGAGTTAATTTATATGGGGTGGCCTTATCTCAAGTTAACGTAAGTTTTGAGACAAGCAGTATCAGTAAGGGTCTAAGGGCATCTATTTGGGTTAGGGTTAAATAGAGTGTTTACGTTGGACTTTTTGTGTTGGATTAAATTTCTTTTGTGGGCTTGGTGTCGTGGTCTACCGATAAATGGGTTGGGAAGGATTTATGGAGCGAAATTAAATATAAAACATATATGTATATATATATATATATAGGGAAGGGTTGATTAGGAATTATAAAGATAGTTTTCAAATTCTTATAAAGGCTCCCATTTGTAAAGGTAATATTTAGGTGATTAAATGGGTTTCACAAAACATAGGAATTTTTGGAGAGGGAATAGGTTAAGAAGTTTGAATATAAAGTTCATAATTATTTGTAAAAGAAATTTTGGAAAAGAATAAATAATAATCTCTTGAAAAGATGTAAAATTCCTTGTAAATAAAGTTTAGGGATTCAAAAGTGTAAAAATATAATTTTTTATGATTTTTACTAGGCTTCTCCTAATTTTAATTCCTTAAAAGGAATAAAATAAAAAATTTCAAAAATTTGCTTCGGCTGGGAATCGAACACGACCTCACCCTTACTCGGCTCGGCTCAAGCCACTGAGCTACCGAGCAAATCTCGTCTCCCTCTTCCTTCTCTTTTCTTTTCTTCCTTCTTTCCTCTCCCTCTTCTTCCCCGGCGAGTCCGGCGGCGGAGAACGGCCGAACGGTGGCAACCGCGACCGGAGCTTGACAACTATTGAGTCCTATACCATCTACGTGATGTGGGGACCCTATTCCGAGGCACGGCTGGGCCGGGGAGGCAGCGAAGAGGTCCGGCGACGGCGGCCTAGCCGTGGCGGCGACGGCGCATGACGACGGCGAGCTCCAGCGGAGTTTCGGCCAAACTAGTGGGTCTTAGAGCATCCACGGGACACGGGGAAGCTAGCTAGGGGCTTGGATCGACCGGAAAGGGTTGGTGGTGGCTTGGCAACGTGCACACGGCGGCGGCCGGAGCAAAGAGCTCGCCGACACTCGTCGCCGGCGAGTTCCGACGAGAGTTAGGCTTAACCAAGCTAGGGGAAATGTAGCTTATGACATGTATATTGCGAATGTACCTTAATTTTGCCGAGAAACCGATCGAAGATGACCAATTTCTATCTTTTGCTTCGGGCGGCCGGTCATTTGGGTTCTTTGGTGTTTCTTGAAATTTTTGGGTTGTGGTTGACGGATTTTGGGGAAATTTGGGGAGGAGCTAGATGAGGTGATTAGGCATAACCTTTGTGTTTTGAGTTTTGGCCGATGAGCGCTATTTATAGCCGACCGCGCGAGCTCGAGCTCGGCGGCCTAACCGGTAGCGCTAGGGTGACGCGTGCGCGAGTAGGGGGAGGGGAGAGGCCGACACACGGTGGGCACGGCTACAGCGCGTGTGACGATGGCGGCATGGGCACGGCGGTACGGCACCGCTGTTAGTGATATCCCTAGAGGCAACATGGAGATGTTGGATATCACGTCAATGTTTATGTATAAATGAATAAAGTGTTATTCAGTTCCATGAAATAGACATCTTGTATTAATCAATAAGTACGTGACTTATTTATGAGACTCTATATGTATGAATCTATTTCTAGACGATCCCCGATCATATGTCATATTGTTGGAACAAATATGATTCTAAGATCGGCATGTTTATTGATTGATGATCATGTCTCATAGATCATGGGTATGGAGATACCAAATCAATAAACATGGTCATATGTGTTGGAGAACACATTGTTGGATAGACCCACCATGAGACACTACAGAATTAATGTGCCATTAGTTGGTCTCGGGTAGTGTTGGTACAAAGTCCTTAGACCGAGATCACCATGGATTCCAACATGTGTAGTAGCCTACTTTGGGACTACCAAACGCTATTCCGTAATCGGGTAGTTATAAAGGTAGTTTTCGGGTTTGCTATGAAACATGGAGTGGGATGTGAGTGATCAAGATGGAATTTGCCCCTCCTATGGAGAGATATCTCGGGCCCCTCGAGGTAATGGATTATGGAAATGCATGGCCATGCTAAGTTGATTGAGGAGTCAATCAACGACAAATAATCCAATACGGTTCGAGTGAATGGTTAAGCTATTGAAGGGATGGCACACATCTTGCCTATAGCTTAACCGGTGTCATGAGGCAAAGTGATTTGTGTACACATTACAGGTTCGAGCCGATATTATATTCTTGTATACTATGGTGTCAATATGTGCCGCTAGGCGCCGCTATTGACAGTCGGCTAAGTTGGACTCGAGCCGACGATCGGCTAAGTTAGACTATAGCCGAAACCGAGTATACCGAACCTTCGTGGTCACACGCTTAAGGGGATAGAATAGATATTCGAGTTGGACTCGGATACGGCTCGATCGGATAGGGATCCGATCGGATAGAGTCCTATGGGCTTACGACGTATGGGCGGCCAACTCTATGAGATACGGATGAGATCCGATTCAAAATAGAGTCCTAATCGGCCACTAGTCCCGCGGCCAACTCTATATAAAGGAGGGAGGGGTGGAGAGCTAAAAAGACATCAATTGCATCGCGTGCAACAGAAGTCGCCGAGATCAATCTCCACGGAAACCCTCCCCACTTTCGAGCCAAACCCTAGCCTTGCATCGCGTGCTAGCACACGGGTGTACGGCGTTCGTCCCCGGACGTGTGGATACCGGTAGAGGCGCCGCTACGTTGCGCGCCGTTGATCGGCTTCGGATCGGCTGCAATCGGAGCGATCGGCCGTGGTGGAATCGGCTGCGGTCGGGCGCATCGGAGCGAGGCGTGAGAACGTGGCCGGACGACTCAAATCGGCTGATTGGCGAATCGGCTGTCTCCAGGAATCGGCTACACTGTTTCGGATCGGATTGCCCTGATTGGCTATTCCGCTGCACTCTACTCCAATCGGTAACGATCTATCGGCCCTTACTTGCAAGTGTTCCTGGTTTGCGCCGGTAGAAATTTTTGTTTTCGCTAGCGTAGCTTCCGCGTAACCCTTCTGGTATCGAGCTAATCTTGCTTAGTTCGGGTTTTAGATTGATCTCGGAACATGTTTTGCACACGGGTTGATTTGATCAATCGGTTTTACGGGATCTGTTGAGGAGAGTTAATGGTAATTGCGTTCCTTGATAGTGTATCGGAACGGCATAATGTGATTACGTCGAAGCAATTTCCATATAACTCGGTTTGAGTTGGGTTCGAGATAGCGTTCCTTGATAGTGTATCGGAACGGTATAATGTGATTATACCGAAGCTATCTCGTAGTCCGACTTTGTTGCTGCCTCGCGCCTTATAGGTCGTCTCGATGCTGTAGCTCTGCGATAAGTAGAAAACGTTTCTACGCCTAACTTGTTTTTGCAGAGAATGCTTTGAGATGGTATGGCCCTATTGTATGTATGAGATGCATGTGATGCATGTAATATTCTTTCATATGTGCAATCCCCGTAATATTCTTTCATACGTGCAATGCTTGTAATATTCTTTCACGACTCGCGAGTCGATGTAATCTTCAATTAGAGCTTCTATAGTAGTAGCTTAGTTTGAAAAAATCAAGCATTCGGCACTCGGAAGAACGGTGATGAAGATGGAGATCCTCTACACCGGCATGGAGATAGAGATCACCATGTGAAGGGGGCCATACTATTTCATTATATGCTATTCTTCTTGCTTTCATATGTGATATGTTTGTTTGATAGGATAGCATCCCTCACAAAATTAAGTAGTAATGATGCCCTTCCAAATGTTGCACCCGTCACCGTTATGCTCGTCAATGGTGGGTCCGCCAAAGCAGAGTGCCACTCTATCATAACACGAGGGGTATATGTCGGACATATACAAGCAGAGCATTTGGTTTACTTAACAAGGCTATCAAAACAGCTTTGGGCCTTGGGGCATAGGTTGGGGCCGGGGCATGGAGATGCCACACCAACAACAAGAGTCACATAGAGATGTGATTAGCAAAGAGTTGCTTACCGATGTTACTAATTTTCTAGTAGTGATGCCAAAGCCCACTAGAAAATTAACTAACATGTGAATCTTGACCCAATACGTAACCTAGAGGGAAGGTGGAAAATACGTAATGGGAGTCTTATGTTAAATTGTTTAACAAAAGACATAACATAAACATTGTGCTAAACTTTGTTTTTCTGTTGTAGAATAAATGGCGGCTAATACTACACTCGCACCTTTAATTTGCGATCTATTCTCGAAAAGGAAAAATTAAATGGAACAAACTTTATGGATTGGTATCGCAACTTGAGAATTGTTCTCAAGCAAGAGCGTAAGGAGTACGTTCTTGAAGTACCTTATCCCGAGGATTTGCCTAATAATGCCACCGCAACCGCACGGAGGGCTTATGAGAAGCACACTAATGGTGCCCTAGATATAAGTGTCTCATGCTTGCTACAATGTCCCCCGAGCTTCGAAGCAATATGAGAGCAACGATGCTCACACTATTATTCGGGACTCGCGTGGCATGTTTGAGAACCAAGCTCGGGCCGAGAGGTTCAACACCTCAAAGTCCTTGTTTGCGTGCAGCTTGTTGAGGGAATCCCGTCATCCGCATGTGATAAAGATGATTGGCTATATCGAGAGTCCGGAAAACTAGGTTTTCCCCTTAGCCAAGAGTTGGCTACCGATGTGATTCTCCGCCGCTCCCTCCGAGCTTCGAGCCATTCATATTAAACTATCACATGAACAATATGGATAGAACCTTGGCTGAATTGCATGGGATGCTAAAGACAATGAGGAGAGTATCCAGAAAAACGGTCATCATGTGATGATGATGCGAAGGCAAAGCGCAAACCACCCGTCAAGAAACTTTGCACCAAGAGGAAGTTAACTCCCGATGAGATCGCGAGTGCCTCCAATGCAAAGAAGGGCAAGAAGGGTCGGCGGCATCGATGCCGTTTGCTTCTACCGCAAGGAGACAGCCACCGGAAAAGGAACTGCAAGAAGTACATGGAGGATCTCAAGAAGAAGCAAAGTACGACTTCGCTTCGGTATTAATGTTATAGACATTAATCTCGCTACTTCACCTACGACTCTTGGGTATTTGATACCGGATCAGTAGCTCATATTTGCAAATCGTTGCGTGGAATGAGAAGAAGTAGAGGATTGAGAAGGGCGAGGTGAACCTGCGCGTCGGCAATGGAGCAAGCGTTGCTACGCTTGCCGTCGGCACAAGCACCACTTCATCTACCTTCGGATTAGTTTTGGAATTGAATAATTGTTATTGTGTTCCAACACTATGTCAAAACGTTATTTCCGCTTCATGTTTGCAAGCGGAAGGATATGATTTTAGATCAATGGACAATGGTTGTTCAATATATCTTAGAGATGTGTTCTATTTTCATGCTCCATTGGTGAATGGATTATACGTTTTGAATCTTGAAGCGTCTCCCATCTATAACATTAATACGTAAAGGCAACTCTCTAATGATATAAACCCCACGTTTATCCGGCATTGTCGCTTAGGCCATATAAATAAGAAACGCATGGAGAAGCTCCATAAGGATGGATTGCTTCACTCTTTTGATTTTGAATCATTTGAGACATGTGAGTCTTGTTTACTTGGTAAGATGACAAAGGCACCTTTCACGGGACATAGTGAGAGAGCAAGTGACTTATTGGCACTCGTACATACCGATGTATGTGGACCAATGAGCTCAACGGCCGAGGTGGTTATCAATACTTCATTACCTTTACCGATGACTTTAGTAGATATGGTTATATCTACTTAATGAGGCATAAGTCCGAATCCTTTGAAAAGTTCAAAGAATTCCATAATGAAGTACAGTAATCATTTAGGGAAAACAATCAAGTTTCTACGATCGATCGTGGAGGGGAATACTTGAGCCAAGAGTTTGGTAATCATCCGAAAGATTGTGGAATTGTTCCACGCTTGACTCCGCCAGAACTCCACAATGGAACGGAGTGTCCGAACGGAGAAATCGCACCTTGTTGGACATGGTGCGGTCGATGATGAGCCAAAGTGATCTTCCGTTATCTTTCGGGATATGCTCTTGAAACATGCGCTCACACTAAATAGAGTTCCATCTAAGTCGGTTGAAAAGACACCATATGAGATATGGACAGGGGAACCCCTAGTTTGTCTTTTCTCAAAATTTGGGGATGCGGCTTATGTAAAACGTTTATCTCGACAAGCTCACACCCAAATCGACAAGTGCTTCTTTGTGGGATATCCTAAGGAAACTAAGGGATATTACTTTTATAATCGGGAACAAGGCAAAGTGTTTGTCGCCCGACATGGTGTCTTCTTGGAGAAAGAGTTTCTTTCAAGAAGGGTTAGTGGGAGCAGGGTGCATCTTGAAGAAGTTCAAGAAACACCGTAAAATGTTTCACGACACACGTAACCACAACAGGAGGTGCAAAGTGGTGCGCCACCGCTTGTAGATACACCAGCCCCACGGAGGTCGAAAGATCACGTCGTGCACCCGACAGTACACAGTGCGGAACAACGTGATATATTGTTGTTGGACAACGATGAACCTAAGACCTATGAGGAAGCGATGGTGGGACCCGATTCCAACAAGTGGCTTGGAGCCATGAAATCCGAAATAGAATCCATGTACGACAATCAAGTTTGGAACTTGGTTGATCCACTGATGGTGTCAAAACCATTGAGTGTAAATGGGTTTTTAAGAAAAAGGCCGATATGGATGGAAATGTTCACATCTATAAGGCGCGATTGGTGGCGAAAGGTTTTAAACAGATTCAAGGAGTTGATTATGATGAAACCTTCTCGCCCGTCACAATGCTTAAATCTATTCGGATTATCCTAGCGATTGCTGCATATTTCGATTATGAGATATGGCAGATGGATGTCAAAACGGCTTTCCTAAATAGAAACCTAAGCGAGGATGTATACATGATACAACCTCGTGGTTTTGTCGATCCAGAATCGCTCGGAAAGATATGCAAGCTACGAAATCCATTTATGGATTGAAGCAAGCATCTCGGAGTTAGAATATTCATTTTGATGAAGTAATCAAAGGGTTTGGTTTCATCAAAAATGAAGAAGAGGCCTCGTGTTTACAAAAAGGTCAGTGGGAGCACAATTGTATTTCTAATCTTATATGTGGATGACATATTACCGATTGGAAATGATATCCCTATGCTAGAATCCGTCAAGTCTTCATTGAAAAATAGTTTTTCCATGAAAGACTTAGGGAGGCAAGCATACATATTAGCATTCGGATCTATAGAGATAGATCCAAGAGGCTAATTGGATTAAGCCAAAGTACATACGTTGACAAGGTGTTGAAAAGGTTCAACATGCATGATTCCAAGAAAGGTTTCTTGCCCATGTCACATGTCATTAATCTTAGCAAGAATCGCCCTCGACACATGATGAGCGGAATAAGATGGGTATGGTTCCATATGCTTCGGCAATTGGATCCATCATGTATGCCATGCTTTGTACACGCCCGCATGTCTCGTACGCTTTGGAGTGCTATGAGCAGATACCGCCGATCCAGTGAAGGTCACTGGATCGCCGTAAAGAATATCCTTAAGTATTTGAGAAGAACTAAGGATATGTTCATAGTCTATGGAGGTGAAGAAGAGCTCGTTGTAAGTGGTTACACCGATGCTAGCTTCCAAACAGACAAGGATGATTATAGATCGCAACTGGGTTCGTGTTCGCCCGAATGGAGGCGCAGCTTATGGAAGAGTTCCAAGCAAGATACCGTTGTCGGTTCTACAACGGAGGCCGAGTACATTGCCGCTTCGAAGCCGCAAAGGAGGCCGTTTGGATCAAGAAATTCGTTTTTGAGCTTGGTGTGATGACTAGTACGATCGGTCCAATGTCTCTCTATTGTGATAATAGTGGAGCCATTGCGCAAGCCAAGGAGCCGAGGTCACATCGAAGTCCAAACACATACTTCGGCGATATCATCTCATCCGCGAGATAGTGGACAGAGGTGATGTCAAGATATGCAAAGTGCACACGGATCTCAACATAGCCGATCCGCCGACAAAACCTCTCCTCACCAAGCATGAGGCGCACACAAGAGCAATGGGTATTAGATACTTACATGATAGACTCTAGTGCAAGTGGGAGATTGTTAGTGATATGCCCTAGAGGCAACATGGACATGTTGGATATCACGTCAATGTTTATGTATAAATGAATAAAGTGTTATTCGGGCCCATGAAATAGACATCTTGTATTGATCAATAAGTACGTGACTTATTTATGAGACTCTATATGTATGAATCTATTTCTAAACGATCCTCGATCATATGTCATATTGTTGGAACAAATATGATTCTAAGATCGGCATGTTTATTGATTGATGATCATGTCTCATAGATCATGGGTATGGAGATACCAAATCAATAAACATGGACATATGTGTTGGAGAACACATTGTTGGATAGACCCACCATGAGACACTACAGAATTAATGTGCCATTAGTTGGTCTCGTGTAGTGTTGGTACAAAGTCCTTAGACCCGAGATCACCATGGATTCCAACATGTGTAGTAGCCTACTTTGGGACTACCAAACGCTATTCCGTAATCGGGTAGTTATAAAGGTAGTTTTCGGGTTTGCTATGAAACATGGAGTGGGATGTGAGTGATCAAGATGGAATTTACCCCTCCTATGGAGAGATATCTCTCGGGCCCCTCGAGGTAATGGATTATGGAAATGCATGGCCATGCTAAGTTGATTGAGGAGTCAATCAACGGACAAATAATCCAATACGGTTCGAGTGAATGGTTAAGCTATTGAAGGAATGGCACACATCTTGCCTATAGCTTAACCGGTATCGTGAGGCAAAGGGATTTGTGTACACATTACAGTTCGTGAGCCGATATTATATTCTTCTATACTATGGTGTCAATATGTGCTGCTAGGCGCCGCTATTGACAGTCGGCTGAGTTGGACTCGAGCCGACGATCGGCTAAGTTAGACTATAGCCGAAACCGAGTATACCTGAACCTGCGTGGTCGCACGCTTAAGGGGATAGAATAGATATTCGAGTTGGACTCGGATACGGCTCGATCGGATAGGGATCCGATCGGATAGAGTCCTATGGGCTTACGACGTATGGGCGGCCAACTCTATGAGATACGGATGAGATCCGATTCAAAATAGAGTCCTAATCGGCCACTAGTCCCACGGCCAACTCTATATAAAGGAGGGAGGGGTGGAGAGCTAAAAGACATCAATTGCATCGCGTGCAACGTAAGTCGCCGAGATCAATCTCCACGGAAACCCTCCCCACTTTCGAGCCAAACCCTAGCCTTGCATCGCGTGCTAGCACACGGGTGTACGGCGTTCGTCCCCGGACGTGTGGATACCGGTAGAGGCGCTGCTACGTTGCGCGCCGTTGATCGGCTTCTGATCGGCCGCAACCGGAGCGATCGGCGTGGTGGAATCGGCGCGGTCGGGCGCACGGAGTGAGGCGTGAGAACGTGGCCGGACGACTCAAATCGGCCGATTGGCGAATCGGCCGTCTCTGGGAATCGGCTACACTGTTTCGGATCGGATTGCCCCGATTGGCTATTCCGCCGCACTCTACTCCAATCGGTAACGATCTATCGGCCCTTACTTGCAAGTGTTCCTGGTTTGCGCCGGTAGAAATTTTTGTTTTGGCTAGCGTAGCTTCCGCGTAACCCTTCAACCGCGTGGCTGGTGTCGGCTACACGCGACGACGTTGACGCGGGCACGCGCCGTGGTACAGCGACGCGATGGCGAGGCGATGGCGGAGTACGGCGCGGCATGGGCGCGGCACTGTGGTTGACGCGTGCGACATGGGCGCGGCGTACGGCGCGTTGACGCCGGGACGGGCCGCGCACGCGTACGGTGCATGACGTGTGCGCGGTACGTCCCTGACCGGCATCGAACACCTGGCGGGCAATGAACAGTGTGATTTCCGATTTTCCCGATTTTCTTTCCCTTTTCCCTTTTCTTTTTAAATTTTCATTTCTATTCATTCCTTTTATATTTCTCCTAATATGAAACATAATTTGGCCATTTTATAAATTTAGTTTAATCTCCAAATTTTCAATCTTTTGCCCAACTTTATTACATATTATTATGTACATATTTATATATATATTCCCTCTATTTCTATTCTTTCCTTTATTCCATTTTATTTTTTTGCTTTTCGTATTTTCCAAAATATAGTCTTGATTCAAATTAATGCTTATCACCCTTAGTTTTCTTTTTATAATTGTAGATTTTAAAATTTTATTTACTTTTGGAGTTTTATTCCCTTTTACGTTTCACCCTTTTTGATTTCTCTTATATTTAAATAAGTGTGTTTTTATTTATAACATGTAATAAAACTCGCAAATAAGAGGCAAATAAGTACAACAAGATGCAATGCTTCAAAAAGTTTTTGTGGGCTTTGGTTTTAAGTTGCGATTTTAAGTTCCAATTTTTAGGATGTTACAAGTGAGTACCGCGAGGACGAGTACAGAGACCCATCGATTCGAAGCCCAACTCGATTCGTCCCTAGGGCCGTGCAACTCAACCAGAGGCGGCAGTCCGTTCATGATCGGCTTGGGCCGATCCATCGAGACTTCTTCGACGAAGACAATGATGACGAAAACAACGAAGAAGCAGCCGATGATGAGCAATCGGCTACTCCCCAATGGTGCCCTTCTAACTTGTTCACCAAGACTCAGAAGAGAAGAATACAGAGGCTGAAACACGAAGGACAGGAAGAAGAGGTTCGGCAGATGATACGAGATCAGCGTCGTCGGCTGGGCAAGAAACAGTGGAGGCCCAAGAAGAAAACTGCACCAGCCGACGAAAGCCAAGCCGAAGAAAGCTCAGCCGATCAAGCCAGGAGTGCAGCCATAGGTAAAGGATAAGCTACTGCATCGGTCAATATGGTCTTCATATTGCCAGCCGAATTCAGCTTCACCGAGGCCGATGCAGATAGCGTTGAGGATACCCTGGCCAAGCTAGCCTTATCCCTAGATCAAGCCATCTTGGACAAACCAGAGGGAACTAAAAATCAGCATCTCAAGCCACTCTACGTGAAGGGATTTGTCAACAGCAAGCCGATGTCCAAGATGCTGGTCGACGGAGGGGCTGCGGTAAATTTGATGCCCTATGAAACTTTTTAGAAAATTGGGCAAGGGAGCCGAAGACTTGATCAAAACAAATATGGTACTTAAAGACTTCGGCGGCAACCCATCAGAGGCGAAGGGTGTACTCAATGTGGAGCTGACCGTCGGCAGCAAAATCGTGCCCACAACCTTCTTTGTCATCGACGGGAAGGGGTCTTACAGCCTGCTGCTTGGGAGGGACTAGATCCACGCAAATTGATGTGTCCCTTCCACCATGCATCAAAGTCTGATACAATGGGACGGCGACAAGATCGAGATTGTACCAGCCGACAGGTCAGTAAGCATCGCTAATGCCGATTTGCCATTATGGGAGATCGATGACATCGATTGTTTGTCCAGGAAAATTGTCACGCCTGAAATTCACACCAGAATTTCTGCAGCTAATTTGTGCATTACACCTCGTCCGTGCATCACCGAGGTACACAAATCGACGTTATTGATAATACGTAATCCTCGTCTTAGAAACAATATAAAAGAGTTACACAAATGCAAAGCGGAAAGGAAGGTAAAACCGACTTAAGCTAAACTTGACTCAAGCGAAGCGAAACGCCAACACCACAGTAACCGTTGACGTCGAACAAGCCTACACCTCCCGGAGACCTCGATCTCAACCTCGGCACCGAAGGGGAAAAGAAGCAAGGCCGAGTACAACCACCGTACTCAACAAGTCACACCGAAAAGGGGACATGATGCAAGATAAATAACAAGGAAAAGGATAAGAGGCTCAATTTGCATAAACAACATTTGCAGTAATATAATAACAATATTTGAAGGCAAGAAAATAGTAGTAATAATTAAGCAAGATAAATAAACACCGTCCAACGCTAAAACCACGTTGCAACAGCCCATCCATCCACCCGCACTAGTCACATTCCAACCTTTCATTCAAGTAAATAAGTGAAACTAATCAAGGTGAATCGTCGATCGCCCGTAACCATGGGCACGGCTATTCGAATAGTTTTTACTCGATCGAAGTGTACAACCGTACCCACAAGACACAATCCCACAACCGTGCGCCGGTGCACCACCACGGTACACCGGAAAGGAAATGTGACAGGACCCTTCAAATAACCCCTCTAACCAATCGTACCACACCAAGGTTTCGCCCCCACTCCCATCGGGCAATGGGCAGCCCCCTCTAGTGCCGCGGTGAATCTGAAGCCGATCAACCCTTAAAACCAGGGCCGACCCAACTCCATCACGCCCACCCCTCTCGGGATACGTTGGCTAGAGACAGCTACGCCATGCACCCACCATTACCCATGCCGGCTTGTGGTATGCACGGCACTTCTTCCAGGGTTTCCCGAGAACCGGTCCTTAATTATCATGAGCACGCTAACCAAAGTCCAACCATGTGCTCACGACCCACCCATTTCATAATTCAATATTATTAGAAATAGAGTCACATCTTAACCTCATCTGAGAGTTAACTTCTAGTAATATACTTGATTAGTGTGATCCCCTTAAGTGAAGTAGTTGAGCTAAGCATAACTAAGCAAACCTTAAGCTATCATCTAGTCATATTGGACCCCAAGTTTTCAATGGTATAAGGTAAACAATCCTATGGTTGAGTACAATAGGTATAATCATCCCATGAAATGACATTCTAAAACATATGCAAGATTTGAGAGAAAAGAGATATTTACATAAAATAGGTACAATATGGTCAATGTAAGGTATGACTTGCCTTGTTCTGGAGACTGAGGATCCTCGGCGACTACTTCGAAGAGAACGGGCTCGCCGAAAAACTCGGGATCTACACGACAAACAAAGCACTCAACAAACACCCTAAAAGGTCTACTGAAATAGCACTGAAAAGTATTTTTAATGGATTCTTGACATTTTTCTGGATTTAATGAAATTTGAATGGGCTAAAACAGAGCTCGGATTCAAAAGATATGGATTTTAGAATTTTAATTGTGATTTTTATACTAAACAGAAAAGATTAAAACATTTATTGCGTAATTAAGCCCCCAGGTGACGCAAGCATGGCGCAGACGGGTAGGGCTGATATCAGCTGGCGCAAGCGGCTGACGCAAGCGGCGCGGGCGCTCGGTCCACGGTGGACCGAGTCCACGGCGGCGGCAGCGAGCGCGGGGACACGCGGCACGCATCCGCGTGGAGCGGCGGCGATCGGAAGGCGACGGCTTACGCAGGAGCGAACGGTCCAGATCCGCCCGATCCAAAGGATCGGACGGTTTAGATCGCGGCTAGGGTTAGGGTTTTGGGCGGCGGCTGATGGGCGGACATGCGACGGCCATCCAGCGCGCGGCGATCGGATCGGACGGCGACGGATTGGGCGAGATCGGACGGTTCGGATCCACCCGATCCGACCGATCGGACGGCTCCGGAAGAGCGGCGCTAGGGTTACGGTTTTGGGCGGCGGCGGCTCGAGCTCACCCGCCGGCCATGGCCGCGTGGCGGCCGGCCGATCTCCGGCGGCACAGGCAACGGCGCCGAAGGGCGCTGCAGGGCGCGGGAGACGACGGCGGAGAGTGATGCGATGCGCGGAAAACGATTCGAGAGACGACGCGGGAAAACCGGAGAGAAGGGAAGCGGCGGCGCACTCACCGGAGTTGGAGGAGACGACGATTGCGGCGACGGTTTTTGGGGCTAACACACGAGATCGACAAAGGGGAAACGTGCGGCAGCGGCTAGGGAACTTTATAGGGGCGCAAAGAGATTGGAAAGGGCACGGGATAGGCGCGGATTCGTCGCCATTGGTTACGGACTCGGATAGAGAGAGAGAGAAACGGCGGCGGCGAAATCCTCGCGGATAGGGTTTCCATCGAACGCGATGGGCGCGGCGATGGATGCGGCGGCGCGGGATCGGGCCCGGCATGGGTCCGACGTGGCACTGGCTCATGCGGAAACGGAGCGGAGCGGCGGCGCGCATGGCGGGGCGGCGGCTGGGCTGACCGGGCGCGGGGACGGAGACCCAACAGAGTGGGCCCACCTATCGGTGACCGCGGAGCGAGGGAGGGTTTGCGACCGCGCGCGCGGCCGGGCGCCGTGGGCTTCGCCCACGACCGAAGGGAATGGCGCGCGCACGCCGGAGCGGCTCGCCGGGAAAGAAACCGGCCGACGGCCCAAACCAGAAGAGGGAGGGAAACCGCACGGCTGTACTGAAAAAGAAAAAGAAGGAAAAAGGATTTTGAGGGCTTAATTAAATTCCTCATTTCTCATTTAATTGATTAAAAATACTTAGAGTGCTCTAAAAATTCCAGTAAAAATCCTGTTAGTGCATTTTGACGTGCGTAATTCAAGAAAAATCCTGCCATGTCGTTTCCATTTATTAATTGCATTTTAAAATTACTGGTTGGCTCCGATTAATTCCAAAATTCCGATTATTTCAGGGTAAATTATTTAAACAATTTAGGGCAAAACGCAGGGTGTGACAACCTACCCCTTAAACGGAATCTCGACCCCGAGATTCGAAGGTACCGCGAAAAGGTACGGTGCGCGGCCTTTAGCTCATCTTCTCTTTCCCAAGTAGCTTCTTCCTGAGTGATGAGTCCATTGAACCTTGCAAAACCCGATAACCTTGTTCCGAGTCCTTCTCTCGCCGATCTCGAGAATACATGCCGGTCTCTCTACGTAGGTTAAGTCCTCTTGAATTTCGATCCGGTCCGGACTCGCTTGCTCTTCCGGTACCCTTAAACACTTCTTTAATCGGGTCACATGAAACACGTCGTGAATACCAGTCATGCTGGACGGAAGCTCAAGCTGATAGGCTACTTCTCCTCGACGTTCCCGAATTCTGTATGGTCCCACAAAACGTGGTGTCAACTTGCCTTTGGTTTGGAAATGGTGTACTCCCCGGAGTGGTGTAACGCGAAGATACACAAAATCCCCTGCTTCAAAAGCGAGGTCTCTTCGACGATTGTCTGCGTAACTTTTCCGTCGGGACTGCGCAATCTTCAACCTTTCCCGAATTGTTTGGACCTTTGCCTCTGCTTCACTTATTACTTCTGTGCCAAACAACTGGCGTTCACCAGTCTGATCCCAGAAAAGGGGTGTGCGGCACTTCCGTCCATACAATGCTTCATACGGCGCCATTTGAATGCTGGCTTGATAGCTGTTGTTATAGGAGAATTCTGCATAGGGCAAGCTTTTGTCCCACGCTATTCAAAAATCAAGCGCGCATGCTCTCAACATGTCTTCCAAAATCTGATTCACTCTCTCGCCTTGACCATCCTGTTTGCGGATGATAGGCCGTACTAAAATTCAAACGGGTACCGAGCTCTTCTTGCAACTTCTTCCGTAACTTGGAAGTAAACCGACTTCCCTATCGGACACGATCTTTTAGGCACGCCATGCAAACAGATGATCCTTGCGAGATAAAGCTCTGCTAGCTTCTTCCCCGAGTAGGTAGTATGCACTGGTATGAAGTGGGCCACCTTGGTGAGTCGGTCCACAACGACCCAAATTGAGTCATATCCTGACGCTGTGCGGGGTAAATCCGTGATGAAATCCATTTCAATTTCTTCCCATTTCCACTCTGGAATCTGGAGTGGTTGCAACAGCCCGGCGGGCCGTTGATGTTCCCGCCTTAACCCGCCGACAAACATCACAAAGTGCAACAAACTCAGCTATCTCCCTCCTCATACCGACCCACCAAAACTTTTCTTTAAGATCTTGATACATCTTTGTACTGCCCGGGTGAATTGAGTATTGAGTTTGGTGAACTTCCGTAAGGATCATCTTTTTCAAATCCTTGTCTTCTGGCACACACAATCTCTTTCCCATCCAGATTGTGCCGTGCTCGTCTTCCGTAAAACCACGAGCTTTTCCGACTCTCATGTTCTTCTTGAGTTCGGCCATCTCGGGATCTGATGCCTGAGCAGCCCGAATTTGATCAATGAGGGTGGGTTGGGCTTCCAGTGCAGCCACAAAACCAAAATCCACCACTCATAGATTTAGATACTCGAATTCCTGCTGCAACTGGTCGCACATTCCTTCGACATTGAGGGTGGTGCAGTAACTCTTTCGGCTTAGTGCATCCGCAACCACATTAGCTTTGCTAGGATGGTAATGTATCCCTAAATCATAATCTTTGATCAGTTCCAACCATCTTCGCTATCGGAGGTTCAAATCTGGTTGGGTGAAAATATACTTGAGACTTTTATGATCCGTATACACTTCACAACGATTACCAATTAGGTAGTGTCGCCAGATCTTCAGGGCATGAACCACTGCGGATAATTCAAGATCATGAGTTGGATAGTTGTTTTCGTGTGGGCGCAATTGACGAGAAGCATATGCGACCACTTTGCCTTCTTGCATCAACACACATCCCAACCCTTGGCGAGATGCATCACAATAAACTTGGAACTCCTTTGCTGGATCTGGCAGTATCAACACTGGTGCAGACACCAACTTCCTCTTAAGCTCTTATAAACTCTTGTTACATTCCGCGACCACTTAAATTTCTCATATTTCTTCAACAGCTTAGTCATCGGCTTGGCGATTTTGGAGAAGTTCTCAATGAAGCGGCGGTAGTAACCCGCAAGTCCAAGGAAACTTCTGGATCCGCGTGACCGTTTTTGGCGGGGTCCACTTGGTAACCGATTCCACATTTGCCGGATCCACGGCTACTCCTTGGGCATTCACAATGTGGTCGAGGAACCGTACTTCCTTTAACCGTAAAGCACACTTGCTAAACTTGGCGCAGAGTTGATGATCCTCAACTTCTCGAGCACTATCCGAAGATGTTGCTCATGATCTTCCTCCGTTTTAGAGTAGACCAAAATGTCATCAATGAACACCACCACAAATTTATCCAAGAACTCCATAAACACCTTGTTCATCAGGTTCATAAAGAAGGCCAGTGCGTTGGTTAGTCCAAAAGACATGACCGTACACTCATACAGGCCGTATCTGGTGGTGAAAGCGGTCTTGGGAATGTCCTCTTCCCGAATTCTCAACCGGTGATAGTCTCGACCGCAGATCTATCTTGGAAAACACCTTGGCCCCTTTGAGTTGATCGAATAAATCATCAATCCGTGGTAGGGGATACTTGTTCTTGATAGTAACCTCATTGAGTGTGCGATAATCGACACACATTCTCTTGGTCTTGTCTTTCTTTTCCACGAAAATCACCGAGCACCCCAAGGCGACGTGCTCGGGCGGATATACCTTTTTTGCAACCTGTTCATCCACTTGCTTCTTTACTTCGGCCAACTCATTGGCTCCCATCCTATACGGCCTCTTGTGTATTGGGACGGTCCCGGGTACTAAATCAATCCGGAATTCAATTTTCCTTTCTGGCGGCATCTGAGTTAAGTCTTCAGGGAAAACTTTAGGGTATTCTCTGACGATGGGGATATCCTCTAACTTCATAGGGGTCTTTGCCGCCACTTCGGACGATCCCCGTGGAAACATGATTCAAACTTGCTACGGTCTTGGCCTGCATGGGAGAACGAAAACAATTCCTTCTCCTTTCGTATTGATTAAAGTAATGGTGCGACTAGCGCAATCAATTACTCCGTTATGTCTCGGACAACCAATCCATCCCGAGAATGACATCTATGCCTTTGGACTGAAGGAGGATGAGGTTGGCTAGAAACATAGATCCTTGGATTTCTATGGTCACTGAGGGACAATACTGAGTGGTTTCCAGGGGTTTGAACCCGCATAAGTATCTTAAGTCCCACTATTGACAACCCATGTGCCCCAACAAACTGCTTTGAGATAAATGAATGTGTAGCTCCCGAATCAAATAACACCGTGGCGGAGTAAAGTTTACAGAAACATACCAAGTATAACTTCAGAGCGGTCCGTGCTTCCTGTGGACGCATGGTTGACCCGGCATGGATGAACCTTGGCCCAGCGCGCCTTGGCTTTGGACACTTGTTTGCAAATGCCCGGGTCACCACCGTTGAAACAGACTCGGCTTTCCTCCGAGTCCTTCCTTGGAGGAGGCGGCCGTGATCGTTGCCGGGTGGTGCCGTGGAGGCGCGGGGCCGGAGTGCGCGTTGTTGACCACCGCCACTACCGCGCTTTGGAAATTCCCGGGTGATAAGGCCGATGCCGACGAACAATCATGGTGGTGGGTCCACTCGACTTCCGTGCATGAAACGCGGCCTCGATGATTTCCCGCCGTTGAGGAGGCCGGACTGGATTACTTTTCTTCTTGATCATCTTGTTGCGCCGATCTTCCCGCCGAATAGCCTTGTCAACCAGCTTCTCAAAGTTAGCATACTCTCCTGAGATTAGCTTGTCCGTGAGTTCATCATCCAAACCAGCCAAAAACTTTTCCCCGCCTTTCGCATCGGTGCGCACATCTTCTAGGGCATAGCGGGCAAGACGATTGAACTCATGCAGATACTCAAGAATCGATCCGTTACCCCGCTCAAGAGAATGGAACTCACGCTTTTTCTGTGCAACTATTCCCGCAGGAATGTGTGCGGTCCTGAAACTGCGACGAAACTCTTCCCATGTAACTGCAGCTCCGTTGGCCGAGTAACCAAATAGTTGTCCCACGAAGCTGAAGCAGGACACTGTAACTGATGAGTGGCAAACGAGACTTTCTCCTGGTCCGTGCACTGCAGAAGATCTAACTTCTTCTCTATGGCATGAAGCCAATCATTGGCCTCCATGGGATTAGTGGTACTGGAGAAGGTCGGCGGTCGGACCCGAAGGAACTCTGGCAACTTGGACTGGGGTGGTGGGGCGGCAAATTGATTGTTCTGTGTTAGTGATATGCCCTAGAGGGAACATGGAGATGTTGGATATCACGTCAATGTTTATGTATTTATGAATAAAGTGTTATTCAGTTCCATGAAATAGACATCTTGTATTGATCAATAAGTACGTGACTTATTTATGAGACTCTATATGTATGAATCTATTTCTAAATGATCCCTGATCATATGTCATATTGTTGGAACAAATATGATTCTAAGATCGGCATGTTTATTGATTGATGACCATGTCTCATAGATCATGGGTATGGAGATACCAAATCAATAAACATGGACACATGTGTTGGAGAACACATTGTTGGATAGACCCACCATGAGACACTACAGAATTAATGTGCCATTAGTTGGTCTCGTGTAGTGTTGGTACAAAGTCCTTAGACCCGAGATCACCATGGATTCCAACATGTGTAGTAGCCTACTTTGGGACTACCAAACGCTATTCCGTAACTGGGTCGTTATAAAAGTAGTCTTCGGGTTTGCTATGAAACATGGAGTGGGATGTGAGTGATCAAGATGGAATTTGCCCCTCCTTTGGAGAGATATCTCTGGGCCCCTCGAGGTAATGGATTATGGAAATGCATGGCCATGCTAAGTTGATTGAGGAGTCAATCAATGCATGCATAATCCAATATGGTTCGAGTGAATGGTTAAGCTATTGAAGGGATGGCACACATCTTGCCTATAGCTTAACCGGTATCGTGAGGCAAAGGGATTTGTGTACACATTACAGTTCCGAGCCGATATTATTCTTGTATACTATGGTGTCAATATGTGCTGCTAGGTGCCGCTATTGACGGTCGGTCAGAGTTGGACTCGAGCCGACGATCGGCTAAGTTAGACTATAGCCGAAACCGAGTATACGTGAACCTGCTGTGGTCGCACGCTTAAGGGATAGAATAGATACTCGAGTTGGACTCGGATACGGCTCGATCGGATAGGATCCGATCGGATAGAGTCCTATGGTCTTACGACGTATGGACGGCCGACTCTATGAGATTCGGATAGGATCCGATTTGAAATAGAGTCCTGATCGGTCACTAGTCCCAGTCGGCCAACTCTATATAAAGGGGCGAGGGGTGGAGAGCTTCGACACATCAGTTGGATCGCTTTAAACCGAATCCGCAACAGAAGTCACCGAGATCAAACTCCACGGAACCTCCCCACTTTCGAGCCAAACCCTAGCCTTGCATCGCGTGCTAGCACACGGGTGTTCGGCGTTCTGTCCACGGACGTGTGGATACCGGTAGAGGCGCTGCTACGTTGCGCGCTGTTGATCGGCTTCGAACCGGCTGCGGTCGAGTGCATCGGAGCGAGGCGCGAGAACACGGTCGGACGACTCGGATCGGCTGCGGCATCGGCGAATCAGCTAATTGGTGAATCGGCTGTCGGCTTGCGGGAATCGTCTACACTGTTCCGGGTCGGATAGTCCTGATTGGCTATTTCCGCTGCATACTCCAATCGGTAACGATCTATCGGCCCTTACTTGCAAGTGTTCCTGGTTTGCGCGGTTAAACGTTTTTGTTTTCGGCTAGCGTAGCCTCCGCGTAACACTTCAGTGGTATCAGAGCTAATCTTGCTTAGTTCGGGTTTTAGATTGGATCTGGAACAAGTCTTGCACACGGGTTGATTAGATCAATCGGTTTTACGGGATCTGTTGAGGAGAGTAGATGGTAATTGCGTTCCTTGATAGTGTATCGGAACGGCATAATGTGATTACGTCGAAGCAATATCCATAGAACTCGGTTTGAGTCGGCTTCGAGATAGCATTCCTTGATAGTGTATCGGAACGGTATAATGTGATTATACCGAAGCTATCTCGTAGTCTGATCTTGTTTGCTGCCTCGCGCCTACGCAAACCATCTCCATTCGAATAGCCGTCCCACGGTTACGGGCGACCGACCAGATTCACCTTGATTAGTTTCACTTATTTACTTGAATGAAAGGTTGGAATGTGACTAGTGCAGGTGGATGGATGGGCCTGTTGCAACGTGGTTTTAGCGTTGGACAGTGTTTATTTAATACTGCTTAATTATTACTACTGTTTTACTGCCTTCAAATATTGTTATTAATTCTGCAAATGCTGTTTATGCAAATTGAGCCTCTTATCCTTTTCCTTGTTATTTATCTTGCATCATGTCCCCTTTTTCGGTGTGACTTGTTGAGTACGGTGGTTGTACTCAGCCTTGCTTCTTTTCCCCTTCAGCCGAGGTTGAGATCGAGGTCTCCGAGGAGGTGTAGGCTTGTTCGACGTCAAGGGTTAGCTGTGGTGTTGGCGTTTCGCTTCGCTTGAGTCAAGTTTAGCTTAAGTCAGTTTTACCTTCCTTTCCGCTGCATTTGTGTAACTCTTTTATATTGTTTCTAAGACGAGGATTCTGTATTATCAATAACGTCGATTTGTGTACCTCGGCTGATGCCTGGACGAGGGTGTAATGCACAAATTAGCTGCAGAAATTCTGGTGTGAATTTCTGGGCGTGACAAAAATCTGGCAAGCCGATTTTCTTAAAGTGTCTGATTCTGCCATACAGCCAATCGGAGATGAGGAGCCGCAGCCGCCGCTTTGAAGGCGCGTGGAGGGCTCGAGCGTCTACGGCAAGGACACCGCGGACGACGACGATGGCAAGCTTCAAAGAAGGTTTTATGTCGGCCGACGAGCTAGAGGAAATAGATATCGGCTCTGGAGACAGGCCTAGGCCGACATATATTAGCAAGAATTTGTCTTCTCGTTGTAGATCCCAGCTTGATTTATTAAAGGATAGAGATTATTTTTCTTGGAAATATTTTGAGATGTCCGGTCTTAGCCCATGAATTTTCGTGCATCGGCTACCTATCAAGCCAAATTATCGGCCGTTCAAACAACCTCCCAAGAGGTTCAAAGCCGATATGTACGATGCAATCAAAGCCGAAATCACTCGGCTATATGGCGCTGGATTCATTCGGCCTTGCCGATATCCGGAGTGGGTCTCAAATATTGTTCTAGTAATGAAAAAGAACGGTAAACTTAGGGTGTGCATCGACTTCAGGGACTTGAACAAAGCTACTCCTAAGGACGAGTACCCGATGCCAATAGCCGATTTACTCGTGGATGCTGCTTCAGGCCACAAGATTATTAGTTTCATGGATGGTAATGCAGGTTATAATCAGATTTTTATGGTCGGAGAAGACATCCATAAGACTGCTTTTAGTTGCCCAGGAGCAATCAGCTTGTACGAGTGGGTCATTATGACATTAGGGTTGAAAAAAGCTGGAGCAACTTATCAAAGGGCCATGAATTACATTTTCCATGATATGATCGGCTCCCTGGTAGAGATTTATATTGATGATGTCGTTGTGAAGTCCAGGGAAGCAGAAAATCACATAGCCGATCTTAGACAGGTTTTGGAGCGAACAAGGAAATATGGCCTTAAGATGAATCCATTGAAGTGTGTGTTCGGCGTATCGGCCGGATAGTTTTTACGGTTTCTTGTTCACGAAAGAGGAATTGAAGTTACACCAAGAGCATCAATGCTATCAAGACAATACAACCTCCAAAGGACAAGAAGCAATTACAATCTTTGATTGGCAAAATCAACTTTATCAGGCGATTTATAGCCAATCTTTCAGAGAAGATGGAGCCGTTCACACCACTGCTTCGGCTGAAGGCCGATCAAGCATTCACTTGGGGGGTAGAGCAGCAGAAGGCATTGGATAATATCAAGGATTATTTGAGCTCACCTCTAGTTTTGATTTCTCCACAAAAAGGGATACCATTCAAGTTGTATCTATCAGCCGACGGCAAGTCAATCGGTTCGGTTTTGATCCACGAGGTCGAAGGGAAGGAAAAGGCGATCTTTTATCTCAGCCGACGGCTGTTGGACGCAGAAACAAGGTATTCCCCCATGGAAAAGTTGTGTCTTTGCCTATATTTTTCATGTACCAAGTTAAGACATTATTTGTTGTCCAATGAGTGCACGATAGTTTGTAAGGCCGACGTAGTCAAATATATGCTATCGGCTCCAGTATTAAAGGGACGAATTGGAAAATGGATTTTTGCTTTAACAGAATTTGATTTAAGATATTAGGCACCCAGGGCAGTTAAAGGACAAGCTATAACCGATTTCATAGTGGAACACAGGGATGACTCAATCGGCTCAGTGGAAATCATGCCTTGGACGTTAACATTTGATGGCTTGGTTTGCACAAATGGCTGCTGTTTCGGCTTGGTAATTATATCCCCAAGGGGGGCAAGTTTTGAATTTGCATTCTAAATCAAACCCCACGCCACAAACAACCAAGCCAAATACGAAGCAGTGCTCAAGGGATTGCATCTTCTCAAAGAGGTTGAAGCCGACACCATCGAGATCATGGGGGATTCACTGTTGGTCATCAGCCAATTGTCAGGGGAATATGAGTGCAAAAATGATGCGCTATCTATTATCAACAGTGCCAAGACTTGATGGACATCTTTCGGTTAGTCACATCAAAGCATATCCCTAGGGAGCAGAACACAGAAGCCAATGATTTAGCTCAAGGGGCATCGGGTTATCGGCCGATGACAAAGGATATCAAGATAGAGGTTGCTGCCATGACAGCCGACGGTTGGAGGTTGGAGGTCTACAATTATTTACAAAACCCTTCTCAATCGGCTTTCAGGAAATTGCAATACAAGGCTTTGAGATATGTTTTGCTTGATGAAGATTTATATTACAGGACGATTGATGGTGTGCTGTTAATGTGTCTCAGTGCTGATCAAGCCAAGGTGGCTATCAGAGAAGTGCATGAAGGTATATGTGGCACACATCAATCGGCTCACAAGATGAAGTGGTTGCTTCGGAGAGCGGGGTATTTTTGGCCGACGATGCTGGAAGATTGTTTCAAGTACTATAAGGGCTGCCAGGATTGTCAGAAGTTTGGAGCTATACAGAAAGCACCATCATCGACTATGAACCCAATCATAATGCCTTGGCCGTTCAGAGGATGAGGAATTGATATGATCGGCCAGATCCATCCACCCTCGAGTAAAGGGCACAGATTTATATTGGTGGCAACCGATTATTTCACGAAGTGGGTGGAAGCAATTCCTCTGAAGAAAGTTGATTCTAAGGACGCAACCGAGTTTGTTAAGGAGCATATCATATACCGATTTGGCGTTCCTCAAACCATAACAACAGACCAGGGATCTATCTTCATATCGGATGAGTTTGTTCAGTTTGCTGAAGGCATGGGAATCAAGTT
The DNA here is from genome assembly GCA_019925245.2 of Oryza australiensis. NCBI lineage: Eukaryota > Viridiplantae > Streptophyta > Magnoliopsida > Poales > Poaceae > Oryza > Oryza australiensis. The sequence goes on from JAIFGZ020000142.1 coordinate 1,320,256, forward strand.
TCTCAACTCTTCACCGTATTACGCTCAGGCCAACGGGCAAGCAAAAGCTTCAAACAAAAGCCTAATCAAGCTGATAAAGAGGAAGATCTCTGAGTATCCCAAGCAATGGCACAGCCAATTAGCCGAATCACTTTGGGCCTATCGGATGGCATGCCACGGATCTATCCAAGTCCCTCCATATAAATTGGTCTACGGGCATGAAGCAGTCCTACCATGGGAAAACATCATCGTCTCAAGACGGATTCAGTTGCAAGATCAGCTCACAACAGATGATTATTATAATTTGATGGTAAATGAATCAGAAGACCTGGTTTCGTCACGGATGAGGGCTTTGGAAAAAGTAACAAGGGATAAGGAACGAGTAGCCCGTCATTATAACAAGAAAGTTGTGCCTAAGTCTTTTGAAAAGGGTGAACTCATTTGGAAATTGATACTGCCGATTGGATCAAGAGATAATAAATTCAGCAAGTGGTCACCTAATTGGGAAGAGCCTTTCAAGATAAACAAATGCGTCTCTAAGGGGGCCTACATGTTGGAAGGATTGGATGAAGAAGTGTTTGGAAGGGCTCTAAACGGCAAGTATTTGAAAAAATACTACCCAAGCGTTTGGATCAGTTATGATTCGGCTGTGTTCTTGCCGATTCGTGGTAGCCGATGTCTTGACTTATGCCAGCATCGCCTTTAGGTTTTTTTCACACTAAGTTTTTTCCCCTAGTTTTCTACAATCGGCTAAGTTTGGCCGACAACGATGACAGCAGCAGAAGTTGCGGATGTCATAATTTTGTCAACATCGCAGACATCCACAAAATTAGGGGGGCATACATATACAACAATTGAAAAAACAGATATCAAAAAGTTTTTCAATTTGTTCAAGTTTTTTGAAGCTAATGTGATCGGCAATCAAACATCGGCAATCAAATGTTGAGTAAGGACGGTTTCAGTCGATTACAAAAGATGGACAATGCTGGCCGATTACAAAAAGTAGTTACAATGTTTTGACCTAGCAGGCTATTACAGTTGGCTCATTGTTTGAGAATATCTGCTATAGCCGATAATGCCTTGCGCCTAATTTCATCAATTTCCTCGATGGCCTTGGCATCGGCTGCGTCGTCTCTGGCCACCGGCTTCACCACCTTTGTTAAGTCCTTAAGGTAGGACACGGCCGCCTTGATGCTCAATCGCTTGTCTTCAATTTCCTTGGGCAAGCCGGCCATGTACTCCTCTTGAATGTCGATCTCATTTGTGACTTGGATAAGATCGGCTACCAGCTGATCCCTGCGCGCGTGAAGCCGCTCAAGTTTGGCAGCCGACTCCGTCTTCAAGATATCAAATTCAGCCTTTTTTGCCTTGATTTCCTCTTGATTCGACTTGATGGCGGCCATCTGCGATTGGTTTGATCGGCGATCGACAATGCGCTGTTGAGATCGCTCGTACTTCAGCTGATGCGCCTCGAGGAAAGTGGCTGGCACGATCGCGTCGGCCAAGGCGTCTGGGAGTCGTGCTTGAATATCTTTAAACCTAGAGCGAATAGGGCTGCAATCCGCTACCAGTGTGTCCAAAGACACTTCTAGCCGATTGCCGATATCGACCAATGCAGCTCTGAGGTCCTCGTCCAGCGGCACCAGGGCTTTATTGCCTCCTTCGTCTGGGTCTACGAACTCTAGGTCAAAGCCCAGAAGATCGGCTATGTTCTGCAAGGAAAAGAATAGTTAAAAGATGGGCAAGGGTTATCGAGCCAATTATAAAGAGTGAATAAAACTTACTGGGATTGCCAGGGCCGAAGTAACTTCTTCATCGGCTTGGCCGCCACCAGCAGCCGACGGAGTTTGTTCACTTGACTCCTGGGGGGCAGGCGTCGGTGCACGTGGAGGCTAAAAAAGAGTTAGTTTTAAAATCGGCTAATGGACAAGGGATGCAAGTTGAAGATGCTTACCGATGGAAGGGGAGCCAATTTCTTCTTTGTGGCCAACTTTTTCCTGTGCTAATGTAAAGATATGGTGAGAGAATGGCGAATGAAAGGCATTAAAAGAACAAGTATTGAGGTCACGTTCCGCCATCGGACGAACATGACGCCTTGGGGGACTTGGTGTTTTTTGGATGGATGCCTCGTCGGCTGATGGGGTCCGTGCATATCTTTCAGAACTTGATTCGGCTGTAGCTGCGTCGACCGCGTCCGCTATCTCTTCGTTCTCTACTTCATCATCAAGCACTGCTTCGATGTTTGGGTCAATCGGAGAGAAGTCATCGGCTGGAGTTGGTTTGGCCTTCTTCGCCGCTCGTTTCTTCTTCTCGGCAGCAGGAGTAGCGGCAGCCGATGGTTGTGCCCTCTTTGTCCGATGGAGCGGCTCACGAGTTTGGCCGTGGAGAAGCGTGCCCACCTTCGGCGCGTTGAAGCCGATGATGGACGGAGCTAGTCCACAGCCGCCTGGTAGGATACCGAGCGCATAGTTGATTGCCACTCCTGTGTTGCTGACATGAGGAGGGGAGTCATCGATCGTCTGCAACAAGAAATGGTTTGTTAGCCGATGAAGAGAAATGATTGAAAGGTAAAAGTGCTTACCGATGGAACCAAGTCCGGGTCGACGACTGTGAGGTACATCGAAGCCGATTGGTGGAACAGGTGTTGTTTCCATTCATTCCACCATCGGCTAAAGATAGCCGATCTGGTCACTACCAGATCAATTCTGCCCATGCTGCCCAAGGGAGGACAAGGGATGTTGAGCAGCCGATGCATCATAACACTGCCGTCAATTTTTCCCCTCGGCTGGATCTTGTCGGCAAAATACAAGCTGATTGGCAGCTGTCCCATTCCATGTTGCCTTGCCGCCACCATTGGGTGATAGAATTCATAAGTCTTGATGATGTTGCGCCCTGGTGGATGCCGACGGGAAGGATGCATGGGGTGATGGCTGTGACAAATATTTCCCTCGGCAAGATATTCTTCTGAGTCAAGCTCATCTAGTCGAAGATTGTCTAGTTGTTCAAACTTATCAAAATCTTCGTAGGCAAACCAGATCTTGGAGATGTTTGGGAAACCACTGTACAGATGATCAAACCATTCCTTGAAATCATCGGTTGTTAGCTTACACCCAGGGTAAGTCGGCTTCCCCATACGACATACACCGCCGAGTTGTCTGCTCTTCATCATCTATGATTCTTGGCTCCAGCAGAGGAAAATCGGCTTCAAGCGGAGGAGGCAGCTCAACAACTTTGTACAGATGGAGGTTGAGCGAGAGTTGTAACAGCCACCATGGCCCTCCTGTGCCAATGGTTTGTTTAGAGGCCAGCCGAGCCGATGCCATGCCTAACACTTGGTATAGATAGCCAAGCAGGCATTTGCCTAGGGGAATCTTCTTTTTTGCCACCAAGGCTTCGGCTATATGCTGCCAGTTGCTGGTTGGACCGCAACTCGATCTACGAAAGACGAATTTTTCTAACCACATCAGAAGGAAGGCTGTGTGTTCCCTGTCAGAGATCGGCCCATCACTCATGTTCATAGATACAGAACCGCTCCAGCCGCCGATGCTCTTTGTCTTGAAGACACCGCCAACAGAAGATGACGTCACCCGACAAGACTGGACAGGTGGTACCTGTGGAGGACGGATCCCAAGGCAGGACAAGGCACAAGACACCCACGGCGTGCAAGACCCGAAGGGATCTCTATGTACCTTTTCAGATGTTGTTTATACTTACTTTTTAGATCTTTAGTCTTAGCTTTCTTGGCCCCAAGTCCTCTTGTAACTGCCCTCCTTGGACTATAAATGGGAGGGCAGGACGAGCTGAGAGGGGGGACATCTCGACATCTCTGAATTTTTTCTTGGCTAGCTTCTTCCTAAGCCCCAAGAACACTGACCATTGTAATCCTAGTAGATACTCCACTCCATCAAAGAACACCACACGCTGGACGTAGGCCTATTATCCTTCAGGAGGGCTAAACCAGTATAAATCTCTTTGTCTTTGGCTCGTTTTATACTCGAGTCGACCACTAGATACATCTGTGAGATGCCCCGACCACCCATTTACCTCCTCGGGTAGCCCCTTTGGAGGATTGCCGACCATCCCTTCGACAATTGGCATGCCAGGTAGGGGCGCTTCTCCACCGTTCCGAGTGATCTGATAGCTGTTCTCTTCCCCATTGACTTCACGGCACCAGCGGGGACAACGTTCGTCTTCGGCATCCTGGTCTTCCATGCCAACGACTTCTGTCACCGTACCTTCTCCCAAGAGGCTTCTGGTGAGCTGGAGCACGCGATCATGCAACGACACATGATGGGGAGGCCGAGGCGTGCGATCTCGCGCCCAGCGGCCTCAACTCCCACGGTCCACTCGACCATGAAGGTTTGGCGGCACAAGCCCCTGATTTCCTACTCGGCACTCTCGGGGATGGATTCCGGGTGGATCCGAGTTGTGCGACCCAAGGGGCACCGTCCCGCGCGCTTGGCTTCCCCGTCACGGGGGTTACCTTCCACTGCTTCATTCGTCACCGGGCACGCTCCCACACCTCTTGGAGCAGCGAGCTTCGGGAAGATCGCCCATCGCGTTCCTCCTAGCACGGCTTTGGCCAAATGGCTGCGTGGGCCGGTCTTCATTCCAGGAAACCGCTGCCCGACGAACTTCATCATGATGGCGGATGCGGTTTTTGAGGATGAGGTCACGGGCTCTCAGGAGTCAGATGCCCATCGCAACGCCCGCCACCACCGCAATGCAGTGGGTAGCACGGCGCGAGCAGGCCCGGTGCCCCGCGTCCAACCCCGGAGCCTGGAGCCCGACTTCCCATGGAGTTTGAGGGGCACCAGGTCTTTCGGATGCCTGCGGCAAACCTGGTGGCCATTGAGCGTACGCTCATCACCCTCCCCGACTCCCTGGAGGTGCGAAAGGTGATGGCCATGACACAGGCGGCTGCCGCTCAGCCCAATGTCCTAGGCTTGTCCGAGCGCCCCACGGGTAGTGCTCATCGGATGAGGTCTCGGCAGTAGCGGAGCGCTAGCCACTCCGCTTCATCGTGCGACACCCAGCACTAGGCCATGAGGGCTGGAGTTGTGCCTGCTAGCTTGGGCGGTCGCTGAAGGAGTGCCCAAACTTCGAAGCACCAGTGCAGCTCGTACACTGGGCACATGTGCTAGATCATAGCGTAGAAGGTCGATGCCCGCAACACCATCGAGCGCCGATCGCTGAACGAAGGTGCCAGGAGGTGCAACATCAAGAAGGTTATGACCGGGAGCACGACCCTCCTGATTGCGTTGTTGGAGCTGAGGTCGAGCCCTGACACAATGGCTTCTCGGCCTTTACTGCCGGTCTCCGACAGGTGACATGGCCCAAGGGGTTCCGCCCGACCGGAATCAATCCTTACAACGGCAAGACCGACCCAATTATGTGGCTCCAGCTGTATTGCACGACTGTCCAGGCGGCAAACGGCGATGCTCACGTGATGGCGAACTACCTCCCCATCATGTTGGCGTCGACCGCCATCAAATTGGCTTGCAGGGCTTCTCGAGGGCTCCATCGACTCTTGGGACGAACTCTGCGATGCCTTCGTTCCAACTACCAAGGCACCTAGCAATGTCCTGCCTCCCGCTACGACCTCCGGCAGTTCCGGCAGGGGGCTGGCGAATCCATCTGGGACTACATCCGACGTTTCTCAGAGCGCCAAACCACTGTTGCGAGCATCATTGATGACGAAGTCATGCATATCTTCTCTGAGGGCCTTCGAAAGCCCTTCGAGCTATTTTGCTACCTCGTCAGGAATCGGCCGACTTCCCCGGTGGACATGATTTCCATCGCTAAGCGCTTCGCCGACGCTGACAACGCCGAACAGGAGGAGATGCTCGTTCAAGAGCACCACGCCCCAAGAGAGTCCCATGGTAAGGAGGGGGCCGAGCCCGACCGACACTCTCCAAGAAGGCCGGATCGCCGACCGCTTGGGTGGACTTGGCGAGAGAAGGCGAGGCGGAAGCCGAACCTCGAGGTCGCAGCCATTGACAGGCCCAGATCGTGGGGAGAAGCCTCGGGAGAGTCTCTTCAGGAGGCATTGGACAAGTCGTGTTTCCTACACCCCGAAGGCAATCACACCATCCGCCAGTGCTACATCCTCTAGGATCAGATGGTCCGAGAGGCACAGAACCCCCGACTCCCGAGAGGGTGAAAGGGGAGAGGTGGAGATGCTAAGCTCCAGAAGGAAGAACATAGGAGGGAAGATGGCTTCCAGGAGCCGACCCGCACCGTCAGCATGATCCTTGGCGGAGAAGCAACTTCGGAGAGCCGCCGTCAACAGAAACTCCTTTCCCATCGAGTGAACACCATCTCTACCGAGTCATCAGAGCACCTCCGGTGGTCAGAGATCCCGATCTCCTTCTCCCGAGCCGACCAATGGACCAACGTCCCCAAGCCAGGTCGGTTCACGCTAGTGGTGGACCTAGTGGTGCTCAAGGTGTGTCTTAAGCGCGTGCTCATCGATGTGGGTAACAACATCAACGTCCTCTTCCGAGGGACAATGCGTGAGCTCGGGCTCTCCCTTTCTACCCTTGAGCCCACGGAGTCGCCCTTCTATGGCATCGTCCCGGGCAAGGCAAGCCTGCCTCTTGGCATGATCTCCCTCCCTGTGATGTTCGGAACGCGAGAGAAGTATCGCACCGAGTTTGTCAGGTTCTACCGACCCTCGTCAAATTTATGGCGATCCCGCACTACACGTACCTGGTCCTCAAGGTCCTGGAACCCGTGGGTGAGTTCTCCGTCCGGGGTGATGTCGCCACTTCCTGTGCCTGCAAAACGGAAAGCCTTACCCTGAGTGAGGCCATTGACCCCTCGGCCTACATCGGAGGGTTCACACCCTGCGTGCCGACCCCAAAGGGAAGGCGCTGGAGGTCGAGGAAGCCCCGAGTTCGGCGCTGCGCACATCGGGATCCATTGTCGGCCCCGCCGAGTATAAGGTCGTCTCCCTCTCCGACACTGACCCCTCCAAGACAGCGCTGATAGGCATAGGCCTCGGGGACAAATAGGAAAGCGTGCTCGTCGACTTCCTGCATGCGAACATTGACATGTTCGCTTTGAAACCGGCGGATATGCCGGGAGTACCCAGGGAGTTGATCGAGCATGAGCTCCACGTTCCCCCGACGCCAAGCCGGTCAGGCAGAGGCTGCGATGATTCACTCAAGAACGCAAGGACAAGATCAGAAGGAGTTGACTAGGCTTTTAGATGCGGGATCCATCAAGGAAGTGTATCATCCGCAGTGGCTAGCCAATCCAGTTCTTGTAAGAAAGAAAAATGGGAAATGGAGGATGTGTGTTGATTATACCGATCTGAACAAACACTGCCCTAAGGACCCATTCACTCTCCCCCGCATCGACCAAGTCATCGACTCCACTGTAGGTTGTTCCCTCTTGTGTTTTTTGGATTGCTACTCAGGCTATCATCAGATTGGCCTCAAAGCATTCAACCAGGAGAAGACATCTTTTATCACACCGTTCGGGGCCTTCTGTTACACCATGATGACCTTTAGCCTACGCCAGCTCGACTTACCAGTGAGTCGTTCAGCGTTGTTTGGCGAGCCAGATCGGCCACAATGTGGAGGCCTATATTGACGACGTAGTAATTAAGACGCGAAACCCTGACGACCTCTTGTTAGACATTGCTGAAACCTTCGCAAATCTTCGCACGTTCCGATGGATGCTTAATCTTGAGAAATGCATCTTTGGCATTGTCCAAAAAGCTCCTCGACTTTGTCGTCTCTAGCCGAGGTATTGAGACGAACCCCGAGAAGGTCTCGGCAATCTTGAACATGGGTAAGCCATCCTGTATCAAACACATCCAGAAGCTCACAGGATGTGTGACATCTCTCGTGAGGTTTGTCTCCCGACTCAGCGAGCGCGGAGCACCTTTCTTCAAGCTGGTCGGAAAGGACACGGATTTCCAATGGTCGGGCGAGGCCAGCGAGGCCTTCGCTGACCTTAAGCACCTCTTGGCTACATCGCCAGTACTCGCCACGTTGAACCCTGGGGAGCAACTGCTTCTGTACATCGCCGCAACCTCATCGGTCATAAGCATGGTGCTGGTTGTCGAGCGCCCGGAAGAAGGCCGCGCCTACCCGGTGCAAAGGCCAGTCTATTACGGTTCTGTGGTCCTCGGACCGTCTAAGGCACGGTATCCTCAAGTGCAGAAGCTATTGTATGTCGTCCTCATTACCACCTAAAAGTTATGACATTATTTCCAAGCCACAAGGTGGTGGTGGTGACCGAGTACCCCGTCGGGGACATCATCCGGAACCACGAGGCTACCGGCCATATAGTCAAATGGGCCATGGAAATGGACAAATTTTTCCATCAACTACAAGCCGCGCAACGCCATCATGTCCCAAGCCCTAGCCGACTTCGTGGCCGAATGGACAGAGATCAAACTCCCACCGACCTCCGAAACATGGCCGACCTAGATCATGTATTTCGATGGTTCACTTAGTATCGATGGCGCTAGGGCTGCTGTGCTTTTGATCTCTCCAAAGGAAGAACATCTTAAGTATGCCCTCCAGTTGCTTTTCAAAGCGTCGAACAATGCCGCCAATATGAAGCCCTGCCCCATGGTCTTCGTATCGCCAAGTCTATTGGCATCGAGTGCCTCATGGTGTACGGCGATTCAAAGCTGGTAATCAGCCAGGTCAACAAGGACTAGACCTATTCAAGCGAAAAGATGGACGCCTACTGCACCGAGGTCAGGAAACTCGAGGATCGGTTCAGTGGCCTCGTGTTCCATCACGTCCTCCGTGACGCAAATGGTGCGGCCGACCAGCTGGCCAAGCTCGGGTCATCTCGGGCGGCAGTTCTGTGGGGGGTTTTCGTCCAAGAATTATGCAAACCGTTGATCAAGGAGCCAGAGCAACCTGAACCGACCCCTCCACTGCTGGATATCTTGGTGCTTGCATTCACCAGCTTCGCGGATGACTAGCACTAGGAGCTCATCGATTACATCACCACCAATACACTACCGCCCGACAAGGTCGTGGTCGAGCATATCGTGCGATGTAGTAAGCCGTACGTTGTGGTCGGCTCTGAGCTATACAAGCGTGCGGCCTCCACCCGAGTACTCCTGTTGTGTGTCCTCTAGGACCGTGGAGTCCATATGCTCGCAGAAATCCATTCGGGCATTTGTGGCATCCATACGGGCGCTCGGACGCTGGTCAGCAGAGCTTTTTGCTCGGGATTCTATTGGCCGACCACCAAAGAAGATGCCAAGAAATTGGTGCCAGGTCAATGAGCTCGAGGATCTCAACGGCTATATCCTGTGTAAATGACTAAGACACCGAACTGAGGTCTGTTGATGGCTCGAGCCGCTCTACTTCGTGGGTCGGACTTGCATCGGTTAGTCAGTCGTCGACCTCACAATCACCTGTCATGTAAACGATTAACTGGCCTAGCTTGACTGAGATCCACCAGAATCCATTCCGCTGGCTCTAGCCACTTAGCCACGATGGTCATACACTTGCTGAGTGATCGTCGATCTCCCCCGTCAACCTATTTGACCGATGTGTTTGGCTATGTCGTTTGAGCTTGACTGGGTAGTTCTCCAGATCCGTCTGTTGAGTCCCTAATATGTCGTTTGAGCTTGACTGGGTAGTTCTCCAGATCCGTCTGTTGAGTCCCTAACTCGCTCGACTTCGAGGGTCAGACACGAGGCGAATAGAAGGCAGTCTGTTAGCTCACCATCCCGCAATGAAAGAGGTGGACTCGCACGAGCTTAATCGGGAACCCTCCGGATTCATTCCGTTGAAGGCCAAGGTCACTCGGCACGATCCATCCAAAAGGATAGACTTGGTCAAGCTTGACTAAGAGCCCTCCGGACTGATAATAATCGTCCACCATCAGGTGATAATAATCGTTGGCTGTGAGTTGATCCTGTAGCTGAATGCGCCTTGAGCCAACGACACTTTCCCATGGCAGCACTGCCTCGTGTCCGTAGACCAGCTTGTATGGAGGGACTTGAATTGACCCGTGGCATGCCGTCCGATACGCCCACAGTGATTCGGCTAATCGGCTGTGCCACTGTTTAGGGTACTCAGAGATCTTTCTTTTAATCAATTTGATCAAACTTTTGTTTGAGGGCTCGGCTTGTTCGTTGGCTTGTGCGTAGTACGGCGAAGAATTAAGCAGCTTGATCCCCATGCCATCGGCAAACTGAACAAATTCGTCGGATACAAAGATAGATCCCTGGTCTGTTGTTATTGTTTGTGGAACGCCAAATCTGTAGATGATATGTTCTTTGACAAACTCGATTGCGTACTTAGAATCCACCTTTCTGAGAGGAATCGCTTCCACCCACTTTGTGAAGTAATCTGTTGCCACCAGGATAAATTTATGTCCTTTGCTCGAGGGTGGATTGATCTGGCCGATCATATCAATGCCCCATCCTCTAAACGGCAACAGCTTAATAATTGGGTTCATAGCTGATGCTGGTGCTCATAGTATGGCGCCAAACTTCTGACAATCTTGGCAGCCCTTGTAATACTTGAAACAATCTTCTAGCATCGTCGGCCAGAAATACCCTGCTCGACGAAGCAGCCACTTCATTTTGTGGGCCGATTGATGTGTGCCACAGATTCCTTCATGTACTTCTCCGATGGCCACTGTAGCCTGATCGGCTCCCAAACACTTGAGTAGCATGCCGTCAATCGTCTGATAGTACAGATCTTCATCGAGCAACACGTATCGTAATGCCTTGTATCGTAGCTTCCTTGTAGCCGATTGAGAGGGGGTTTTTGAGATAGTTGTAAACTTCAAACCTCCAATCATCGGCTATGATGGCGGCAACATCTATGTCGATTTCTTTCAGCATCAGCCGATAGCCCGATGCCACCTGAGCCAAGTCATTGGCCTCTGAGTTCTGCTCTCTGGGGATATGTTTCAAAGTAACCAGTGCGTCGTTTTTGCATTCATATTCTCCCGATAATTGACTGATGACCAACAATGAATCTCTCATTATTTTGATGGCGTCGACTTCAACTTCCTTGAGTAGATGTAATCCTTTAAGGACGGCTTCGTATTCGGCTTGGTTGTTTGTAGCGTGGGGGTTGATGGCAAAAGAAAACTCAAAGCTTGCCCCCCTGGGCGAAATAATGACCAAGCCGATGCCACAGCCGTTGGTGCAAACCGAGCCGTCGAACGTCAAAGTCCAAGGCATAATTCCCACTGAGCCGATTGAGTCGTTTCTGTGCTCCACAATGAAATTGGCTATGGCTTGCCCCTTAACTGCCCTTGGTGCCTGATACCTCAGATCGAATTCTGTTAGTGCGAAAATCCACTTCCCAATTCTTCCTTTGAGCACTGGAGCCGATAGCATGTACTTAACTACATCGGCTTTGCAGATTACTGTGCACTCATTGGATAGCAGATAGTGCCTTAACTTCGTACATGAAAAACAGATGCATAGGCATAGCTTCTCCACAGGTGAATACCTTGTCTGCGCGTCTAGCAACCGTCGGCTGAGATAGAAGATGGCCTTTTCTTTGCCGTTTACCTCTTGGATTAGGACGGAGCCGATTGATTTATCATCGGCTGATAGGTACAGTTTGAACGGTATTTCCTTTTGTGGAGGCATTAAAACTGGAGGGGAACTTAGATAATCTTTTATGTTGTCTAACGCCCTTTGCTGTTCTGCCCCCCATGTGAATGTTTGATCGGCTTTCAGCCGAAGCAGTGGTGTGAACGGCTCCATCTTTTTTGAGAGATTGGCTATGAACCGTCTGATGAAGTTTATCTTGCTGATCAATGATTGGAGTTGTTTTTTGTCCTTCGGAGGTTGAATTGTCCTGATAGCATTTATGCTTCTTGGTGTAACATCAATTCCTCTTTCATGGACATGTAATCCCAAGAATTGCCCGGCCGATACGCCCTTAAGCGGATTCATCTTCAGACCATACTTCCTCGTCCGTTCTAACACTTGTCTCAGATCGGCTATGTGGCCTTCTATCTCCCTTGACTTGACAACCACGTCGTCAATGTATATCTCTACTAGCGAGCCGATCATATCATGAAAAATGTAATTCATGGCCCGTTGATATGTTGCCCCAGCATTCTTCAAACCGAACGTCATTACTACCAATTCGTACAAGCCGATTGCGTCGGGACACCGAAAAGCGGTCTTGTGGATGTCCTCGTCGGCCATGAATATTTGATTATACCTTGCATTGCCATCCATGAAACTGATAATTTTGTGGCCTAAAGCAGCATCGACAAGCAGATCGGCTATCGGCATTGGGTACTCGTCTTTAGGGGTTGCCTTGTTTAGATCTCTGAAATCGATGCACACCCTAAGTTTACCGTTTTTCTTCAACACTGGGATGATGTTTGAGACCCACTCGGCGTATCGGCAAGGCCGAATGAATCCCGCGTCGTATAGCTGAGTGATTTTGGCTTTAATTGCATCGTACATATCGGCCTTAAACCTCCTGGGAGGCTGTTTGAACGGCCGATAGCCTGCCTTAATCGGTAGCTAAATGGACCACTATTGATCGGCTGAGGCCGGGCATCTCGAAGTACTCCCAAGCAAAACAATCTTTATATTCTTTTAACAACTCAATAAGCTGGGATCTACAACGAGGAGACAGATTTTTGCTAATGTACGTCGGCCTCGGCTTATCACCAGAGCTGATGTCAATTTCCTCTAGTTCGTCAGCCGACGTGAAACCTTGCCCTAGCTTGCCATCGTCTTCGTCCGTGGTGTCCATGCCGAAAACGCTTGAGCCCTCCACCATATCTTGTTCAAAGCAGCAGCTACGACTCGTCATTTCCAATCGGCTGTATTGTGGAATTGGACACATCTAGAAAATCGGCTTGCCAGATTTTCCCAGATAAACAATCGATGCCTTCGATTTCCCAAAGCGGCAAATCGGCACTGACGACACTAACTGACCTATCGGCTGGCAAGATCTCGATCTTGTCATCGTCCCATTGGATCAGGCTCTGATGCACTGTTGAAGGGATGCAGCAGTTAGCGTGTATCCAGTCCCTTCCGAGTAGCAGGCTGTAAGACCCCTTCCCGTCGATGACAAAGAACGTTGTGGGCACGGTCTTATTGCCGATGGTCAATTCAACATTGAGGACGCCCTTGGTTTCCGATGGGTTGCCGCCGAAGTCTTTGAGCACCATGTTGGTTTTTATCACGTCTTCGGCTCCCTTGCCTAGTTTTCTGATTGTTGCGTAAGGCATGAGGTTGACTGCAGCTCCCCCCATCAACTAGCATTCTGGAAATCGGCTTGCTGTTGACGAATCCTTTAACGTACAATGGCTTTAAGTGCCAATTTTTGGTTCCCTCGGGTTTGTCGAAGACAGCCTGGTCTGGTGAGATTGCTAGTTTCGCCAGGTCGTCCTCAATGGTGTCTGCATCGGTTTCAGGAGCACCGAACTCGGCTGGCAACACGAACACTATGTTAACCGATGCAGAAATTTTGCCTTTCCCTTTGGCTGCCCTCCTGGCTTGATCGGCTGGGCTTTCCTCGGCTTGCTCTTCGTCGGCTATGGCAGCTTTCTCTTTGGGTGCCCATCGCCTTTTGTTTTTGCCCAGCCGACGGCGCTGTTCGTGGATCATTTGCTGAACTTCGTCTTCTCTCCCTTCACGCTTAAGCCGTTGAACCCTTCTTTTCTGCGTCTTTGTGAAGAGATCGGACGGGCACCATTGGGGGTTGGGCGATTCCTCATCGTCGGCCTCTTCATTGTCGCGGTTGGTGGATCGGGCCGAGCCGATCATGGACAGACCGCCGTCTTTGGTTTAGCTGAACTGCTCTGGGGACGAACCAGGGGTGGCTTGCAGCCGATGAGTTCCCGTCCTCGTCGTCGCGGCGATCGTTGCATGCTGGGCAATCGTCCAGTGTTGGTAGTCTAATACCGGATTCCCAGCAGTACCTAAAAAAATCACAATGCCAATGCAGATCGGCATTGTTGCGATTTACCTCGTACCGGCGGCTTTGTGTATTCTGCTCGCGCTGACGAGATGCTTCATTGTAAGCTTCTTCCTGCCGGGACCAGTGCTGATGACGGTGTCGGCTGCGTTCGTGGATCGGCCGTTGATCAGCCGACCTAATGGCTGGGCGCACCATATTAATCGGCGCGGCGTGACATCCAATCTGCTCGTCTTCAGCCTTGGCCCCGATCGATGTATTGACTAAGCTGTGCGCCATTCTGTTCTGTCGATCAGCTTGTCTGAGACCGGCTTGGACCGTGTTGACCGGGAAAGGATTGCCGTCTACTCTCATCGGCCGATTTGAATCGGCAAACTTCAGCTTCCCGGCCTCAGTCACCGATTGGATTTGCTGCCTGAAGACTTTGCAGTCGTTGGTGGCGTGGGATGTGGAGTTGTGCCACTTGCAATATTTCTTTTTCTTCAATTCTTTGGCCGATGGAATAACGTGATTTTCAGGCAACTGAATCTGCTTCTCCTTGAGCAGCAAGTCGAAGATCCTGTTGGCCTTGGTGATGTCGAAATCGTATCGTTCTTCCTTGGTCGTCTTCAGCAGCCATTGGCAGATGATGACCTTTTTGTTCTTGGCCCATTCGGCTGCCGCCACTTCTGCGTCATTGTCGTTGGACTCATAGTCTGATTCGACGACGTCCTGAGTTATATTTTTGACGGCCTTCCTGGTGTCTTGGAATCGCTGCTCGTGGGTCGTCACCTTTTGCGTCAAGTGGGCTAAGCTGTCAAAGTCCTGCGCAGAGAATCGCTCTCGGATCGGAGCGATCAAACCATGAAAGGCCAAATCGGCCACTGGGCATCCGATAGCACCGAGCTATAGCATCGGTTCCTCATCTCTCTAAAGCGTTGGATGTATTCTTGGACCGATTCGTTGTGTTTTTGCACTCGATCTTGGTGAGGTCCGACAACTTCATCTCGTGGTTGCGGAGTAGAAGTAGTGTGGAATTGTTTTTCAAGATCGGCCCAGCTCGAATTGAGTTGTAGGGCAATGAGGAGAACCAAGTAAAAGCCGATCCTGAAAGAGAAAGAGGGAACAATCGAACTCTCAGGGCGTCCGTAGCCGATGCTTTGCCGCACTGTGCCAAGAATCGGCTAACATGCTCGTAAGTTGAAACGTTGTCCTGCCCTGAGAACTTCGAAAAATCTGGGATCTTTTATCGGTTGGGCAATAGGATCCGCTCGAAGTGCTCTGGATAGGGATACCGATACATGTTCCCAGAGTCTTTCGACTTGAGGCCGAATTGATCGCGCATGACATCTGCAATCAGATCGGCCCAGGTTCGGTTGTCTTGCGGTATCGGCTCGTATGGGTCACACAGCACGGGCGCTTGCCAATACAGTGGTGGTGTTTGAGGCCTGTAATGATGGTCTTGATGGCCTCCTTGGTATTGGTAGTGATGATCAGCGGGAGGCGGCCGATGCGCCGGTGGTAGCGTTGGTGGTCCTGGAAACAACTGTCGGCCACCGGCGTTGTACCGTCTGTTTGGATCAATCGGCTCTGACTACCGATTGTCGTTGAACATATTAGCAATCTGATCTTGGGGCAGTGGCTGCTATCGGTTCAGCATAGTAATTGCTGGCCTTATAGCCGATTCACCTGGATTCAGCTGACCGAGGACTCCTCCTGGAGGCCCTTGTTGTGCTAGTGGTGGGATCGGCCGGTTCTGTGTGACCAGCGTCCTATAACCAGAAAATTGGCCGTCTGTAAAGTACGTCGGCCCTCGTTGCAGCTGGTCGGCTATCTTGGCGTCGACGACAGTAGCAATCATATTATTGAGAGTGTTGACCAGAATGCTACTTTGATTGACTAACGTGTGATGGACGGCCGAGTCGATTTGGTCTTGTAGAGAACATACAGCCGAATCGTCCTGTTCCTGGGTCGGCTCCTCCATCTTCTGTTTGCCTCTTGTCTCACCAGAGGAGGATGCCTTAAGGTCATTCATGCTGAACTTATATTTTTGATGCACGGCCCCAGATCTTGTTTGGGTGAAAGATTGCAAGTAGTTAGCCTGGAGCTCTTCCACCATCTTCTTATAATCGGCTTGCTGTTCAGCCGATAACTGCTCCATCTTCACAGGCACGATGTTGTCCTGGGAAATTCTGGGGCTCTTGGGGTCGACCATCTTGCCGGCTGAATCTATGCGTCCGAGTCGAGCCGACAGAGAAAGTCCCACCGGGCGTGCCAAGAAGCGTGTTGATGAGAAATTTCTCTCACGCGCTGGCCTGGGAGATCTGCTTAACTCCAGTGCAGGTCCTTCTCGGCTGCCTGTGCTGTGCAGGGCGTGCCAGTTGATTTGATCTGTTAACCAACAAGAAAAACAAAGGAATATGTGTTAAGTGTTAGGTTAGATCCCCACTGGATCGGCTGAGCGAATCCACGAGCATATATATGTTATCCTAAAATAAATTTAAGCCAAACGACTGGAACGGATCGGCTATACCGAGACAGCATCAGCCGTGTAACCTAAATACAGTAAAGGATAATAAATATATGAATCGATAACCTAGCCGATACTGGAAAACTAACGATGAATCAGCTAGTACTCCGATGAATCTTATGAAAAGATATCACTCTTGAACCGGATGCGCATGGCACGGAAATCGGCCGTCGGTGCCGATGGCGGGCGATTTCAGCTAGTAACATCCGACAAGAATGCGATCTTAATATGAGACAGTCCTAATATAAATCTAATAATAAATATATTAAAAGAAACAAATCAG
This sequence comes from Oryza australiensis, assembly GCA_019925245.2. NCBI lineage: Eukaryota > Viridiplantae > Streptophyta > Magnoliopsida > Poales > Poaceae > Oryza > Oryza australiensis. Next base: position 1,336,925 of record JAIFGZ020000142.1, read on the forward strand.
ATAAGGCCGGCTGAAACCCCAGCGCTGTCTCTAAGCAATATAAATCTTAGCCGAACAGATCATTGATAGTTCTCAAAACGACTTAATAGTTCGAACCCGATGCAGCATTAAGTATAAAAAGAAAAACCTGTTTTTTTGCAGCCGATTTATATCCCTCGAGACGATGGATACCGCATATAAACCAGCCAACCTTTAGATCTAGCCCTATCGGCTGCAAGTTCTTGATAGAACTAGCCAATGGCAGGATAGATCTAAACATTAGTCTAATTTATATGCGCTATATGATAAGTAGTGCAGTATAAACTATTGAATCTAATGTGTCATTACGATGGAAGCACTAGAAACAACAGATCATACCACTAATGACAAGCGTTTACCTAGATCTGGGGATCGAAACGATGTAGCCCGTAGCCAAACAAACTGCTCGTCTGAAGAAAAAGGTTGGCGATGCGCCGAAGCTTTGATTGATTGTCATTGTGTTTGTGTTTTTACAGGGGGTCTCGGGTCCTATTTATACCCAAGATACAATTATTTGTACAAACCCTAGACTCTATCTAAACTGCTATTTAAAACACAACATTATCCCCGAGAAGGACCCACACCATGTTACCATTAAATGTTTAAACAAACTCCTAAATTACAGATACAATTGCCGTTACAGGACTCTATCGTTTAACGTGCAACTAATAACCGAATCTTCTATTTATCCTCAAACTGCTACACTAGAAACGGTTTTATCTCTTCTGGACCTGGAATCGGCTATCGGCTGCCCTTGTCCGATCCACCCATAGCCGATTGGCCTCACAGCCGATCACTCCTCAGCCGATGCCGCCTCTGTTTCTCCACCAAACCAGCCGATCCGATTCTGCTTCGCCTTTGCAGACTTAGGGACTTAACTACCAAATTTCAGTGTTAACACAGGGTTGAAGGTCATACATAGGTTTCGAGGTCCCCTAAATTACAGAACCATGTCGGTGACGATCTTCTCCGCCGTCGGCTCCATCGTGACATAAATGCCGTCCACGTCGGCCTCAGCAACGCCGACCGGCCACCTTTCGGCAACTGCCTGGATCTCTGCGTGGGGGTACAATTTGTGTACCACCCTGAGGACGTGTGCTGCGGCAGTCTTTGCCACGCCCTAGACGTAGGTCCGGAGGAGCTCCTGGCCGTTCCAGAGACGCCTCATGAGCGTGTCCTTGGTCGACCTGGTCAACGACGGTTCGGGATCGATCTCGGTGAGGAGCTCCCGAACTCCGTCCGCACAGTGCGTCTAGCGTGCCTCGGCCATTTGGACGTGAGTCCTTAGCCCGCCGACATATCGATGGAGGGCTACAAGTTGTTCTATTCAAAAAAAGAGGGGGCCGGTCAAACCACGCCCCAAAATAAAAATGATGAAACCAGGCCGGCGCTTACGGACAGCCTCCTCCCATGCCGCATTCGCCTCAGCTAGCTTTGTCATGACCTCGGCCCTCGCCGCTTCAACGGTCGTCAACCTCTGCTCCACCTCGGCTCTCCTCACCTTCGATGCCGCCAGTCCCGCCTCGGACTCATCGAGTGCGGCGACCAAGTGTCACATACCCAATTCTAGGGTCAAGTAATTTTTGTCAAAACCAAATGACAGTGAAGATTTTGAATTTTGGGAACCAAAAATTTATCATTCTAACTTAGGTGAAGTATTTCAACCTAATGCATGATCAAAAATTTGAGAACAAAAAAACCCTTTTTCATTTCTAACATGGAATGTAGATACAAGCATACATGTGAGCATGCATATGCATAAAACATCTTTTGACAAAAGATGTCTTTTGTGCATCTGGATTTTTGAATCCTCATTTCATCATAGTTTCATATGCTCAGCTCAAGAAAATTTATTAAGAACCCTATAACCAAAACTAGATGCATGCACATAGAGTGAACACCTAAACCTAGGGAGGTTACCCTAATTTTCTAAAATAAACCCACACTAAATAAAATCATGGAAAAAAATTCATGTTGGTGCCAAACATTATGTACAAATCAACATAATTTTAGTGCAATTTAATAAATAGGGTTGATGCCCCAAACAAATTAAACAAAACAGGCCAATATTAGGCTAATTAATATTCTTATCGGCTAAAATAACTTCCTATCAAAAAGTTAATTAAAATGCACATAAATGAATATAGGAAATAATTTATTCAAATACCAGTTTAATTAACACGAATAAATATAATTTTTCTAAAATTTTTATTCTTTGTTTAGGCCTCCTAAAAATTCTAACTAGTTTCTAAATAGGCCATCTTTGTTTATTTTCTGTGAACAAACCACAAATAATTTTTGAATGTAACGAAAGAAAATGGAACCTAGGAATATCATCTACCTCTAGTAAAAATTTCACTAATTTATCATGAACATAGATTAAATAATTGAGCTACAAAGTTAAGGGGAGAGAAATAATTCCTAAAATCAACAAAAACCAAATGTACCTGAGTTCATACCCATCTCTCTCACTCCAGCCTTGCCCTCTTCACCTTGGACCCACCTAGCAGTCACTCTAGCTCACCCTCGCCTCTGTCAAACTCACATACAAACCATGCCATGCTGCCAACTCAGTGAAGACGTGTCAGTGCCACCCCAACACACCTAAGTCACCACCGCCAGCACAACCCCCACCATTCGAATAACCACTTCGCCACCACGCTCTCCATCCCTCCCTCGGTCTGTTCCACGAAGAAGCCAAGAAATTTCACCCCGGAATCGCCGGGAACCTCCTTTCTTCCTCGTCATTGGTGGGCGTTTGGTCCATCGCCAAGCTTCACTGGTGAGCTTCACCGCAACCCACCCTCGGGAACGTGACCTCTCTTTGATGCCTAACACATTCATGGTTTTCATTTCCTATGTCGTGCAAGTCGGGTTTGCCACGCCGTGCTGGTTCGTGCATCGGGCCTCAAGTGGGCGCCGTCGCCATGACGTCGTCACCGTTTTGAGCACCATGGACCAAATCAGGCCAAGCCACCGCACCATTATCATCACCACGACCTCCTCTGCATAAGCCCCCAAGGACCCCAGCCAATGGCGCAGCGAGCATCGAGATCGCCGCCGTCTTCCCAAACTCCGGCCGTTGGCCGCCATCACCGATTGCTGCCATTCCAGTGAGTATCTGTCCAATTGCTAGCGTATGGAGCATGCCTAGGACCCTAGTATCCTCACATGCACTTCCATCTCAGGATTGGTTAGCCGGTTCGGCCTGTCGACGACAACCCGAAGCTTTCTACCGCCGTCGTCGAGTACCTCCATCACCGTCTCCTCGCACGAACTCCTCCGCCTCGGCAAACATTTTGGTAAGCACCCAGGAACCTTGAATACACACATGCATGCACTAACTTGGCATAAATTGAGCCGTAGCTCCATATGGCATATCACCCCGAAGCCGGCCACCACCCGCACTTGCCGCCACCACCGCTTCAGTCACCATTGGCCGTGAGACGACAACCATTAGATTCGCAAGGTTGTAGGCTACATTTTCTTTCGAGGGTCCTCACTGATATCAGCCACCAATCGTCTCCGTCGTCGGCGAGAACCTCGTCGGGTCGCTATGCTCTGCCCTGGCTGTCTCTAATAACACTGATTTGCAGGAGTTTGAAACATATACGGTTTTGAATGTAAGAATGCCTCCCTATGACATGTGGACCAAGGACCTATTAGTAAAAACTATAAAACTTGAGGACTCTTGATGAAATTTCATTTAACACGTACTAGGGACTGCGGGTACTATTTGCTGATAATCCAGGGACTTTTCTGCATATTGGCTAGGGACTGACATGTGGACCCATGTGTTTGCAATTCAAAATAAAAAGGGATATAATCAAAACAATCTTTCCAAATAGAAAATGAACAAACTTGTAAAATACATATAAAATAAACTATAACTCATTTTGAGGTGAGACAAATTTATGTGAATTCACCAAGTTATGAACTTTATTTTAGAAGCATAAAACCCAGCACTCACAGTGCAAATTTTGTCTCTAAAATTGAAATAAGAAAAATCATATTTTTGGACAAACTCAAATTCTATAGATGCACCAACTTACCCTCTGTTTAGGAAAAATAAAAGTATATAGTACCCTTGTACCAAATACCTTTAAAATTATTGGCATTAAAATGATGAATTATAGGTAGGCTGAACTTTAAGGATTTATATAAAATTCATTTTAATTCCTTTTTGAGTAAACTCAAGTTCTGTAGAACCACCAAAATACATGCTTCCAAATTATAAAATAAAAACATATTCTTACTGCAGAGTAATATCACTTAAATATTTATCTAAGGAATAAACAACTTAGTGCACACTTCAACTTGTAAAATTTGTAGAAAATTCATCCTTAATCCATTTGAAGTGAACCAAGTTTCTATAGAACCAGCAGGTAATTAACTTCAACATATTAAGATAAAATATGGCACCTTCTGTACGGGTTATAGCTCTAAACTTTAAATAGATAACTTAGGTGCTAATCACTATAATAGTAGTCAAGCACTATCTACATATATATGTATAACAATATATATGCACTTTAGCTCCAAGTCAATCCAATTAAAACTTGTTGGACCAGAGAGACCATAAGTTTCATCCCTAACCACCAAAACTTGGCACACCTAGCTTATATATCAATTCCTAGGTTAATACGTTAAGAAACTAACATGGAACCCTCCCTAGCTAATAAAATATGTAGTAAAGAAATTTAAACTCTAAAATCTTGAATTAAGATTAGATTTGCTAACTAAAGTATTCATTCTTAAACACCTCTAGAAACATAGAACATGTTCTAAATATACCATTCCTAAGCTAGGGACACATTGAACACTATAGGCCTAGAACACATTATAAATTTGTAAAATGCATAAGAAGTTCATAATAGCTCTAAAAATGATGAAACCAATTGTGTTAGACTTAGAAAACGTATTTTCTTACCTCTGTGAAGTCAAATTAATAAAAATCAAATTATAGGAACATTGTCCAAACATCACCTAACCCTATGCCGCTACGTCTCGATAAAACTTCTAAAAATCGTAACTCCTAAATGGAATAAGTTAAATTAGAAATTATTTCATCAAAAATCATTTTAGATCAGTACCCACTCAATATCCACAAATTATGCATTTTAGAGCATTTTGGATTTTTCACATATTTTGGTGTTTAACTGCATAACGTGTACTTTTTATAGATAATTTCTTAAAGGGTGAAGAAGTGATTTAGGTGCAGAAATTTTCAAGTTACAAGGCAAGTCCCACCTCCCTCTCTCTTTGAACAATTTGAACCAATGTTTTGGAGGTTATTGAAAATATTTGCAAATCCTGCATGTCGATTGTACTATAATAAATTAAAATTTTGTTAAACCTGTTAGACCAACTCCTATTACTTGCATTATCACCTTAACCCCACATATGTCCATACCCCTCATTCCTAACCTTAGGAAAAATATGACTATAACACCTTATATCATAAGTTTTGATATCACTAGAGTACTATGATGTTTAGCCATGCTTAAGATGCTTTTCCTTGTCATTATGGGCTCATTACAAATATGAAAATTTATTTCCAAATAATGTGGATAGAACTTGAGTACTTGTGATTTTTGACAATTGAAATGGTGGAAAACATGGATTTTAGGTTTGGGCCTCAAGTGGCATGTGATTGATGTATTTGTATGACGATAGGGGGAGAGTGTGCCCAAACCGACCTAAGGACTTCACTCAATGTTAGTTCATCTCGTATATAGTACAACCACATGTGTTAGTATGGGATAACCTAAGCTAAGTAATCTACTTAGCACCTAGCCTTGCACTAAGGTAGGCTGGAGTGTATGGGTTCGGATAACCCAGAGGAACTTCCTATTTACCACCGATGTGGTAGTTTAGGCGACTAAGTCTATCCAATACAACGATATTGTGCTACGTGGGTGGGTTCGTGTTGTGTCCGCCACCAAAGCGTCATGTTTAAGGCGAGGCCACGCCACTTGATGGTTCTGGGTTATATTTTCTAGTATGCCTAGGATGGGGAGAACACGTATCATGCTGGTGTAAGGCTAGAGATTAAGTAGTGTAAAGACTTCATTGTGAACTCTAGTCTGTACTCAATGTGTAGAGTATGGTGGTACCGACGGGTACCGAGCAAAACTAGAGCGCTTCATTTCAAGTGAGCGATTCACATCATATGGGCAAAGTGTACAAACTCTGCAGAGAAAAAAATAATCGATTAGCCCTGCTCACGGTCATGAGCGGCGTGTGGATATTTATTGAGTATAGACTTGTGTTTATTCTTCTGAATGCTCAAATTACCTTCAAATTATGCTGAGTTTTGTGAATAATCTCCTTGCTGCCATGGAGGGCAATGAGGTGTATATTTATACATGATTAATGATTACTTTGATGCCCATATGCTAAGAACTTGCTTGCTGAAATTAAATTTGAAAGTAAGACTGATTTGAATGTGCTTTATGCAAATAAAAGTTGATTTATGCTAAAATGAACCATACTATGCCTTCCTTGATTATATGCCCTACATGTAGTGAGTTAGGCTTGTCTTGGTGCTTGCTAGTATATTATTTCTAATAATGTAGTGACTATTGCGACTGGAATATCCACTTTGCTTGGAGGTCTTAGACTTAGTCTATTTGAGTGATGCGGGTAATCGACTGCTTCTTCTAGGATTGAACTTAACATGGTAAACCCCTAGTCGGTGTGCATGTGATTGGGTAGTCAAGCTTATGTAGTTCTTTGTTATATATATATATACACACACACACACTAGCAAAATGCCCGTGCGTTGCAACGGGACAATGATGCAGGGAGGGAAGGAGGCGAAGGGCAAAGGTCCAGGTGGTGGCGCGAGAGCTCTGAGCGGCGACGGGAGGGAGGGGTGCAGGCGCGGCGTGGATGAGGACGAAAGAGAGGAGCAGGAGTTTTTTTTAATCCAAGCCCTCCCTTTTTTTTTGAGCATTGTGACTACATGTTAATTTTATAAACACTCAAGGGGTTTTATACCAAATAACCCCTTTTTCTTCTTTAACTGGGTTTTTTTAAATAGCCAGGCAGACTGTGGGTTAATTTCAGAAAAACTCAAGGGGTGTTCTACAAAATAGCCAGGCAAAACAAAATTTGGGTAGAAACGCTACTTGCTTTATATATAGTTATAGATTTGGCCGGTCAGCCTATGTAATTATTATGTCGATGTAAGACTTTAAGTTTCTTTCATCCTACTTGTGTTTGCTATGTATATCCCCGCTCGAGATGAAAGTGTGAATCTAGTGCACATCCTGGGAACTAGATTCACATGAGTATGAGTTAAGGATATTTGAGTTGTTGTAGATCTTTAGCCATTTCTGTCAAGTCTCCTAAATGTGAAACACATCTGGTCGCCGCCTTCGAGTGGTTTGACGGGCACATCTCAAGCTGAAGTTGACTGGCACGCTAAAGGCCCAACAAATGTCTCACGTATACTTCTCTCGGGACATCGGACGTCTCGTTATGTTTGTTTGATGACTTGAAGCGTTCACTTCATCATGCAAATGTAATGAGATGGTCCGGTCGTCATAGCAGTGGTATCAGAGCAAATACCGACTATAGGAGCCCCTTAAGTTGGTCGTTTAGAATGGATTCTCAAAAATTATTTTAAGGGCTTCCCTCTCAGCTACAAATTATTTGCAAAAACCATATTCAATCTTATATCTCATCCTCTCTAGAGATTATTCTCTCTATATCTCTATTTCAATTTAAAAACTCTTACCTTACTCTATAGGGCCAAAACTTTTGAAAGATTCTGCTTTTATGAACAGGGGGTTTGAAAAACACTCAAATATCACAACTAATCAGTACCAAAGAGCCTTTGAAAAGTTTTTAAATCCATTTGCAAACTATTCCTATGTGCTAGTGCGATTTGCAAAATATCGGGTTAGAAATAGCCTCTAGTGAATGGGGTTTTGAAATGGGTGGATAAAATTTAAGACTTGATAGACATTGTAAGGATTCCATCCTCTTATGTTATCTCTGCACCAAAAAATGAATTGGGAAAAATTTTGAGCTCCTCATTCTCTCGACTTTTCAAAATTTTACCGGTATGACCTAAAACGAGTAAATTGAATAGGATAAGTTTGCGATGCTTTAACCTCTAGATTATTTGCTTAGATGGACCACCCAAAAATTTATATAGTTTCTGGACCACTCTAACATAATGCATTTAAAAGATGATAAATTTAGACAAACTAAAACTTGAATAAAATTTCATTTCGTGCCGGTTTTTGGTGTTCTATTATCTTGAGTTAGTCTGTTCGTTATTTTTGTCTAGGCTAAACCGTAGTTCATAAACTTGGGAAATTTTACAGAAAACAATTAAACTAACTCAGGAAGCTTCATGAATTTTGGCATCATTTTTAGGCCCCTGCATCATGGTGAAACCATCTAATTAACTAACATAATCATGTTCTGGAAATTTGTAGCAGTTGCATTCATCTCTTCATATAGCCCAAACCATATTTGATAAAATGTTCATCTTTTTACAGAATTTTGCATACATAACCAGTAGACTCCACAAATTTTGGTTGAATTTTTGAGTCATTACATCATGGCATAAAAACTCATATAGCACTGCATAGTCCTGTCCTGGAAGCTGTAGGTTGTCTGTTTCGCAAATCTGTGTAGCCTAAACCATAGATGATAAAATCTTGATTTCCTCAGGGTAGCCCACAATACTACTCACCTGCCTCTCTGAATTTTGCTCAAATTTTTGTACATTTATAACTTGACCCAAATACACAAGACAGTAAACCGACACTTTCCAGCACTGCATCACTTTTCTAGATCATTTTCTCTAAAATGATCCACTTCTTCAAAAATTATCATCTCTCCTTCGACTATAGACCACTTTCTTAAGAAGTTAGATATAAAGTTTTTCATAGTTTAACGCTCCTCTAGCATAGCCTTTTGCTTCAGATTGTGCCTCGGACTTGTGTAGGACAACACCTAGCATCTATATCGATTTATCTCCTTTCCATCAAGACTCGTTGATAACCAGTGAAAAACTTTATTTTATTTTAAGGGGGATAGTTTATCATGACCATATAAACCCAGAGACAAATGTATAGCCTTTGCAAGCCCCCACAAGCTTAAATGGAAATGTTACACTAGGACAAGTCATAACCAAACTATGTAATTTATGTTGAGATGGCTCAATGCGCGAATTTTGTGCCCCTCTATGGTCGGATGCAAGATTTGTACATTGAAGCAACTCACAATCATGGTTTGGAGACTTGACTTGTAGGTTTGGCAAACTTCTCAATATATATATATATATATACATATAATTGTTCTATGGCATGTAAGCAATACAAAAATATCTTCATAAGCATTGAATCATTCCATACATTCATCGCATCATTCATTTATCATGATACCATAGCATTCCTGCATGCCTTTTTTGCATATAGAAAAAAAGTTATGGCCACACATGCCATATAACAATCAATTTTCTACCATGACCCAAGTATATGGAAGTAAACCATGAGACCAAAATGTACCTAGGGAAACAAATATTACCAACCCTTAAGATGTAACCCCATCCATGAAGGACCTTTATGGAAGAAGGTAATAATAATAAGGGATCCGCTTATCTCAAATTCCATACCTATGTGCTTGCTATTCTGAATTTAAAATTTATATATATGAGCTCAACCAACTTAGTACATGTCCATAGACCCCGAAAACTTGCACCTTATTGCAACCCTATATTACCAATCTTTTGTACTATCCTTCCAAACATTTGCAATATCTCCATGAAACTCTAGCCAAGTAGGATCATCACTCACATTTGAGATTGAAGTTTCTAGAAGTTTCAGTGAAGCAAGTCTATTATACAACTTAAGAAATGCTTAACAATAGCCATATTAAATCTTGTAGGTTTGAAAAGATTTCATAATAACGAGAGGCCGATAAAACCACGTTATCAGAAACCTAAAGCTTCACCGCAGTTGTACCCATTATAGTGTATTCGGATCATCCTTGCATGCCCCGCATCAAAATCTTGTTGACTGTCTCTGTCACATCCCACTATAGCCTCCAAACAAAGACTACTGGGTGTACTACCCAAGCCGGTAAAGTACAAATGGCCGAACTGACATACCACACTTTTGCCCACACCCCTCACCAAGCGGCAACCACCTTTGACAAAATGTAGCCACCACGACCAAAGTGCCTCGGCACCACTATCATCCGAGCGTCGTCTCTGGCAACGAATCTATCCATCTCCCTGAGCCGATGAGGAAATTTCCTTTTTTCCTCCTGGACCCCACGACTACAAGCCTTAATCGTCGATGAATTCCGTCTTATCCTAAGCGAATGTCCTGTCCATCATATTATTGGGACGAGACCCCTCATAGATTAATCCTCGTTGGGCAAACACACTTCATGAAATTTCATGGTTCACTCAGTAAGCTTCATGAAATTTTTGGTCAAGTAATTTTTGTCAAAACCAAATGACAGTGAAGATTATGGATTTTGTGAACCAAAAATGTTTCATTTCTATCTTAGGTAAAGTATTTCAACCTAATGCATGATCAAAAATTTGAGAACAAAAAAAACCTTTTTCATTTATAACTTGGAATGTAGATACAAGCATACATGTGAGCATGCATATGCATAAAACATCTTTTGACAAAAGATGTCTTTTGTGCATAAGGATTTTTGAATCCTCATTTCATCATAGTTTCATATCCTCAGCTCAAGAAAATTTATTAAGAACCCTATAACAAAACCTAGATGCATGAACATAGAGTGAACACCTAAACCTAGGGAGGTTACCCTAATTTTATAAAATAAATCCACACTAGATAAAATCATGGAAAAATTATGTTGGTGCCAAACATTATGTACAACTCAACATAATTTTAGTGCAATTTAATAACTAGGGTTGATGCCCCAAACAAATTAAACAAAACAGTCTAATATTAGGCTAATTAATATTCTTATCGCCTAAAATAACTTCCTATCCAAAAGTTAAAATGCACATAAATGCATATAGGAAATAATTTATTCAAGTACCAGTTTAATTAAAATGAATATATAATTTTTCTAGAATTTTTATTCTCTGTTTAGGCCTCCTAAAAATTCAAACTATTTCCTAAATAGGTCATATTTGTTTAATTTCTTTGAACAAACCACAAATAGTTTTTGAGTGCAACCAAGGAAATTGGACTCTATGTTTGCTCCTCTACTCCCAGAAAAATTTTGATCAATTTATTAAACCCACAAAACAAGTTATGGAGCTGCAAAGTTAAGGGTAAAGAAATAAATCGAAAATACACCTAAAAATCAAGTTTACCCAGTCATCTACCCATACCGCTCTCCTTAGCCTAGCTTACCAAGAAGTGGACCCAAATGGCAGCCCATTTGACTTGTTTTTCCTCTGTCCATCACCCTTTCACCAGCAGGGAACGCGAGAGAGAGCGAGGAGACAGCCTTAGGACGCCGTCGACGCGTGGCCGTGAGGTGTTGACCTGCCAAACCTTCCCTCTCGCTCTCAAACTCTCCCAGCTGCATCGCCACTCATCACTCCCCACCTCTGAGCCAAAGAAATCGAGAGGGGAAAGCTCCATCTTGTCCTCCTCACTTCCATTCCGTCGTCGCCTGCCGAGAAGAAGGAGCCCACCGTCGTCGTCAAGCTATCGCCATCCCCAACTCTTTCCCGTTCCAAACTCTCCTAACCATGCCGAAGACTTATCCTTTTGATTTCATCCTCTCTCGTGCAGCTAATCAACGGGAACACCACTGTGTCATCGCTGGCCCTAGAGTGTGCTCTGCACGATGCCGCCAAGACATCCTCGCTGTCGCCGTCGATCTGGAGCAAGCCGGGGCGAGCCACTGCGCCATCGTCTTCGCGTCAACCCCCTCATCATTTCCCCTCAAGAACCTCGAAGAACGATGCACCGAAGAGCGAGATCGCCGTCATCTTCCCCGACTTTGGCCGATGAGCTCCAACCTCGGTTCCAATGCCTTCAATGAGCCTCAAGTCAATTCATTGCACCCACACTATCTCCTAGTAGTTCTTAACCTTGTGCATGGTTTGATTTGGCAGTCCCTTGGCCGGATTGAGCTATCGCCATCTTCCCGGTGAGAAGCGCCACTGCCGAGAGATTTCGCAAGCCGCCACCGCTTGCGCCGTCGTCGTTGTTGATTCCGACCATCATTTCTTGTAAAAAGACCATCTACAGCTTTGTTGATGCCAAATCTGTACCGCCACTGGTGTGCCAAAAGATGTGTTGACGTCAAATCACACACTGGCCTGGGAGATCTGCTTAGCTCCAGTGCATGTCCTAAAATTGATGAAGCGCGGGCGTACTAGTCAATTTGATCCTGCCGCTTACAAGATATGCAAAATAGCAGAGCATAAATCATATCGGCTGATAGGCTAATAATCAAAACAGTCGATCTGTTGACAGCCGATTGTGTGATTCCAGCCGATGCCGATGTCTAGATAATTTGTCGGCTAAAACCCCGACGAAACCCTTATTGGTAGCCACCAGGCAGGCTAGAGACTATGGTTCTAATTACGACTTAGTACGTCAAACTGAATTGATGCAGCACTAAGTATGAAAAGAAACGTAATATCTAGACAATCATGCCCTTGACAAATTTTCAGGGTGGTAGATGTCTAAACTAATCTAATCTAGTAAACAATTTAGCAGGTATCGGCAGAGACCCTAAGGCGAGATACAGCCAATAGAGCTAAATTGAGATACTAGGACTAGATTAACAGAGACATATTATTAGACCAGCTAACCCTCCGGTGAAACATTAGCATTAACCTATTGGCTTAACAAGACTTAGATTATCGATAACAATCTAGTAGGTCAGACCTAACTGATGTAGCACAAGATTGTATATGATAATCTAATACTAAATGAGCTGATAGATCTGTCTAATGTGATGGATATAACAAATATACCTAAAGCGACATTAAGTTTAAAGAAACATCGACTTGATTAGAATATCGGACCTAACCGAGAATGTCCTAACTAAGCCGATATATCTAGTAGACGGTAATGAAACTAAAGATAGATACGATATACCTGGGCCGACGGGACCTTGGACTTACCCCTTCGCCGGAGATCGAAGCCGATGCAGCCTCGCGTTGGGTGCCAAGTTCTGCCGGATGATGAACAAAATAGCCAAAAGTAAAAAGGTGGCTATGCGCCGAGTTGTATTGATCGTCATGATTGATTTACATGGACCCCGGGCTTACATATTTATACCCGCAGGCTAATAGAGATCCTAACAGATTATAACTCAAACTTTCCTAAACATAAAAGGAAACAAATTGAATCCATACCGGATACTAACACACTTTTCTAAAGATAAAATACAAAGCTAACAAATTGTTCCTAATTAATAGATACAAGCTGTATCCTTGTTGAACTCGGTATCTTTTGGATAAGATCTTCCCAAACCGAATCTAATAAGAATCCGACTGCTGGAGATACTCATAAGGGAAAATCCCTATCGGCTGAGCAAAACTCTAAGCCGATACTGGCTCTAAGCCGATTTGAACCTTAAGCCGATGAGGGCTTCGGGGCTTACCAAATTTTGCGTTAACACATGCCCCCCAGTTTTGGAGTATGAGAAGTCAGTCTTCAAAATTATCCTTGCCTTGATCGCCCCAAAACTGATTCTTTTCTTCTTCTTGACATCAGCTCTCGTAAGCCGATACATTTTGTAGTAGATGAGCAGGCTGCCAAACTCATGGTAGAAAAATCTATCTTTGACAACTGCCGACAACCCTTGGAATGTAAGATCTGCTAGCTGCTCATCACCTAGACTCAAACTATAACATCGGTTGCAAATATTACAAAACCTTGAATGTATTCCCTAGCCAATTCTCCTTCTTGATGTTTAACTAATATCAAATCTACAAGTTTTAACTCATCAACCCCAGCAAAGAAGTACATGTGAAACTGTTCCTCAAGATCGCCAACCTCTGACAGAATTTGGTGGTAGTGACGAACAGTGGCGTAGCTAGGATTTTAGATTTGGGTGGTCCAACATACATATTTTTTAAAAATATCGTAAATATAACAAGGTTATAAACTTATATATATATATACACACATACACACATATAAATATACATATACACACATATAAATACATATATATATATGAGTATTTATTTTTGGGTGGTCCCGGGACCACCGGGACCACCCCCTAGCTACGCCCCTGGTGACGAAAGCCATGTGAAGGCTGATCGAGTTAAGGACAATGGAAAAAAAATCTAACTTTTAGAGCTTCTTCAGCCGATGTCTCCCCACATTGAGCTAAAAATCGGCTGACATGTTTCATTGTAGATACACCATCTTGCCCTGAAAACTTGGAAATGTCTAGAACCTTGTATCGGCTTGGAAGTAATACTCTGTCAAACCATTCAGGATATGGCGACCGATACACAAAAGTTTGATGTTTGGGTTTAATTCCAAACTACTCTTCCATTGCCTTTGCAATAATATCGGCCCAATCTTCTTTAGACTGATATTGTTGAGTTTCCTCTGATCGATAATGCTGTTGTCGCTCTTTATGTTGATATGCTTGCCCCCCGAGCCAATATTGCTATTGCCGATGAAGTTGAAATCGCTCATCAATTATCCTAGGAACAATTTCCTCGATCAAACCACGTAATGTACTTGTCAAAACTCCAAATTAATCGAACACAGCACGATGAACGGTTTTATCAACAATCTCTCAAAGTGTCTTGTCGTCCATTGGCTCGGTAGATTGTTCCCTATCTTAATTCATTGGCTTGAGAGATTGCTCTTCCTCGGCCTTGACTTCTTTATCAGACATTGTGGTTTCCACAAGCCGTGTAAACAATCGTGAGGTCCCACCGGGCGTGCCAAAAAATGTGTTGACGCCAAATCCGTACCGCCGCTGGTGTGCCAAAAGATGTGTTGACGTCGAATCACACATTGGCCTGGGAGATCTGCTTAGCTCCAGTGCAAGTCCTAAAATTGATGAAGCGTGAGCGTGCCAGTCAGTTTGATCCTGCCACTGACAAGATATGCAAAATAGTAGAGCATAAATCATATCGGTCGATAGGCTGATAATCAAAACAGCTGATCTGTTGATAGCCCATTGTGTGATTCGAGCCGATGCCGATGTCCAGATAATTCGTCGGCTGAAACCTCGACGAAACCCTTATTAGTAGCCACTATGAAGGCTAGAGACTACAGTTCTAACTACGACTTAGTAGGTCAAACTGAATTGATGCAGCACTAAGTATGAAAAGAAACGCAATATCTAGACAATCAAGCCCTTGACTAGTTTTCAGGGTGGTAGATGCCTAAACTAATCTAATCTAGTAAACAGTTTAGCAGGTACCGACATAGACCCTAAGGCGAGAGACAGCCGATAGAGCTAAATTGAGATACTAGGACAAGATTAATATAGTGATATGGTAAGACCAGCTAACCCTCCGGTGAAATATTAGCATGAACCTATCGGCTTAACAAGACTTAGATTATCAATAACAATCTAGTAGGTTGTACCTAACCGATGCAACACAAGATTGTATATGATAATCTAGTACTCGATGAGCGGATAGATCTGTCTAATGTGATGGATATAACAAATCTACCTAAAGCGACATTACGTTTATAGAAACATCGACTTGATCAAAATATCGGATCTAACCAAGAAAGTCCTAACTACGTCGATGTATCTATGAACGGTAATGAAACTAAAGTTAGATACGATATACCTGGCCGGCGGGACCTTGGACTTACACCTTCGCCGGAGATCGAAGCCGATGCAGCCCCGCGTTGGGTGCCAAGTTCCATCGGATGATGAACAAAATTGCCAAAAGTAAAAAGGTGGTGATGCGTCGAGTTGTATTGATCGTGAGGATTGATTTACATGGACCCCGAGCTTACATATTTATACCCGCAGGCTAAGAGAGATCCTAACAGATTACAACTCAAATTTTTCTAAAGATAAAATGAAACAAATTGAATCCTTACCGGATACTAACACACTTTTCTAAAGATAAAATAGAAAGCTAACAAATTCTTCCTAATTAATAAATACAAGTTGTATCCTTCTTGAACTCGGTGTCTTTTGGAGAAGATCTTCCCAAACCGAATCTGATAAGAATCCAACTGCTGGAGATACTGACAAGGGAAAATCCTCATCGGCTGACCAAAACTCTAAGCCGATACTGGCTCTGAGCCGATTTAAACCTTGAGCCGATGAGGGCTTCGGGGCTTACCAAATTTTAGTGTTAACAAGCTTCTCCGAGAACGCCTCTGCGTTTTCTATTTAGGTTGCTCGCCAAGGTCGGCCTTCGCCTTCGGCATTGCCGTCAGGACCGCCGGTCGAAGAGCTCTGCTCCTACTGCTGTTTTCTTCTTGCCCGTGCCTATGACAGGTGGGTCCCACTTGTTTAAATTTGTTAATCAATGATTTAGTAGGAAGAGAAAATTTGTAAGGTTCGTTTTGTAAAATTTCTCCGAATGACATGTGGTTCATGGATCTATATGTAAATGAACTAAAACTGGTCGACTCTTAATGAAGATTCCATTTACCACGTGGGGAGGACCTCTGGTTCCATTTCTAAAATTCTAGGGGGCTTCATTGCAAAATAGCCATAGACTGACCTGTGGACCCCATGGATTTCTAAATTAAAAATATAAAAGAAATTAGCTAAAACAATATCTTTTCAACAGAAAATTTGATCAACTTGAAAATTTCATATAAAATCCAATATAACTCATTTTGGGGTGAGACAAATTTTTGTAAACTCACAAAAAGATGAACTTTATTTTAGAAGTACAAAATTTGACCCTCACTGTACAAATTTATCTCAAAAATTGAAATAAGAAAAATCACACATAACACTTGTACAAACTTATAAGATCCATATAAAATTAAATTTAACTTATTTTTGGACAAAACTTAAATTCTGTAGAGGCATCAACTTACACTATTTATTTAGGAAAAATAAAAACATATAGTTACTTTGTATCTAAGACCATTACTATTTAAAATTATGTGATTTAGATGAGCTGAAATTTAGATATTAATATAAAATTCATTTTAACTCCTTCTTGAGTAAACTCAAGTTCTGTATAACCACCAAAACCTATACTTTCAAGTTATAAAATAAAACATATGCTTACTGTATAGTTATATCTCCTAAATAATTATTTAAAGAATAAACAACTAGGGTGCATACTTCAACTTGTATAAATTGTAGAGAATTCATCCTTACTCCATTTGAAGTGAACTAAGTCTCTATAAAACCAGAAAGTAATGTATTTCAATTAGATAAAACAAAATATGGCAACTCCTATACTAAATGTATCAATAAACATTAGTAGATAAATTAGGTGCTAAACACCTTAGTAGTGGCGAAGCACTGTGTATATAAATGAGTATGAAAGTATGTATAAAGGTAAACTAGTTTTAAGTAAATCAAATTAAGGCTAGTTGGACCAGAAAAACCATAAGTTCCATCCCTAACCACACATCTTAGCGCACTTAGCTCATATAGCACTATCTAGGTTAATATAATGACATAGATCACCTTAAATTGCGAAGTGTGAAGTAGAAATAATAAGAAGATCTAGCCTTGTAGACTTAAAGTGGAATAACTAGAAAAAATATTTAGTTTACTCAACCAAATCAAGAGGTAACCTGTTCTGGACATACAACTCCAAAAACATGCCTTTTGAACCCTATGTACCTAGAACACGTCATAACTTGTAAAATACATAAGAAACTCTTAGTAGCTCTAAAAATTGTGAAACCAATTGTGTTAGTCTTAGAAAACACATCTCTGCACTCCTAAGATATTAAACCTAATAAATCTCACTTTACAATAATATTTTAGAACACTACCTAATTAGATACTACTCCATAGCGAGTAAACTTCAAAAATCTATAACTCCCAAATAGAGTAAGATAAAATAGAAATTCTTTCACCTAAATTCATTTTAGATCAGTACCTACTTAATGTGCACAAATTATGCATTTTAGAGCATTTTGGAGTTTTCGCATATTTCGGTGTTTAATTGTATAACGTGTACATTTTATAGATAATTGCTTAAACGGTGAAGGAGTGAATTAAGTGCTGACCTTTTCCAGTTACAAGGCAAGTTCCACCTCCCTCTCTTTTTGAACACTTTGAACCAATGTTTCGGAGGTTATTGAAAATGTTTATAAATCTTGCATGTCCATTTTACACTAATAAATTAAAATCTTGTTAAACTTGTTAGACAAACTCCTATTACTTGAATTATCACCTTAACCCCACATATGTTCATATCCCTCATTCCTAACCTTAGGAAAAATATGACTATACCACCTTATATTATAAGTTTTGATATCACTAGAGTACTACAATGCTTTGCCATGCTTAAAATGTTTTTCCTCGTCATTATGGGCTCATCACAAACATGAAAAATTGTTTTTAAATAATCTGAACAGAACTTTAATACTTGTAATTTTGACTAATAAAATGGTGGAAAATATAGATTTTAGGTTTGGGCCTCAAGTGGCATGCGATTGATGTATTTGTATGCCGATAGGGGGAGAGTGTGCCCAAACCGACCTAAGGACTTCACTCAATGTCAGTTCATTTCGTATACAGTGCAACCACATGTGTTAGTATGGGATGACCTAAGGTAACTAATCTACTTTGCACCTAGCCTTGCACTAAGGTAGGCCGGTGTGTATGGGTTCGTATAACCCAGAGGAACTTCCTATTTACCGCCGATGTGGTAGTTTAGGCGACTAAGTCTGTCCAATACAACGGTATTGTGCGATGTGGGTGGGTTCCTGTCGTGTCCGCCACCACGGCGTCAAGTTTAAGGCGGGGCCACGCCACTTGACGGTTCTGGGTTATATTTTCTAGTATGCCGAGGATGGGAAGAACACGTATCATGCTGGTGCAAGGCTAGAGATTAAGCAATGTAAAGACTTTGTTGTGATCTCTAGTCTATACTCAATGTGTAGAGTATGGTGGTACCGACGGGTACCGAGCAAAACTAGAGCGCTTCACTTCAGGTGAGCGATTCACATCATGTGGGTAAAGTGTACCAACTCTGCAGAGTCTAAACTAATCGATTAGCTGTGCTCACTGTCATGAGCAGTGTGTGGATATGTATTGAGTATAGACTTGTGTTTATTCTTCTAAATGCTGAAATTTACCTTCAAATTGTATTGTGTCTTGTGGAAGATATCCTTGTTGCCATGGATGGCAATGAGGTGTATACTTATACATGATTAATGACTACTATAATGCCCATATGCTTAGAACTTGCTTGCTGAAATTTCACTTGAAAGCAAAACTGATTTGGAAGTGTTTTATGCAAATAAAACTTTCTTTATGCTAAAATGAATCATACTATGCCTTCCTTGATTATATGCCCTACAAGTAGAGCGTTCGGCTTGTCTTGGTGCTTGCTAGTACATTATCCTAATAATGTACTGACTCTTGCTACTGGAATATCCACTTTGCTTGTAGGTATTGACTTAATTCTTGAGTGACGCGGGTTTACGATTTTGCTTCTTCTAGGATTGAACTTAACGGGGTAAACCCCTAGTCGGTGTGCTTGTGAATGGGTAGCCAATCTTCCGCAGTTCTATAATATATATAGGCCGATCGGCCTATGTAAGTAATATGTCAATGTAAGACTTTAAGTTTCTTTCGTCCTACTTGTGTTTGATCTGTATATCCACGCTTGAGATGAGTATGAGTTAAGGAAATTGGAGATGTTGTAGATCTTTAGCCATTTTTGTCAAGTCTCCTGAATGTGTAACACATCTGGTCGCCGCCTTCGTGTGGTTTGACGGGCACATCTCAGGCTGAAGTTGACTAGGTTAAAGGCCCATCAATGTCTCCGATATCCTTCTGTCGGGACGTCGGACGTCTTGTTATGTTTGTTTGATGACTTGAAGCATTTCACTTCATCATGCAAATGTAATGAGATGGTCCGGGCTACTCCGACAGCAGTGGTATCAGAGCAAATACCGACTATAGAAGCCCCTTAAGTTGGTCGTTTAGAATGGATTCTCAAAATTATTTTGAGGGCTTCACTCTCAGCTACAAACTATTTGTGAAAACCCTATTCAATCTTATATCTCATCCCTCTTTAGAGATTATTTGTCTCTATATCTCTATTTCAAGTTTTAAAACTCTTATCTTGCTCCATAGGACCGAAACCTTTTGAAAATTTGTGTTTTTATGGAAAGGAGTTTGAAAACACCTAATTAACATAACCAAACAGTACCAAAGATGAAAAATTTTACCAGCAACATGTAGGCTAACTCAGTAAGCTTCATAAATTTAGCCAAATTTTTAGACCCCTGCATCATGGTGAAACAATCAAAACAACCAACAAAATCATGTTCTGGAAATTTGTAGCAGCTGCCTTCATCTTTTCATATAGCCTAAACCTTACTTGATAAAATGTGCATATTTTTACAGAAGGTTGCATAAATAACCAGTAGACTCCCAAAAGTTTTGTTGAATTTTTGAGTCATTGCATCATGCAATAAAAATTCACATAACTTTGGAAAGTCAGAATCTGAAAGTCAGTAGTGAACCGGTTGTCAAATTTGTACAAACAAAACCATAGCTGATAAAATCTTGATTTTCTTAAGGTAGATCACAATCCTATTTAACTGCCTCCATGATTTTTGCTCAAATTTTGTACCTTTGGGATCTGTCCTAAGAAGACCTTTAAAGACAGCAAACCCACATTTTTCAGCACAATAGTACTTGACTAAACCATTTCCTCTAGGACAACCCACCCATCTGAAAATCACCAAAGTTTTTCCCAACCAAAGGAAGCCTTGTTAGAAAACTAAGAATGGATGTCGATTAATCTTGCAGCCCTTCTAGACTGACCACTAAGCTCTGTTATTACCAGATCAACATATAGATGTACCGAAGACTGTCATGGCAACTTTGACCCCTATTAACCAAAAGTCTTTTTTTAAGGGGGATAATGTACAAAGACCTCATATACCCAGGAATAAATATGAAGTCTTTGTAAGTCCCACAAGCCTAAATGGAAACTCCATGCTAAGAGCAAGTCAGAAGCAAACTATGCGAATTAAGTTGAGATGGCTCGGTTCACAAAATTTTTGTGCCCCTTTACAGTTTGGAGACTTGACTTATAGGTTTGGCAAACTTCTCTCTATATATATACACACACATTTGTTCTATGGCATGTAAGCAATACAGAAAAATCTTCATAAGCATTGAATCATTTCATACATTCAACGCATCATTCATCCATCATGATAACATAGCATTCATGCATGCCTTTTTCGCATAAAAAAAGTTATTGCCACACATGCCATATAACAATCAAATTTCCTACCATGACCTAAGTATATGGATGTAAACCATGAGACCAAATGTACCTAGGATAGCTTGGTGCAACCAAATCTTTTTGTGCCAATCCCTCGTTATCCACTAGAACACTGGACAACCATCGTGCCCTACAAGATCACCCCCACCTCTCCAATAAAAGTTTCCATAACTTTGATGAAGCAAGTCTATTAGACAACTTAAGAGGGACTTAAAGTTAAGTATATTAAATCTTGTATGTTTGAAAAGACTTCAAATAACAAGAAGCTGATAGAACCAAGATATCAGAAATCCAGTACCCCACTGCAATAGCACCCTTTTCAATATATTTGAAACATCTTTTTCTTGCACCATACCAAATCCAGAATATCCAGCCCAATATCGACATCCACACAAACACATCAGAAATTTTTGCCAGCATCATTATATCTCCAGGCTTTACATGAATGAGCATGTTGGATGTACAACTAGCAGTCATGACATCCAACCACCCATCCGACAGAACCATCCAAACCACATGAGCACCCATCGATACCAAAAAAAACTCGCTGTGCTCATAGTACAAAAGCGAAAGACAGAATCTAACAGTTACCCACCAGGTTTAGGCACAAAGTACAAATTCTGGCGACCAGCCACCAACTACCTAATCTATCAGCAACCCCAGAAAAGAGAGAAAGACAATAGGTGCCAACACGATAAGGAGACAAACCGCCTCACAACGGTAATCCGAGTAGCCGTCCTTTGACACATCACTCCATAGCTTCAAAACAAAGACCAAAGGGTACAATACCCAAGCTAGCAAAGTACACGTGGCCATTCCAGTGTACCGCGCACCTGCCCATGCCCCTCGCCAAGCAGCAACCATTCCCGCCAGAATGCGGCTTCCGCAACCGAAACGCCTCGGCACCGCTAGCATCTGAGCGTCGTCTCTGACGATGAATCCACCCATCGCCTGAGCCGATGAAGAAACTCCTCGCCCCATCCCAGACCCTGCGACTGCAAGCCCTAACCGCTGACGAAGTTTGCCTCTGCCAGCAACACATCGCTTTGCATCGGCTTCATCATGAAACCCCCTTTCCATTCCTTCTTCTCTAGAGCTACTCCGCCACCACTCACTCTCTAATCCGCCAGACGGAGCAAGTGTGAAAGACAAGCCACCTCTCTCACTTTTTCCCCTTTTAGGCAATGAAGTGACTCGCACCCAAAGATTCCCTCGCGTGGGTATTAGACTATTGGGACTCCAAAGTCTAGGGTATCTAGACAGGTTTACTAGAAAAAAAGGGTAATGTTGTTATCAAAAACAAAGGATTATAAAGGCAATATGTAAATCCCGCTTAGAATCACATGATAAGTCCCTGCCCAACCTAAGCAAAGGTTTTATCCCTCATCCGAGTGATGTGAAAGCTTGGGACCTGGCAAAACCCTATAACCCGACAAAATCTCCCAACCATACCCCAACCCAAATCTCAGGGACGAGATTTCCTTTTAAGGGGGATAGAGCTGTCGCATGCCCAATTCTAGGGTCAAGTAATTTTTGTCAAAACCAAATGAAAGTGAAGATTTTGAATTTTGTGAACCAAAAATTTTTCATTTCTAACTTAGGTGAAGTATTTCAACCTAATGCATGATCAAAAATTTGAGAACAAAAAAAACCTTTTTCATTTCTAACTTGGAGTGTAGATACAAGCATACATGTGAGCATGCATATGCATAAAACATCTTTTGACAAAAGATGTCTTTTGTGCATCTGGATTTTTGAATCCTCATTTCATCATAGTTTCATCTCCTCAGCTGAAGAAAATTTATTAAGAACCCTATAACCAAAACTAGATGCATGCACATAGAGTGAACACCTAAACCTTGGGAGGTTACCCTAATTTTATAAAATAAATCCACACTAAATAAAATCATGGAAAAAATTCATGTTGGTGCTAAACATTATGTACAACTCAATATAATTTTATTGCAATATAATAACTAGGGTTGATGCCCCAAACAAATTAAACAAAAACAGTCTAATATTAGGCTAATTAATATTCTTATCGCTAAAATAACTTCCTATCCAAAAGTTAAAATGCACATAAATTCATATAGGAAATAATTTATTCAAATACCAGTTTAATTAATATGAATAAATATATTTTTTTATAGAATTTTTATTCTCTTTCTAGGCCTCCTAAAAATTCAAACTAGTTTCTAAATAGGCCATCTTTGTTTAATTTCTGTGAACAAACCACAAATAATTTTTGAATGCAACCAAAAAATGGAACTTAGGAATGATCATCTACCTCCAGTAAAAATTTCACTAATTTATCATGAACACAGATTAAATAATTGAGCTGCAAAGTTAAGAGGAGAGAAATAATTCCTAAAATCAACAAAAACCAAATGTGCCTGAGTTCATACCCATCTCTCTCACTCCAGCCTTCCCTCTTCGCCCTGGACCCACCTAGTAGTCACTCTAGCTCACCCTCACCTCTGTCAAACTCACATATGCACCACGCCATGCTGCCAACTTAGTGGAGACGTGTCAGCGCCACCCCAACACACCTAAGTCACAACCGCCAGCACAACCCCCACCATTCGAATAGCCACTTCGCCACCATGATCTCCATCCCTCCCTCAGTCTGTTCCATGAAGAAGCCAAGAAATTTCACCTCGGAATCATCGGGAACCTCCTTTCTTCCTCGTCGCCGGTGGGCGTTTGGTCTATCGCCAAGCTTCATTGGTGAGCTTCACCGCAACCCACCCTCGGGAACATGACCTCTCTTTGATGCCTAACACATTCATGGTTTTCATTTCCTATGTCGTGCAAGTCGGGTTTGCCACGTCTTCCTGGTTTGTGCACCGGGCCTCAAGTGGGCATCGTCGCCGTTTTGAGCACCGTGGACCAAATCAGGCCAACCCACCGCGCCATTATCATCACCATGACCTCCTTTGCATAAGCCCCCAAGGACCCCAGCCAATGGCAAAGCGAGCATCGAGATCGCCGCCGTCTTCCCCAACTCCGGCCGTCGGATGCCATCACCAATTGCTGCCATTCCGGTGAGTCTCCGTCCAATTGCTTGCGTATGGAGCATCCCTAGGACCTTAGTAGCCTCACATGCACTTCCATCTCAGGATTGGTTAGTCGGTTTAGCCTGTCGACGACAACCTGAAGCTTTCTACCACCGCCGTTGAGTACGTCCATCATCGTCTCCTCGTAGGAACTCGCCTTGGAAAACATTTTGGTAAGCACCCAGGAACCTTGAATACACACATGCATGCACTAACTTGGTATAAATCGAGCCCTAGCTCCATATGGCATATCACCCCGAAGCCGACCGCCGCTCGCACTCGCTGCCAGCGCCGCTCCGGTCACCATTGGCCGCGAGATGACATTCATTAGATTCGCAAGGTTGTAGGCTACATTTTCATTCAAGGGACCTCACTGATATCAGCCACCAATCGTCGTCGGCGCTGGTGAGGACCTTGACAAGGTAAGCCGATGTAGCCGATTCGGGTAAGATAACATTGGGATCGTTATTGGATCAGATTAATGTGCTTCATGAGGATTGCCATACATGGATAGAGTCCGAAAATGGCAATTGTATCTAATAATTAGGAAGGGTTTGTTAGCTTTCTGTTTTATCTTTAGGAAAGTGTGTTAGTGTCCAATAAGGACTCGGTTTGTTTCCTTTTATCTTTAGGAAAGTTTGAATTATAATCTGTTAGGGTCTTTATTAGCCTGTGGGTATAAATATGTAAGCCCAAGGTTCATGTAATAATCTCACGATCAATACAATTCGATGCATCGTCACCCTTTTTATCGGTTCTACTTTATTATCCGGCTGAACTTGGCACCTGACGCAGGGCTGCATCGACTTCGATCTCCAGCGAAGGTATAAGTCCAAAGTCCTGCCGGCTCAGGCAATCGTATTGGTTGTGTCAGCGTCGTCCAAGGCTGCATCAGTACATTCGATCTCTTAGATTGCTTCGATTTGGTTAACATCTTTGCTTGATTATTTATCATATGTCTCTGTTGAATCTAGTCCTAGTATCTCGATTTAGCTCTATCAGTTGTTTTTCGCTTTAGGGTTTCTGCCGATACGGGCTAAATTGTTTACTAGATTAGATTAGCTTAAGCATCTACCTCCCAGAAAATCGGTCAAGGGCTTGATTGTTCAAATACTGCGTTTCTTTTCATACTTAGTGCTGCATCAATTCAGTTTGACCTACTAAGTCATGATTAGAAACGTAATCTCTAGCCTGTCTATTGGCTGCCACTAAGGGTTTCATCGGAGTTTCAGACGATGAGTTATCTGAACATGACATCGGCTATGCTATGAATACGTATAATCTCCATCTTAAGGTATATTTAGACATAAGTGATTTATATTGTCTCGATACGTTACCGATCTATCCTAGTTACTTGGTTTAAACATATTTTGAGATCTAGATTATATACTATTGATATCTACAGCCGATCGGGCAAAGCTAATTTCTCATGGACGTTGCATCGGCTTGTAAGGATTGCATATAAGTTGGTTTTTAGCCGATGACAACAGAGTGTTCATTGATCATTGTTTATCTATCGGATTTTATGCCATCGAATCTCTAGCCAATATGTTTGCTCAACACACAGCCCATGGATTAAAACCCTAACTGCATCGGCTGACATCAGCATCGGCTGGGATCGCACTATCAGCTTATCGGTCGATCGGCTATTTTGGTTTATGTTAGGCTGCTTTATGTCAGTGGCACACTGACATAAAACTGACTAGCACACCCATGCTTCATTGATTTTTAGGACCTGCACTGGAGCTAAGCAGATCTCCCAGGCCGCGTGTGTGGCACGCGAGATCCACGTCGGCGTGTGTGTTTTTTGCGTCAACAGAATAGATGTCTCATTCATTCTTAGGCTCTGGGGCTACACTTGGCAGGTGCACCTAGGCAGTGCACCTGCCCAAGCCAAGTCAAAGCGCTTTGGTAACCTGCTGAAGACGGCGACCACAAAGAGATTGACCCTAAGGATGGATGTCTCATTCACCCTTAGGCTCGGGGGCTGCTGTGGGGGTGTCACCCCGGGGTACCTCACAGACCGGACTCAAGGGTAACTGAAGTCGGACCGATAGTCCTCGGACGGGGTCGGTCGCCCGACCATATCTTAGGGTCGGACGCCCCAACCTACCCCTAGGTCCGACCTTGGCGTCCTTTTCTCGACCTCAACTCATCAGCTTGACATCAGGCCTCCTCGGGAAGGAAGGCTTGCTTTGCAAGGCTCGCAGAGGAGGCAAGTAGGGGACAACCCGAAGGAAGATGACGTCACCCGACAAGGCTGGACAGGTGGTACCTATGGAGGACAGATCCCAAGGTAGGATAAGGCACAAGACACCCACGGCGTGCAAGACCCAGAGGGATCTCTATGTACCTTTTTTAGATGTTGTTTGTACTTACCTTTTAGATCTTTAGTCTTAGCTTTCTAGGCCCCCCAAGTTCTCTTGTAACTGCCCCCCTTGGACTATAAAAGGGAGGGCAGGACGGGTCGAGAGGGGGGACATCTGAACATCTCATTATCTCTGAATTTGTTCTTGTCTAGCTTCTTCCTAAGCCCCAAGAACACTCACCATTGTAATCCTAGTTGATACTCCACCCCGTCAAAGAACACCGCACACTGGACGTAGGCCTATTATCCTTCAGGAGGGCTGAACCAGTATAAATCTCTTTGTCTTTGGCTCGTTTGATACTCAAGTCGACCATCAGATAGATCGGTGAGACGCCCCGACCATCATCATTTACCTCCTCGGGTAGCCCCCTTAGAGGATCGCCGACCATCCCGTCGACACAAGTCCTCAACATTAAACTCGAGAGATAGGCATTTTCCATTCCTATTTCCAGATCTATGAACACCATAATCGAACCCTCTATTGAGTATGAGCCTTTCAAGGATGTTTTGGAGGTTTCTCCTTTTGAGCTCCTAGAATCCGTTCTTGAGAAAGAAGCTCATTTCTTTACCCAAGAAACAGATGATTTTGGAGAGACTATCGAGCTCCCAAAGACTGAACCACCATCATGACCTCCGATTGAGCTCAAACCCTTACCATCTGGCCATCGATACGCTTTTCTACACGGAGACACGGAATCCCCTAGTGACAAGCTTTCCAAAGAAGAAACTTCAAAACTTATCTCCATCTTAGAAAAGCATCGATCTGTTCTAGGCTACTCACTCCAAGACCTCAAAGGGATAAATCCCGCTCTCTGCACCCATCGCATCCCTACAGACCCAACTCTTGCACCCTCTAGGGAACCTCAACGATGGTTAAATAATGCGATGAGAGAAGTGGTAAAGAAAGAGGTATTGAAACTCTTGCACGTCGGGATAATTTATCCCGTTCCTTATAGTGAGTGGGTTAGCCTAGTTCAAGTAGTGTCAAAGAAGGGGGGTATGACGGTCATTGCAAATGATCAAAACGAATTAATTCTGCAACGAACCGTCACGGGATGGAGAATGTGCATAGACTACCGAAATCTCAACAAGGCAACTAAGAAGGATCACTTTCCACTTCCTTTCATCGACGAGATGCTAGAGCGGCTTGCCAATCACTCCTCCTGTTTCCTTGACGGGTATTCTAGCTATCACCAAATTCCCATCCATCCCGATGACCAAAGTAAGACCACCTTTACATGCCCCTATGAAACGTATGCCTATCGTAGGATGTCTTTCGGGTTGTGTAATGCACCCGCATCGTTTCAAAGGTCCATGATGCCTATCTTCTCAGACATGATTGAGCAAATCATGGAAGTTTTCACGAAAAATTTATCCGTCTATGGAAAAACGTCTAATCATTGTCTCGAGAACTTAGACAAGGTCTTGAAAAGGTGCAAAGAGAAGGACCTGGTGCTTAATTGGGAGAAGTGTCGTCTCATTGCACGTGAGGGAATATTCCTTGGACATCTTGTGTTCAAGAGAGGAATAGAGGTGGACAAAGCCAAAATTGATGTTATAGAAAAACTTCCACCTCCTATCAATATAAAGGGAATCCAAAGCTTTCTAGGTCATGCGGAGTTCTATTGACGGTTCATTAAGATTTTTTCTCAAATCGCTAGACCCCTCACAAACCCCTTAGCTAAGGATATCCCATTTGACTTTGAGGATGAGTGTTTTCATTCCTTTAATATTCTTAAAGCACTCATCTCTGCTCCAATTATTCAACCTCCCAACTTGTCGCTACCCTTTGAAATAATTTGCGATGCTAGAGACTTTGCAGTAGGAGTAGTCCTTGGTCAAACCAAGGATAAAAAGAACAATGTCATAGCCTATGCTAGCAAGACTTTAACAGGAGCCCAACTTAATTATGCTACCACTGAAAAAGAGCTTCTTGCTGTTGTTTTGCTATTGATAAGTTTAGATCTTACTTAGTAGGAACCAAGGTAATAGTTTACATTGATCATGCTACCTTGAAATACCTGCTAACTAAGAAAGATGCTAAACCTAGGCTAATAAGATGGATTCTCCTACTCCAAGAATTTGACATTGAAATCAAGGATAAAAAAGGAGAGAATTCGGTAGTAGATCACTTGTCTCCTATGCACTACACTAACATGCAGGAACTGCCAATCAATGACTTCCTACAAGATGATATGCTATTAAAAGTGAAAAACTCTAGTCCTTGGTATGCGGACATAGCAAACTTTAGAGTCACCGGATATGTCCCACTAGGGGAACAAAAAGAAACTTATCTATGAGAGTCATCGCCATCTTTGGGAGGAGCCATACCTGT
Organism: Oryza australiensis; assembly: GCA_019925245.2. Taxonomy (NCBI): domain Eukaryota; kingdom Viridiplantae; phylum Streptophyta; class Magnoliopsida; order Poales; family Poaceae; genus Oryza; species Oryza australiensis. The sequence continues at coordinate 1,366,075 of JAIFGZ020000142.1, forward strand.
ATAGGGCCTGTGTCGATGGATTGTTAAGGAGATGCATCCCGACAACTGAAGCCATCAAGATTATCAAAAAATGCCATGCGGCCCCGTACGGAGGGGCACTACGGTGCATTCCGAACACAGGCCAAAATATGACAAAGTGGACTTTTCTGGCCAAGAATGTACGAAGACACCAAAGAATTTGTTCGAAGGTGCTGGGTGCCAGAAACATGGAGGGATAAGTCCTCGCTATGCAATGCCCCTTACATACAATCTTCAAGTGGAACTCTTTGATGTATGGGGGATTGATTTCATGGGACCTTTCCCAAGGTCCTATGATTACGAGTACATCCTGGTGGCCGTCGACTATGTATCCAAGTGGGTAGAAGCTATGCCATGCAGTGCTGCTGACGCCAAGCATGCCCAAAAGATGTTTCATGAAATCATCTTTCCTCGGTTCAGCACACCAAGGATGGTGATAAGTGACGGAGGGTCTCATTTCATCGATAAGACCTTTTGAAACTTCTTGAATAAGCTTGGAGCCCAACACAATATACTCACTCCATACTGAAGGGTTATGGGACGGCTACACTAGCGCACAACAAAAAATTTATGTCCCCTGAACCAGGAACTACTGCAGTTATAGATCACGGAATTACCACTAGACACGCAGATGCAGCGAAAGATTGCGTCAGTGTAGACTCAATCTAATCATGGTCGCACGTCGGTGAAGAGTAAGTAGTCAATCACATCCTCACATGTGGCTCGTCCTTGTGCTCCAGGGTGCAGCACCTCCGAAGTATCCACACGTACGGGAAGAAAGCGTCGTGCCCCCGGACTGCTAGGTCCGCGAGGAACAACTGATCGCTGGCTAGGGTTTGGCAGCAGCGGCCATGAAGAGAGCTCAATCTGTGCGCTCACACACCCCACTAATGGCCTTTCCAAAAGGCCTAATCAACAATCCGACCCAGGGTACAGTCCATCCAACCCTCGGTGCGGTGTGACCCAAAGGGTCGGCGTAGTCTCTTGGGAATATATATCGAGCAATCTCCTACTTGCACTAGAGACAATCTCATAGTCTAGTTTATAAGCTTCAATCCCATTAAGTGTGTGACCCTACGGGCTCACGTGTGAATAGACATGGTCCGAGTACTCCTACTCGAGCCAATAGTTGATAGTGGCCTCTATCAAGACATGTCAACTCCTAGACACACGTAAGATCATATCACACGAACCACCACAACGTCATATACAAGCTATTCCCTTTGCCTCACGATATTTGGTCTGGCTCCAAGCCAACCGCTCTTTCTCGATGTTGTTATTCGGAATCCCTTAAAAGGTCAACTCTTAACCTTAGCACGGCCATGCATTTCCGGATCCGATCACTCGAGGGGCCCAGAGATATCTCTCTCAGGTAGAGAGGGGCAAATCCCATCTTGACTAACCATGACTTGCAGCATGCTTCCTGTCAAACCCGAAAACTACCTTTATAACTACCCAGTTACGGAGTAGCATTTGATTGCCCCTAAGTAAGGCATTTCACATCCCAAGCACATGCGTCAGACTCAGGTCTAAGGATATAGCGTATATGTTTGTGCAATGAGAGAACTATTTAATAATTCCTCACGTTGGGTCAGTCCGGCCCCATGTCATACATGTGACCACATTATTAGTTTGATATCTCCATGTCCCTGACTTGTGAAAAATAGTCACCAACTAATACATGTGCTAGTCATCAACCATGACTAGGGACAACATTAGAATAACCATACAAGTAAAGAGTTTCACAGACAATTCACATAATTATCAATCAATACAAGTTGTCTTTCTCATGGATATAAACATATTATATATCATGAATACAATGGATTAAAATCATCTCTATGATTACTGGAGCTTATTTAAGAGATATCTAATACCCATAGCTATCATGTGCGCCTCATGCTTAGGCTGTGGAAGAGGCTTTGTCAAAGGATCTGCAACATTCAAATCCATATGTATTTTGCATATCTTGATCTCACCCCGCCTAATGAACACTCTCGAATGAGATGAAATTTCCACAGTACATGTTTGTTCTTCTGGTGATTCCTCTGTTCCTTTGCTTGAGCAATTGCACCATTGTTGTCACAGTAGAGTTCCAATGGGCTGAACGCATTCGGAAACACACCAAGCTCAATGAGGAACTTCCTCATCCAAACACCTTCGTTCACAGCTTCAGAAGCTACAATGTACTCGGCTTCTGTTGTAGAATCGGCCACGGTTTATTGCTTAGAACTCTTCTAGTTAACAGCACCACCATTTATTGTGAACATAAATCCTGATTGCTACTTTGAATCATCCTTGTCAGTTTGGAAACTAGCATCGATGTAACCTGTTACAACGAGCTCTTCCTCACCTCTATATACTAGGAACATATCTTTAGTCCTTTGAAGTACTTGAGAATATTTTTCACCATTCTTCAGTGACTCTCACCTGGATCAGATTGGTACCTGCTCGCAGCACTTAGAGCATATGAGACACCTGGACAGGTACTTATCATGGCATACATGATAGATCCAATTGCCGAAGCATATGGAACCTTACTCATGCGCTCCTGTCATAAGCCGTTGAAGGGCACTGAGTCTTGCTAAGCTGTATGCCATGTGACATAGGGAAGAACCCTTTCTTGGACTGTTCCATGTTGAACCGCTTCAACACTTTGTCAATATAAGTATTTTGGCTTAATCCTATAAGCCTCCTCGATCTATCTCTATAGATCCTTATACCTAGAATATAAACTGCTTCCCCTAAATCCTTCATAGAAAACTATTTTTCAGTGAAGTCTTTATGGATTCCAGCTTAGGAATATCATTCCCAATCAATAATATGTCATCTACATAGAGGATTAGGAATACAACAGCACTCCCACTTTCCTTCTTGTAAACACAAGCTTCTTCTTCGTTTTGATGGAAGCCAAACCCTTTGACTACTTTATTAAAATGAATATTCCAGCTTCAAAATGCTTGCTTCAACCCATATATGGATTTCTGAAGTTTGCATATCTTTCCAGCATTGGTCAGATCGACAAAACCCTCAGGCTATATCATATGCACGTCCTCATCTAGATTTCCATTTAGGAAAGTTGTTTTGACATCCATCTACCATATCTCATAGTCGAAATATGCAGCTATTGCTAGAATGATCCGAATGGACTTAAGCATCGCTACCGGTGAGAATGTCTCATCGCAGTCAACTCCTTGAACTTGTCGAAAACCAATTGCAACAAGTGTGCTTTAGATGTGAACATTTCCATCCATGTCTCTCTTTTTCTTATAGATCCATTTGCACTTAATGGGTCTAACACCATCAGGCAGGTCAACAAATTCCAAACTTTATTGTCTCCCGTGGAATCTATTTTGGATCTCATGGCACTATGCCAGTTCTCGGAGTCTGGGTCCATCATTGCTTTCGCATATGTCACATGTTCGTCATTGTCTAACAATGATATTTCCCACTCTTCGCGGATCCTTGCCGACCTTCGTGGTTGTGGTGGTGCTTCCCTTGTCACAGGTATCTCAACATGTTCTGCTACACTAGCACCTCTTGCAAGGTCTTGCCCGGCTAGCTCATCTTGAATTTCTTCAAGAAACACCTTCTGTCCACCTTTCCCTGTTTTTAGAAACTCTTTCTCTAAGAAAACGCCGTTTCGAGCGACAAACACTTTGCTCTCTGATCGGTTGTAGAAGTAATACCCCAAAGTTTCCTTCGGGTATCCCACAAAGACGCACTTGTCAGACTTGGGTGTTAGTTTGTCTGACTGAAGTAGCTTGACATAAGCTTCACAACCCCAAATTTTCAGAAAAGACAAACTAGGAGTCTTACCAGTCCACATCTCATATGGTGTCTTAACTACGGACTTAGATAGTACCCTATTTAGTGTGAAAGTTGTTGTTTCTAGAGCGTAACCCCAAAACGATAATGGTAGGTGTGGGGGGTATCACCCGAGGTAAGCCACGGAACGAAGTTAAGATCAGCTGAAGTCACACTGGTAGTCCTCGGGAGGGGGTCAGAAGCCCGACCTCTTCCTAGGGTCAGGAGCGCCGACCACCCATCTGTCCCGACTCCAGTGTTCTATCCTGACTACAACTCATCAGCCCGACCCCGGGTCTCCTCGGGTGGAAGGCTTGCTTTGCAAGGATCACAGAGGAGACAAGGAGGGGACAACACGGCAGAAGATGAAGTCACCCGACAGGACTACATAGAAGGTATCTACGAAGGATGGATCCCAAAGCAACATGGAGCGCGAGATACCCACGGCGCGTAGGATCCGGGGGATCTCTATGTACTTTTCAGATGATGTTTGTACTTGTTTTTTAGTTTTTAGTCTTAGCTTCCTTGGCCCCCAAGTCATCTTGTAATTGCCCCCTTGAGCTATAAAAGGGTAGGCGAGGGGGATCAGTTCTTTGGAAGCTAGATCTAATCTCTAGAGCCCCAATAACTCACACCATTGTACTCTGATTCATACACCACCCCAACAAAGAACACATGACGTAGGCTTGTTATCCTCCGGGAGGGCCTAACCTGTCTAAAAATATTTGGCTCGCATTGTCATCGAGTAGACAATCGTATCCTTTTGATAGACGTTCCCGACCACTCTTTCACCTCCTCAAGTAGCCCCCTTGGAGGACTGATCGACCATCCGTTGACAGTTGGCGCGCCAGGTAGCGGTACGATGGCAGTTTTCTTCCCCACCGGCTCCATAGCGAGGAGGCGACGCCGAACTCGTGGAACATGGAGTGCTCACGCTAGTGCAACACTTGAGCAGCTAAGTTCCTTGTTGCCGACTCTCCTAATAAAGAAATTATGTTTGCAGCAATTTGTCTCCTACTATCGTTATTTTCCATTTACCCAACTCTCGAACCCCCGAGTAGCCTACGCACCGTGCTCGCTGACTTCTTTGCTATGCTTACGGCCTGCCCTGCACTACGCGACACCGATCCATGGTGATCGGGGTTCTCCAGAAGGAAGCCATTTGAGCACGCTTGTAAACCCCGAGGGCTCGGCAGTTTTCTCGAGCAGCCTACGCCCTCCCAACAATTCCCCAACCTAAGCTACTCGGGGGCTCGGTAGCCTCCCCAAGCGCTCATCATAGCCCATCGACTAAGTGTGGCCGTTACTGCTGACGCCCTTCGGATTGGGGGCACGCTCCCTACCGAAGCCGGCTAGGGCTAAAACCGATCGTAGCATAGCATCATACTATGCGAATGAGCTTGGGGACTCTGCCACCCAACCAATCGGAGCATACACAGCCAAGTTGCTCGATCTTGACTAAGAGCCCCTTCGATCCATCCGTCACGGGCATAAGTCAATCGACCTCGAAGGTCATACATGCAGTGAATGGTTGGCTATTTCTCCTCCCGCCCGTTTGCCGCGCACATGACTAAGTTGCTCGAGCATGACTGGGAATCCCCTGATCTGTTCCATCGAGGCCCTAAGTCGCTCGACCTCGAAGGTCATACACGCAACAAATTGTTGGTCGTCTCTTGGGCATGACTGGGAATCCCTCCGATCCGTTCCGTCATGGTCCTAAGTCGCTCCGGCCTTGAAGGTCATACACATAGCGAATTGTTGGTTGTCTCCCCGCTCGACTATTCATAGCGTATACAACTAAGTTGCTCGAGCTCGACTTGGGAATCCCCCGGATCCGTCCGTCAAGGCCCCAAGCCGCTCGGCCTTGAGGTTCAGACACACAATGGATAGTCGACAATTTCCCGCCTTGTCTCTTCGCACGTCTATCAACAACATAAACGATCAGACCACTTGAGCCAGGCCGGAATCCCTCTGGATACATTCCGTAGAGGGCCTAAGCTGCTTGAGTGATGAGGTTGGATATGTAGCGAATAAGCCGATTTTCTCCCAATACCCAAAATGCCTAAGCTTGATAACAAAGCTCTCCAGACTCGCTCCATCGAGGGCACCAAGTCGCTAGAGCATGGTATTCAGACACGCAGCGAATAGAATACATTAAAGGCTGGATCCACATTTATAAGCAAAATCAAAAGTTTTATTACATTAAAAAAGTCATACTTTTTTCGACCTGGACTGACCCTGCTTGTCTTATTAGGTGCTCGACGGCTCAATTAAAAGTCATTTTGGAGATGATTTTTTTGGTCGTCGTCTCGACTTCATCATAGATGCCAGCAACATCGGCCTTCGAGACGTCGACTGGCCATCCCTCGGCAACTGCGTTGAACTAGGCGCATGGGTACATCTTGTGCACCACGCCAAGGATGTGCGTCGTCGCCGACTTCGCCGCGACCCAGACAAAGTCTCTGAAGAGCTTTGGCCCCTTGAGAAGACGCGCCATGAGTGCATTCTCAGTCTCGTCTGAAGGGATACGCGGAGGCTACGCTAGCCGAAAACAAAAACTTTTCTACCGCGCAAACCAGGAACACTTGCAAGTAAGGGCCGATAGATCGTTACCGATTGGAGTATGCAGCGGAAACAGCCAATCAGGGCTATCCGATCTGGAACAGTGCAGCTGATTCCCGAGTGCCGACAGCCGATTCCCGGGGACAGCCGATTCACCAATCAGCCGATTCACCGATGTCGCAGCCGATCCAAGTCATCGATCTGCTATAGTCGCCTCGCTCCGATTGCAGCTGATTCGTGCCGATCAACAGCGTGCAACGTAGCAGCGCCTCTACCGGTATCCACATGTCCTGGGACAGAACGCCGAACACCTGTGTGCTAGCACGCGATGCAAGGCTAGGGTTTGGCTCGAAAGTGGGGAGGGTTTCCGTGGAGATTGATCTCGGCGACTTGTTGTGCCAAATCAGATTGATTTCGGCGCAATTCGATTCAACTGATGTACCGCATCTCTCCACCCCTCGCCCCTTTATATAGAGTTGGCCTACTGAGACTAGTGGCCAATCAGGACTCTATATTGAATCGGATCTCATCCGTGTCTCATAGAGTTGGTCGCCCATACATTGTAAGCCAATAGGACTCTATCCGATCGGATCCCTATCCGATCGAGCCGTATCCGAGTCCAACTCGAATGCCTGTTCTTATCCCCTTAAGCGTGCGACCCTGTAGGTTCAGGTATACTCGGTTTCGGCTATAGTCTAACTTAGCCGATCGTCGGCTCGAGTCCAACTCAGCCGACCTGTCAACAGCGGCGCCTAGAAGCACATATTGACACCATAGTATGCAAGAATATAATATCGGCTCAGAACCTGTAATGTGTACACAAATCCCTTTGCCTCACGATACCAATTAAGCCATAGGCAAGATGTGTGCCATCCCTTCAATAGCTTAACCATTCACTCGAACCGTATTGGATTATCTCCGTTGATTGACTCCTCAATCAACTTAGCATGGCCATGCATTTCCATAATCCATTACCTCGAGGGGCCCAGAGATATCTCTCCAAAGGAGGGGCAAATTCCATCTTGATCACTCACATCCCACTCCATGTTTCATAGCAAACCCGAAAACTACCTTTATAACTACCCGCATTAAATAGCGTTTGGTAGTCCCAAAGTAGGCTACTACACATGTTGGAATCCATGGTGATCTTAGGTCTAAGGACTTTGTACCAACACTACCCGAGACCAACTAATGACACATTAATTCCGTAGTGTCTCATGGTGGGTCTATCCAACAATGTGTTCTCTAACACATATGTCCATGTTTATTGATTTGGTATCTCCATACACATGATCTATGAGACATGATCATCAATCAATAAACATGCCGATCTTAGAATCATATTAGTTCCAATAATATGATATATGATCAGGGATCGTTTAGAAATAGATTCATACATATAGAGTCTCATAAATAAGTCACGTACTTATTGATCAATACAAGATGTCTATTTCATGGAACTGAATAACACTTTATTCATAAATACATAAACATTGACCATGATATCCAACATCTCCATGTTGCCTCTAGGGCACATCACTAACAATCTCCCACTTGCACTAGAGTCAATCATGTAAGTATCTAATACCCATTGCTCTTGTGTGCGCCTCATGTTTCGGCTGAGGGAGAGGTTTTGTCAGCGGATCGGCTATGTTGAGATCCGTGTGCACTTTGCATATCTTGACATCACCTCTGTCCACTATCTCGCGGATGAGATGATATCGCCGAAATATGTGTTTGGACTTCTGATGTGACCTCGGCTCCTTGGCTTGCGCAATGGCTCCACTATTATCACAATAGAGAGACATTGGACCAATCGTACTAGTCAGCACACCAAGCTCAGAAACAAATTTCTTGATCCAAACAGCCTCCGTTGCAGCTTCCGAAGCAGCAATGTACTCGGCCTCCGTTGTAGAATCAGTGACAGTATCCTGCTTGGAACTCTTCCAGCTGACTGCGCCTCCATTCAGGCAGAATACAAACCCAGATTGCGATCTATAATCATCCTTGTCCGTTTGGAAGCTAGCATCGGTGTAACCACTTACAACGAGCTCTTCTTCACCTCCATAGACTAGGAACATATCCTTAGTTCTTCTCAAGTACTTAAGGATGTTCTTTACGGAAGTCCAGTGACCTTCACCTGGATCTGACTGGTATCTGCTCGTAGCACTCAAAGCGTATGAGACATCTGGACGTGTACAAAGCATGGCATACATAATGGATCCAATTGCCGAAGCATATGGAACCATACCCATCTTATTCCGCTCATCATGTGTCTAAGGACATTGATTCTTACTAAGATTAATGCCATGTGTCATGGGCAAGAAACCTTTCTTGGAATCATGCATGTTGAGCCTTTTCAACACCTTGTCAATGTATGTACTTTGGCATAATCCAATTAGCCTCTTGGATCTATCTCTATAGATCCGAATGCCCAATATGTATGTTTCGCCACCAATCACGCCTTATAGATGTGAACATTTCCATCCATATCGGCCTTTTTCTTAAAAACACATTTACACTCAATGGTTTTGACACCATCAGGTGGATCAACCAAGTTCCAAACTTGATTGTCGTACATGGATTCTATTTCAGATTTCATGGCTCCAAGCCACTTGTTGGAATCGGGTCCCACCATCGCTTCCTCATAGGTCTTAGGTTCATCGTTGTCCAACAACAATATATCACGTTGTTCCGCACCTGTGTACCTGTCAGGCGCACGACGTGATCTTTCAGACCTCCGTGGGGCTGGTGTATCTACAACTGGTGGTGCAACACTTTGCTCCTCTAGTTGTGGTTCTGTGGTCACTGAAACATTTTCTGGTGTTTCTTTAACTTCTTCAAGATGCACCGTGCTCCCACTAACCCTTCTTGAAAGAAACTCTTTCTCCAGGAAAACACCGTGTCGGGCGACAAACACTTTGCCTTTTCAACGTTTTACATAAGCCTCACATCCCCAAATTTTGAGAAAAGACAAACTAGGGGGTTGCCCTGTCCATATCTCATATGGTGTCTTTTCAACTAACTTAGATTGAACTCTATTTAGTGTGAGTGCAGCTGTTTCAAGAGCATATCCCCAGAAGGATAACGGAAGATCACTTTGGCTCATCATCGACCGCACCATGTCCAACAAGGTGCGATTTCTCTGTTCGGACACTCCGTTCCATTGTGGAGTTCCTAGCGGAGTCAACTGTGGAACAATTCCACAATCTTTCGATGATTACCAAACTCTTGGCTCAAGTATTCCCTCCACGATCCGATCGCAGAAACTTGATTGTTTTCCCTAAATGATTTTGTACTTCATCATTGGAATTCTTTGAACTTCTCAAAGGATTCGGACTTATGCCTCATTAAGTAGATATAACCATATCTACTAAAGTCATCGGTAAAGGTAATGAAGTACCGATAACCACCTCTCGGCCGTTGAGCTCATTGGTCCACATACATCAGTATGTACGAGTGCCAACAAGTCACTTGCTCTCTCACCGTGTCCCGTGAAAGGTGCCTTTGTCGTCTTACCAAGTAAACAAGACTCACATGTCTCAAATGATTCAAAATCAAAAGAGTGAAGCAATCCATCCTTATGGAGCTTCTCCATGCGTTTCGATTTATATGGCCTAAGCGACAATGCCAGATAAACGTGGGGTTTATATCATTAGAGAGTTGCCTTTCTGTATTAATGTTATAGATGGGAGACGCTTCAAGATTCAAAACGTATAATCCATTTACCAATGGAGCATGAAAATAGAACATATCTCGAGATATATTGAACAACCATTGTCCATTGATCTAAAATCATACCCTTCCGCTTGCAAACATGAAGCGGAAATAACGTTTTGACATAGTGTTGGAACACAAAAACAATTATTTAATTCCAAAACTAATCCCGAAGGTAGATGAAGTGGTACTCGTGCCGACAAGAACGTAGCAACGCTTGCTCCATTGCCGACGCACAGTTCACCTCGCCCCTTCTTAAGCCTCTACTTCTTCTCATTCCCCGCAACGATTTGCAAATATGAGCTACCGATTCGGTATCAAATACCCAAGAGTCGGTAGGTGAAGTAGCAAGATTAATGTCTATAACATTAATACCTGAAGCAGAAGTCGTACTTTGCTTCTTTTTGAGATCCTCCATGTACTTCTTGCAGTTCCTCTTCCAGTGGCCTGTCTCCTTGCAATAGAAGCAAATGGCATCTGATGCCGCCGACCCCTTCTTGCCTTTCTTTGCATTAGAGGCACTCGTGATCTCATCGGGTGTTCCTCTTGGTGCAAATTTTCTTGACAGGTGGTTTGCGCTTAGCCTTCTTCATCATCATCACATGATGACCGTTTTTCTGGATACTCTCCTCAGCTGTCTTTAGCATCCCATGCAATTCAGCCAAGGTCTTATGCATAATGTTCATGTGATAATTCAATATGAATGGCTCGAAGCTCGGAGGGAGCGACTGGAGAATCACATCAGTAGCCAACTCTTGGCTAAGGGGAAAACCTAGTTTTTCCAGACTCTCGATATAGCCAATCATCTTTATCACATGCGGATCGACGGGATTCCCTCAACAAGCTCGCACGCAAACAAGGGCTTCGAGGTGTTGAACCTCTCGGCCCGAGCTTGGTTCTCAAACATGCCACACGCCCCGAATAATAGTGTGAGCATCGCTGCTCTCATATTGTTTCTGAAGCTCAGGGGACATTGTAGCAAGCATGAGATAGCTTATATCTAGGGCATCATTAGTGTACTTCTCGTAAGCCCTCCGTGCAGTTGCAGTAGCATTGTTTGGCAAATCCTCCAGATAAGGTACTTTACGCACTCCTTACGGTCTTGCTTGAGAACAATTCTCAAGTTGCGATACCAATCCATAAAGTTTCTTCCGTTTAATTTCTCTTTCTCGAGAATAGATCGCAAATTAAAAGAATCGGGTGTAGTATTAGCTGCCATTTATTCTACAACAGAAAAAACAAAGTTTAGCACAATGTTTATGCTATGTCTATTGTTAAACAATTTAACATTAGACTCCCATTACGTATTTTGAACCTTCCCTCTAGGTTACGTACTGGGTCAAGATCCACATGTTATTTAATTTCTAGTGAGTTTTGGCATCAGTGCTAGAAAATAAATAACATCGATAAGCAACACCTTGCTAATCACATCTCTATGTGACTCTTGTTGTTGGTGTGGCATCTCCATGCCCCGGCGCCAACCTATACACCAAGGCCCAAAACTGTTTTGATAGCCTTGTTAAGTAAACCAAACGTTCTTGCTATATATGTCCGACATATACCCCCTTGTGTTATGATAGAGAATGGCACTCTGCTTTGGCAGACCCACCATTGACGAGCATAACGGTGACGGGTGCAACATTTGGAAGGGCATCATTACCACTTAATTTTGTGAGGGATGCTATCCTATCAAACAAACATATCACATATATGAAAGCAGGTAGAATATCATATAATGAAATAGTATGGCCCCCTTCACATGGTGATCTCCATCTCCATTCCGGTGTAGAGGATCTCCATCTTCGTCACCGTTCTTCCGAGTGCCGAATGCTTAATTTCTTCAAACTAAGCTACTACTATAGAAGCTCTAATTGAAGATTACATCGACTCGTAGGTCGTGAAAGAATATTACAAGCATTGCACGTATGAAAGAATATTACAGGGATTGCACATATGAAAGAATATTACATGCATCACATGCATCTCATAAATACAATAGGGCCATACCATCTCAAAGCATTCTCTGCAAAAACAAGTTAGGCGTAGAACGTTTTCTACCTATCACAGAGAAACGGCATCGAGACGACCTATAAAGGGGGACGCCGCCCCCTCACGTGCTCTCGGGCAGCGCCCGGAACACCACACGAAATTCATAGATCCAATCTATGAAATCGCTTATGGAAACCATATCGGCATAATCATATTATGCCGTCCCGATAAACTATCAAGGGAGATGGTTTGCATAGGCGCGAGGCAGCAAACAAAATCGGACTACGAGATAGCTTCGGCATAATCAGATTGTACCGTTCCGATACACTATCAAGGAATGCTATCTCAAAGCCGACTCAAACCGAGTTCTATGGATATTGCTTCGACGTAATCACATTACGCCGTTCCCATACACTATCAAGGAACACAATTACCATGTACTCTCCTCAACAGATCCCGTAAAACTGATTGATCTAATCAACCCGTGCGTAAAACTTGTTCCAGATCCAATCTAAAACCCGAACTAAGCAAGATTAGCTCTGATACCACTGAAGGGTTACGCGGAGGCTATGCTAGCCGAAAACAAAAACTTTTCTACCGCGCCAACCAGGAACACTTGCAAGTAAGGGCCGATAGATCGTTACTGATTGGAGTATGCAGCGGAAACAGCCAATCAGGGCTATCCGATCTGGAACAGTGCAGCCGATTCCCTAGCGCCGACAGCTGATTCCCGGGGACAGCCGATTCACCAATCAGCCGATTCGTCGATGTCGCAGCCGATCCGAGTCGTCGATCTGCCGTAGTTGCCTCGCTCCAATTGCAGCCGATTCATAGCCGATCAACAGCGTGCAACGTAGCAGCGCCTCTACCGGTATCCACACGTCCAGGGACTGAACGCCGAACACCCGTGTGCTAGCACGCGATGCAAGGCTAGGGTTTGGCTCGAAACCGGGGAGGGTTTCCGTGGAGATTGATCTCGGCGACTTGTTGCGCCAAATCAGATTGATTTGGGCGCAATTCGATTCAACTGATGTACCGCATCTCTCCACCCCTCGCCCCTTTATATAGAGTTGGCCTACTGGGACTAGTGGCCGATCAGGACTCTATTTTGAATCGGATCTCATCCATGTCTCCTAGAGTTGGCCGCCCATACATCGTAAGCTCATAGGACTCTATTCGATCGGATCCCTATCCGATCGAGCCGTATCCGAGTCCAACTCGAATGCCTGTTCTAATCCCCTTAAGCGTGCGACCCTGTAGGTTCAGGTATACTCGGTTTTGGCTATAGTCTAACTTAGCCAATCATCGGCTCAAACCCAACTCAGCCGACCTGTCAACAGCGGCGCCTAGCAGCACATATTGACACCAAAGTATACAAGAATATAGTATCGGCTTTGAACCTGTAATGTGTACACAAATCCCTTTGCCTCACGATACCAATTAAGCTATAGGCAAGATGTGTGCCATCCCTTCAATAGCTTAACAATTCACTCGAACCATATTGGATTATTTGTCTGTTGATTGACTCCTCAATCAACTTAGCATGGCCATGCATTTCCATAATCCATTACCTCGAGGGCCCGAGATATCTCTCCGAAGGAGTGGCAAATTCCATCTTGATCACTCACATCCCACTCCATGTTTCATAGCAAACCCGAAAACTACCTTTATAACTACCCGATTACGGAATAGCGTTCGGTAGTCCCAAAGTAGGCTACTACACATGTTGGAACCATGGTGATCTCGGGTCTAAGGACTTTGTACCAATACTACCTGAGACCAACTAATGGCACATTAATTTCTGTAGTGTCTCATGGTGGGTCTATCCAACAATGTGTTCTCTAACACATATGTCCATGTTTATTGATTTGGTATCTCCATACCCATGATCTATGTTCCAATAATATGATATATGATCAGGGATCGTTTAGAAATAGATTCATACATATAGAGTCTCATAAATAAGTTACGTACTTATTGATCAATAGAAGATGTCTATTTCATGGAACTGAATAACACTTTAATCATAAATACATAAAAATTGACCATGATATCCAACATCTCTATGTTGCCTCTACGGCATATCACTAACATCGTCATCGGGTGTTTGCTCGGAGTCTGCCTCGGCAAGGAGAGCCCGAAATCCTTCACGGTATCGCCTCCAAGCAGACTTTGAGGAATTTGAATTGCTGGCCAAGGGCCAAGAGGCGGTCTGCACGGGAAGAAGTGAGTTGGCACCGGCAAGAAAAATAAATGAGAAAACATAAGAGGGTAAGTGGCATGGAAACTTACTCATAGTGCCCTCCCTCGCCGCCTCGGACGATGCCAGCGCCGTCTCGGCCTTAACCTTTTCCTCCTCTGAAGACACCAACATCGCCTAGGCCTTTGGCCCTCGCCGCTTCCAATGCCGACGACTTGGCCTCATCGTGATCCTTGCCTCTTCTGACGCTTTGATTTTGACCTCGGCCTCAGCCCTTGCTGCATCGGCCCTCGCGGCTTCGGCCTTGCACTTAGCCGAAGCTTGGCCTCAACCTCGTTCCTTGCTGCCTCGGACGTGACCAGCCGAGCCTCAGGTTCGACCTTTACCGCTTCGGCCTTTACCGCTTCGACCTTTACCGCTTCGGCCTGGTCCTTGTGTGACTCCATCTCAGCCAAATCATCTCAGTTTGCTTCCTCACTGATTCGGCTTCAGACCTAGCTGCGTCAGACACCCAAAACTTCTTCTTAGCCTCAACCTTCATGGCCTCTGACACTGTCGCCCTGGCTTCGGCTTCTTTGCGGGCAAGCTATGTGCCCCCGAGTATTCCGTGGGTTGCATCCCGCTGCGCTCGAGCCTCCTTGAGCAATCCGTTGGCCATCCTAGCGGTCTCCATGTGCATTTCGGCGTAGGCAAGGGCCTCATTGGCAACTATGCAAAAGGAAGACATAGCTAATGACAAAAGGGAAAGAATGAAAGAGGCAGGCAATGGACTCACATTGGGAAGCGTCAACCAACCGCGCCTCTAGCTCTTGGACCTCCTCGGTAGGTGGTGATTGGCGGATGCTTGACATTAAGAGGCGGCGAAGGCAGCATATGATTCATTCCAATTCAGCCGCCCGCTCCGCCTCATGGACGGGGCTCTCCCTGACCACTAACCCGCCTTCTGAGCTAGGTTGGTCCTCGGTGCGCCTGTTCGCCGGCGCTCCGATACTCGAGGCAGGTCGCACCTCTGTCGCCACCCCAGCTGGTTCGGTCCCAAGGGCCCAGGGCATGGTGCCAGAAGAGACAATGGGGAGGGTTAACAGGTCCCGGTTGAACTCCAGAACCTTTTCCTCACCCAAGTCATCCACCCCTGTTTTCACCATCTCCATCACCTCCACCTCCGACCCTTCCACGGGTCCCGCCAGGGAGCCTACCTCAGCCATCATTTCGGCCTTCTCTACGATCGAATCACATGCGGTGGGAGCTGTTGCCGACGCGCGCGGCGGCCGGGATGGTTCGGTCCCTCTACCCGGCGGATAGGTGATTCCACCACCATTGGTGGCTCTTGATCATCGAGTTTGGCATCTCCCGCTGGTCTGTTAAATACAACTTTTTTTAAAAAAAGGACAAGGAAACATAGGAGGCCTCATCACACACCTGGTTGACGTCACGAACTCGAAGCTAATGAGCATCGACACCTTCTGCGGGGGTCTCAACGCCCCAAGCTTCAAATCTCTGCTTGACCCCGATGGCGGCAATACGGGCCTCGTGTCAACGTCTCCCGATACTTCCTCATTCGATGAGGCATCCAGTTTCCTCTTGGCATCGCGAGGAACCAGGCTCCCTGGCGCCACCATCAGGTCAGAAATTGACCGAGGGAACCGGATCCTTGGGACATTTCCCTTCGTTGCTGCCACCTCAGGGATCGACGACAGCGACACATAAATAGACATCTCGTGCTGAGTGTCAGCACCCGACAAGTGAGATGCCGAAAAAAGAAGAAGGGAGGAAAAAGAGAGAGGTCAGACTCACCTCTGATCATGGGTTCATGAGGCTGTAGGCAAGTGACCACCCATGCTAAAGTTGGCCGAGCTAGAGAAGAACGTCCCCAACCTCCGTCGCATGCAATTAACAGAGACTTCGGCCTCCTGAGCCGGGTCTTGGCAGCCCGTACACTCGTAAGCCGGCATCTCCCCATTCTTACAAGGCAGCAAACCCTGGAGCACAAAGTTATATGCCACCTTCGCTTCGGTCAAGCCCTGCTCCGTCAGGACCTCAACCTTGGCCATCAACTCTTCCACCTGGTCCAGCTCAGTGTTGGGGCAGTGGGCTGACCAGGTGGTCGCCACGATCGGCTCCTGTTGATCTCGAAAGGGATAGCCGGCCTGGGATTCTTGACATAGAACCACTCGACATGCCATCTCTTGTTGGAAGACGTAAGGTCAACGAGAATGTAGTGTCAGGACATCTTCTCCCGAAACTGAATCCCGGCCCCGCCAACCATGCCGCCGACTGTTCACCGAAGGCAGAAGTAATGACGAAATAGATTGAAATGCGGGTCTATCCCAAGATAGGCCTTGCAGAGATGGAAGGAGAGATATTTGAAGAATGGAATTGGGGTTGAGGTTGCAAAGGGTGATGTCATAATAATGGAGCAGGCCCTGGATAAAGGGGTGGGCCGATACTCTGAATCTATGAAGAAAGGAGGAGAAGACCACCAACTCACCAGACTCAGGGGTCGGGAATGACTCTCCCCGATCCATGTGCCACTCTGCGATCTCCCGCGGTAGGAAGACGCCGGCTTGCACCAGCTCCTCCAACATCTCCCTCTCAGCGCGCGAGAGGAGGAAGGCCGAGCTTCCCTCGGTGCCTTCGTGGCCGCTGGTTGAGCCCTTCCCACCTTTCTTTGAGGTCTTCTTGATGGGTGCCATTGGCTTCAGAGAAAACAACTGTCGACCCTTGCGGTAGCACACCACGCAACGGCAGTGGAGGTGGCGGCCTTGTGCGCTAGAGCGGTGAGGAGCCAGGAGGTAGAGGCGATGGCGCGAATGCAAAGAGTTTGTGAATTTTGAGCGAAAAGGGGCGTGAAGGAGGAAGAAAGCAAAACGGCAGGGCTTGAAAAGGGGCAATGATGGGCCTGACAGCGCTATTTTCGAAAAGCACGCAAAGCCATTAATGGCATGTGCGGTGCATCCGAGGCGTCCCCCATCCGGCTCCCAGGCCACCACATCATCCCAACGGTTGATCTGAGTCATTGGTTACCCCGAGCGGTTAATGGCGCGCGCATGCGGCGCGTTATATGCCCTGGTGAAGCGGCCATCGGGCCCACCACTCAGCGCGAGCGGCGAATCTCGGTCGTCGGATCGGTGAGCCGTTGGGGATAAGTGGGAAGCCTGATGTGTGAGCAGCCCTTTCATGTCCCCGATCATGACGGTCGTAATAGGACGTGATTGGTGCATAGTTCAAACCATCAGCAGCCCATGTACATAGCACGTGCCCTGAGTCCCGACAACTTCCCGACGAGTTACCCCTCGGGATCTCCCTTTGGTCATGCCGACCATGTAGACCCCCGTTGTTGGAACGGGAATCATTCGTGTTCATAGTACCATTTCCCTGGATCGAGTAGTATGGTACCCACGAATACAGTACTGAATTACCAGGTTCAAAGTGCACGAATAGTCTTACACCACAAATATATTACAACAATAGGCCCGAATGCAATATCCAATACATGCAGGACCTACTGGTCTGGATACAACCAAAAGCAGAAATTAGATAAGGCAGCGGAATTTGAAGGCAGCGGCTCGTCGATTGCCACAAGCAACGACCGGGGACTAACACCTAGTAGTCGCCTTCTTCTTCTTTGCCCTCCTGGCAGTAAGCATAGGGGTCCTCCAGTTCTTCGTTCCCACCATCTGAAGGTTCGTGCATATAGCAAGAGTGAGTACCCAACGTACTCAGCAAGCCAACACGGAATGATGCACATGATAGGGTCATTCAAAGGATGGTTGTGGTTTATTTGCATAAAGCCAACTTTCATAAATCATTTCACAGACCTATCATCTAGCCAAGTCAAGTTTTAGTCCAGAGTATATTAAGTCGGCGACGGTTCTGTCTACCATCCATCGTGATTCCAAGGATGACTTCCCGCCTCCGGATCGTCATGGTTTTCTGGGGAGTCTACCCTTCTCGCATCTCGAGAAGTTGAGTCCACCAGCATACAAAATCATTATGCATACCAACCCATCATTTTAAAATTTATGAGTCTAGCAACAAGAGAAACTTGTCACGCCGCTCATTATCCGTGAGCACGGCTATTCGAATAGATTGGTTTACTCACACTGCAGTGGATGTACACTTTACCCGTACTCCGCAACTGCCCATTGAATGAGCCTATATCCCTTTTATATGGGACGGTCACGGCAAAGCTTTTCGATAACCTCACTTTGGCAGTACCCGCTCCATGAACTTAATTCCTCCTACACTCTAGTTGTCCTTTCCTAGTAGTGAGAGGAGTTCTGGCGCTCCCGGGGTAAGGGGAAACTCAACAAATTCTCATTCATTACTCAACACGTCGGCCGGAGCCTTATCTCAACAACGAGAACCACATCTCCACACAAGAACCACTATGCAGGGATACTGCCTCCGCTCGGCTATCTACTCCGCTAGGTCTATACCCATTCGAGAAGTACGGTTGTACTGGCTCGTTCCAGGTTATAATGAAGGGTTACGCGGAGGCTACGCTAGCCAAAAACAAAAACTTTTCAACCGCGCAAACCAGGAACACTTGCAAGTAAGGGCCGATAGATCGTTACCGATTGGAGTATGCAGCGGAAATAGCCTATTAGGACTATCCGATCTGAAACTGTGAAGCCGATTCCGGCAAGCCGACAGCCGATTCCTAGGGACAGCCGATTCGCCAATCAGCCGATCCGCCGAGTCGTCCGGTCACGTTCTCGCGCCTCGCTCCGATGCGCTCGACCGCAGCCGATTCCTCCACAGCCGATGAACAGCGCGCAACGCAGCAGTGCCTCTACCGGTATCCACACGTCCGGGGACAGAATGCCGAACACCCGTGTGCTAGCACGCGATACAAGGCTAGGGTTTGGCTCGAAAGTGGGGAGGGTTTCCGTGGAGATTGATCTCGGCGACTTCTGTTGTGGATTCGGTTGAAAGCGATGCAATTGACGTGCCGCAGCTCTCCACCCCTCCCTCCTTTATATAGAGTTGGCCGACTGGGACTAGTGGCCGGTCAGGACTCTATTTAGAATCGGATCCTATCCGAATCTCACAGAGTTGGCCGCCCATACGTCGTAAGCCTATATGACTCTATCTGATCGGATCCCTATCCGATCGAGCTGTATTCGAGTCCAAGTCGAATGCCTGTTCTTATCCCCTTAAGCGTGCGACCCTGTAGGTTCAGGTATACTCGGTTTCGGCTATAGTCTAACTTAGCCGATCGTCGGCTCGAGTCAAACTCAGCCGACCTGTCAACAGCGGCGCCTAGCAGCACATATTGACACTATAGTATACAAGAATATAATATCGGCTCTGAACCTGTAATTTGTACAAAAATCCCTTTGCCTCACGATACCAATTAAGCTATAGGCAGGATGTGTGCCATCCCTTAAATAGCTTAACCATTCACTCGAACTGTATTGGATTATCTGTCTGTTGATTGACTCCTCAATCAACTTAGCATGGCCATGCATTTCCATAATCCATTACCTCGAGGGCCCGAGATATCTCTCCAAAGGAGGGGCAAATTCCATCTTGATCACTCACATCCCACTCCATGTTTCATAGCAAACCCGAAAACTACCTTTATAACTACCCGATTACGGAATAGCGTTTGGTAGTCCCAAAGTAGGCTACTACACATGTTGGAATCCATGGTGATGTCGGGTCTAAGGACTTTGTACCAACACTACCGAGACCAACTAATGGCACATTAATTCCTGTAGTGTCTCATGGTGGGTCTATCCAACAATGTGTTCTCTAACACATATGTCCATGTTTATTGATTTGGTATCTCCATACCAATGATCTATGAGACATGATCATCAATCAATAAACATGTCGATCTTAGAATCATATTAGTTCCAATAATATGATATATGATCAGGGATCATTTAGAAATAGATTCATATATATAGAGTCTCATAAATAAGTCACGTACTTATTGATCAATACAAGATGTCTATTTCATGAAACTGAATAACATGTTGCCTCTAGGGCATATCACTAAAATCTCCATGTTGCCTCTAGGGCATATCACTAACAATCTCCCACTTGCACTTGAGTCAATCATGTAAGTATCTAATACCCATTGCTCTTGTGTGCGCCTCATGCTTCGGCTGAGGGAGAGGTTTTGTCAGCGGATCGGCTATGTTGAGATCCGTGTGCACTTTGCATATCTTGACATCACCTCTGTCCACTATCTCGCGGATGAGATGATACCGCCGGAGTATGTGTTTGGACTTCTGATGTGACCTCGGCTCCTTGGCTTGCGCAATGGCTCCACTATTATCACAATAGAGATACATTGGACCAGTTGTACTAGTCATCACAACAAGCTCAGAAACAAATTTCTTGAGCCAAACAGCCTCCTTTGCAGCTTCTGAAGCAGCAATATACTCGGCCTCCGTTGTAGAATCAACAACAGTATCCTGCTTGGAACTCTTCCAGCTGAGTGCGCCTCCGTTTAGGGAGAACACGAACCCAGATTGCGATCTATAATCATCCTTGTCTGTTTGGAAGCTAGCATCGGTGTAACCACTTACAACGAGCTCTTCTTCACCTCCATAGACTAGGAACATATCCTTAGTTCTTCTCAAGTACTTAAGGATATTCTTTACGGCGATCCAGTGACCTTCACCGGATCGATCGTATCTGCTCGTAGCACTCAAAGCGTACGAGATATCTGGGCGTGTACAAAGCATGGCATACATGATGGATCCAATTGCCGAAGCATATGGAACCATACCCATCTTATTCTGCTCATCATGTGTCTGAGGACACTGATTCTTGCTAAGATTAATGCCATGTGACATCGGCAAGAAACCTTTCTTAGAATCATGCATGTTGAACCTTTTCAACACCTTGTCAATGTATGTACTTTGGCTTAATCCAATTAGCCTCTTGGATCTATCTCTATAGATCCGAATGACCAATATGTATGCTACCTTCCCTAAGTCTTTCATGGAAAAACTATTTTTCAATGAAGACTTGACGGATTCTAGCATAGGGATATCATTTCCAATCAACAATATGTCATCCACATATAAGATTAGAAATACAATTGCGCTCCCACTGACCTTTTTGTAAACACAGGCCTCCTCTTCGTTTTTGATGAAACCAAACCCTTTGATTACTTCATCAAAACGAATATTCCAACTCCGAGATGCTTGCTTCAATCCATAAATGGATTTCTATAGCTTGCATATCTTTCCAGGCGACTGTGGATCAATATAACCCTGAGGTTGTATCATGTATACATCCTCGCTTAGGTTTTCATTTAGGAAAGCCGTTTTGACATCCATCTGCCTATCTCATAATCGAAATATGCAGCAATCGCTAGGATAATCCGAATAGATTTAAGCATTGTGACGGGCGAGAAGGTTTCATCATAATCAACTCCTTGAATCTGTTTAAAACCTTTCGCCACCAATCGCGCCTTATAGATGTGAACATTTCCATCCATATCGGCCTTTTTCTTAAAAACCCATTTACACTCAATGGTTTTGACACCATCAGGTGGATCAACCAAGTTCCAAACTTGATTGTCGTACATGGATTCTATTTCAGATTTCATGGCTCCAAGCCACTTGTTGGAATCGGGTCCCACCATCGCTTCCTCATAGGTCTTAGGCTCATCGTTGTCCAACAACAATATATCACGTTGTTCCGCACCTGTGTACCTGTCAGGCGCACGACGTGATCTTTCAGACCTCCGTGGGGCTGGTGTATCTACAACTGGTGGCACAACACTTTGCTCCTCCTGTTGTGGTTCTGTGGTCACTGAAACATTTTCTGGTGTTTCTTGAACTTCTTCAAGATGCACCCTGCTCCCACTAACCCTTCTTGAAAGAAACTCTTTCTCCAAGAAAACACCGTGTCGGGCGACAAACACTTTGCCTTGTTCCCGATTATAAAAGTAATATCCTTAGTTTCCTTAGGATATCCCACAAAGAAGCACTTGTCAGATTTGGGTGTGAGCTTATCAGACTGTAAACGTTTTACATAAGCTTCACATCCCCAAATTTTGAGAAAAGACAAACTAGGGGTTTGTCCTGTCCATATCTCATATGGTGTCTTTTCAACTGACTTAGATGGAACTCTATTTAGTGTGAGCGCAGCTGTTTCAAGCCCCAGAAGGATAACGGAAGATCACTTTGGCTCATCATCGACCGCACCATGTCCAACAAGGTGCGATTTCTCCGTTCGGACACTCCGTTCCATTGTGGAGTTCTCGCGGAGTCAAGCGTGGAACAATTCCACAATCTTTCGATGATTACCAAACTCTTGGCTCAAGTATTCTCCTCCACGATCGATCGTAGAAACTTGATTGTTTTCCCTAAATGATTCTCGTACTTCATTATTGAATTCTTTGAACTTTTCAAAGGATTCGGACTTATGCCTCATTAAGTAGATATAACCATATCTACTAAAGTCATTGGTAAAGGTAATGAAGTACTGATAACCACCTCTGGCCGTTGAGCTCATTGGTCCACATACATCGTATGTACGAGTGTCAACAAGTCACTTGCTCTCTCACCGTGTCCCGTGAAAGGTGCCTTTGTCATCTTACCAAGTAAACAAGACTCACATGTCTCAAATGATTCAAAATCAAAAGAGTGAAGCAATCCATCCTTATGGAGCTTCTCCATGCGTTTCTTATTTATATGGCCTAAGCGACAAAGCCAGATAAATGTGGGGTTTATATCATTAGAGAGTTGTCTTTCTGTATTAATGTTATAGATGGGAGACGCTTCAAGATTCAAAACGCATAATCCATTCACCAATGGAGCATGAAAATAGAACATATCTCTGAGATATATTGAACAACCATTGTCCATTGATCTAAAATCATATCCTTCCGCTTGCAAACATGAAGCGGAAATAACGTTTTGACATAGTGTTGGAACACAAGAACAATTATTTAATTCCAAAACTAATCCTGAAGGTAGATGAAGTGGTACTGTGCCGACAAGCGTAGCAACGCTTGCTCCATTGCCGACGCGCAGGTTCACCTCGCCCCTTCTCAATCCTCTACTTCTTCTCATTCCCTGCAACGATTTGCAAATATGAGCTACTGATCCGGTATCAAATACCCAAGAGTCGATAGGTGAAGTAGCAAGATTAATGTCTATAACATTAATGTTAGTGATATGCCCTAGAGGCAACATGGAGATGTTGGATATCACGTCAATGTTTATGTATAAATGAATAAAGTGTTATTCAGTTCCATGAAATAGACATCTTGTATTGATCAATAAGTACGTGACTTATTTATGAGACTCTATATGTATGAATCTATTTCTAAACGATCCCTTATCATATGTCATATTGTTGGAACAAATATGATTCTAAGATCGGCATGTTTATTGATTGATGATCATGTCTCATAGATCATGGGTATGGAGATACCAAATCAATAAACATGGACATATGTGTTGGAGAACACATTGTTGGATACACCCACCATGAGACACTACAAGAATTAATGTGCCACTAGTTGGTCTCAGGTACTGTTGGTACAATGTCCTTAGACTTGAGATCACCATGGATTCCAACATGTGTAGTAGCCTACTTTGGGACTACCAAACGCTATTCCGTAATCGGGTAGTTATAAAGGTAGTTTTCGGGTTTGCTATGAAACATGGAGTGGGATGTGAGTGATCAAGATGGAATTTGCCCCTCCTTTGGAGAGATATCTCTGGGCCCCTCGAGGTAATGGATTATGGAAATGCATGGCCATGCTAAGTTGATTGAGGAGTCAATCAACAGACAGATAATCCAATACGGTTCGAGTGAATGGCTAAGCTATTGAAGGGATGGCACACATCTTGCCTATAGCTTAACTGGTATCGTGAGGCAAAGGGATTTATGTACACATTACAGGTTCAGAGCCGATATTATTCTTGTGTATACTATGGTGTCAATATGTGCTGCTAGGCGCCGCGTGATGTGTCGGCTGAGTTAGACTCGAGCCGAAGATCGGCTAAGTTAGACTATAGCCGAAACCGAGTATACCTGAACCTACAGGGTCGCACGCTTAAGGGGATAAGAACAGGCATTCGAGTTGGACTCGGATACGGCTTGATCGGATAGGGATCCGATCGGATAGAGTCCTATGGGCTTACGACGTGTGGGTGGCCAACTCTATGAGATACGGATGAGATCCGATTTAAAATAGAGTCCTAATCAGCCACTAGTCCCAGTCGGCCAACTCTATATAAAGGAGGGAGGGGTGGAGAGCTGCGGCATGTCAATTGCATCGCGTGCAACGAAGTCGCCGAGATCAATCTCCACGAAACCCTCCCCACTTTCGAGCCAAACCCTAGCCTTGCATCGCGTGCTAGCACACGGGTGCTCGGCGTTCTGTCCCCGGACGTGTGGATACCGGTAGAGGCCCTGCTACGTTGCGCGCTGTTGATCGGCTTCGGATCGGCTGCAATCGGAGCGATCGGCTATGGTGGAATCGGCTGCGGTCGGGCGCATCGGAGCGAGGCGTGAGAACGCGGCCGGACGACTCGAATCGGCTGATTGGCGAATCGGCTGTCTCCGGGAATCGGCTACACTGTTCCGGATCGGATTGCCCTGATTGGCTATTCCACTGCACTCTACTCCAATCGGTAACGATCTATCGATCCTTACTTGCAAGTGTTCCTGGTTTGCGCGGTTAAAAGTTTTTGTTTTCGGTTAGTGTAGCTTCCGCGTAACCCTTCAATTAATACCTGAAGCAGAAGTCGTACTTTGCTTCTTTTTGAGATCCTCCATGTACTTCTTGCAGTTCCTTTTCCAGTGGCCTGTCTCCTTGCAATAGAAGCAAATGACATCTAATGTCGCCGACCCCTTTTTGCCTTTCTTTACATTAGAGGGACTCGCGATCTCATCAATAGTTAACTTCCTCTTGGTGCAAAGTTTCTTGACAGGTGGTTTGCGCTTAGCCTTCTGCATCATCATCACATGATGACCGTTTTTCTGGATACTCTCCTCAGCTGTCTTTAGCATCCCATGCAATTCAGCCAAGGTTCTATCCATATTGTTCATGTGATAATTTAATATGAATGGCTCGAAGCTCGGAGGGAGCGTCTGGAGAATCACATCAGTAGCCAACTCTTGGCTAAGGGGAAAACCTAGTTTTTCCAGACTCTCAATATAGCCAATCATCTTTATCACATGCGGACTGACGAGATTCCCCTCAACAAGCCTGCACACAAACAAGGACTTTGAGGTGTTGAACCTCTCGGCCCCTGCTTGGTTCTCAAACATACCACGCAGTCCCTGAATAATAGTGTGAGCATCGCTGCTCTCATATTGCTTCTGAAGCTTAGGGGACATTGTAGCTAGCATGAGACAACTTATATCTAGGGCATCATTAGTGTGCTTCTCGTAAGCCCTCCGTGCAGTAGCAGTGGCATTATTAGGCAAAACCTCCGGATAAGGTACTTCAAGAACGTACTCCTTACGCTCTTGCATGAGAATAATTCTCAAGTTGCGATACCAATCCATAAACTTTGTTCCATTTAATTTTTCCTTTTCGAGAATAGATCGCAAATTAAAAGCACTGGGTGTAGTATTAGCCGCCATTTATTCTACAACAGAAAAAGCAAAGTTTAGCACAATGTTTATGCTATGTCTATTGTTAAACAATTTAACATTAGACTCCCATTACGCATTTTACACCTTCCCTCTAGGTTACGTATTGGGGCAAGATCCACATGTTAGTTAATTTCTAGTGAGCTTTGGCATCACTGCTAGAAGATTAATAACATCGGTAAGCAACTCCTTGCTAATCACATCTCTATGTGACTCTTGTTGTTGGTGTGGCATCTCCATGCCCCGGCCCCATCCTATGCCCCAAGGCCCAAAACTGTTTTGATAGCCTTGTTAAGTAAACCAAATGCTTCTGCTGTATATGTCCGACATATACCCCCTCGTGTTATGATAGAGAATGACACTTTTCTTTGGCAGACCCACCATTGACGAGCATAACGGTGACGAGTGCAACATTTGGAAGGACATCATTACTACTTAATTTTGCGAGGGATGCTATCCTATCAAACAAACATATGACATATATGAAAGCAGGTAGAATAGCATATAATGAAATAGTATGGCCCCCTTCACATGGTGATCTCCATCTCCATGTCGGCGCTGAGGATCTCCATCTTCGGCACCATCTTCCAATGTGCATGATGCTTGATTTCTTCAAACTAAGCTACTACTATATAAGCTCTAATTGAAGATTACATCGACTCGCAGGTCGCGAAAGAATATTACAAGCATTGCACGTATGAAAGAATATTACAGGGATTGCACATATGAAAGAATATTACATGCATCACATGCATCTCATACATCTCATACATACAATAGGGCCATACCATCTCAAAGCATTCTCTGCAAAAACAAGTTAGGCGTAGAACGTTTTCTACCTATCACAGAGAAACGGCATCGAGACCACCTAAAAGGGGGTACGCACACGGCGGTCCCATGTCTAGGAAATCGCTTACTGAAACCATGTCGGCATAATCATATTATGACGTCCCGATACACTATCAAGGGAGATGGTTTGCGTAGGTGCGAGGCAGCAAACAAGATCGGACTACGAGATAGCTTCGGTATAATCACATTATACCGTTCCGATACACTATCAAGGAACGCTATCTCGAAGCCAACTCAAACCGAGTTCTATGGATATTGCTTTGACGTAATCACATTACGCTGTTCCGATACACTATCAAGGAACGTAATTACCATGAACTCTCCTCAACAAATCCCGTAAAGCCGATTGATCTAATTAACCCGTGCGCAAAACTTGTTCCAGATCCAATCTAAAACCCGAACTAAGCAAGATTAGCTCTGATACCACTGAAGGGTTACGCGGAGGCTACACTAGCCGAAAACAAAAACTTTTCTACCGCGCAAACCAGGAACACTTGCAAGTAAGGGCCGATAGATCGTTACCGATTGGAGTATGCAGTGGAAATAGCCAATCAGGACTATCCGATCTGGAACTGTGAAGCCGATTCTTACGGACAGCCGATTCACCAATCAGCCGATCCGCCGAGTCGTCCGGTCATGTTCTCGCGCCTTGCTCCGATACGCTCGACCGCAACCGATTCCTCCACAGCCGATGAACAGCGTGCAACGTAGCAGCGCCTCTACCGGTATCCACACGTCCGAGGACAAAACACCGAACACCCGTGTGCTAGCACGCGATGCAAGGCTAGGGTTTGGCTCGAAAGTGGGGAGGGTTTCCGTGGAGATTGATCTCGGTGACTTCTGTTGTGGATTCGGTTCAAAGCGATGCAATTGACGTGCCGCAGCTCTCCACCTCTCCCTCCTTTATATAGAGTTGGCCGACTGGGACTAGTGGCCGATGAGGACTCCATTTTGAATCGGATCCTATCCAAATCTCACAGAGTTGGCCGCCCATACGTTGTAAGCCTATATGACTCTATCCGATCGGATCCCTATCCGATCGAGCCGTATTCGAGTCCAACTCGAATGCTTGTTCTTATCCCCTTAAGCGTGCGACCCTGTAGGTTCAGGTATACTCGGTTTCGGCTATAGTCTAACTTAGCCGATCATAGGCTCGAGTCCAATATAGCCGACCTGTTAACAGCGGCGCCTAGCAGCACATATTGACACCATAGTATACAAGAATATAATATCGGCTCTGAACCTGTAATGTGTACACAAATCCCTTTGCCTCACGATACCAATTAAGCTATAGGCAAGATGTGTGCCATCCCTTAAATAGCTTAACCATTCACTCGAACCGTATTGGATTATCTGTCTGTTGATTGACTCCTCAATCAACATAGCATGGCCATGCATTTTCATAATCCATTATCTCAAGGGGCCCAGAGATATCTCTCCAAAGGAGGGGCAAATTCCATCTTGATAACTCACATCCCACTCCATGTTTCATAGCAAACCCGAAAACTACCTTTATAACTACCCAGTTACGGAATAGCGTTTGGTAGTCCCAAAGTAGGTTACTACACATGTTGGAATCCATGGTGATATCAGGTCTAAGGACTTTGTACCAACACTATCTGAGACCAACTAATGGCACATTAATTCCTGTAGTGTCTCATGGTGGGTCTATCCAACAATGTGTTCTCTAACACATATGTCCATGTTTATTGATTTGGTATCTCCATACCAATGATCTATGAGACATTATCATCAATCAATAAACATCAATCAATAAACATGTCAATCTTAGAATCATATTAGTTCCAATAATATGATATATGATCAGGGATCATTTAGAAATAGATTCATACATATAGAGTCTCATAAATAAGTCACGTACTTATTGATCAATACAAGATGTCTATTTCATGGAACTGAATAACACTTTATTCATAAATACATAAACATTGACCATGATGTCCAACATCTCCATGTTGCCTCTAGGGCATATCACTAACATATAAGTCTCATGGCTTGGTCCTTAATCGACCAGGGAAGGCACTTGCCTTTGCCGGAATCCATCCAAATCCATCCATCCACCCCAGTCTAAAAACATTGGTTTTGTACTTTCATTTTACCATGAAAACTATTTTCATCATGTTCAAGGCAATGTCGAGCTCATGTCTCGACATGTCGTATCTCAACTACCTTCCCTAAGGTAGTTGCCCAAGCATATAGCTTTTGTAAAAATATGAGTATGCAAGATTCTAGTATAAGCATGGCTAAGCATTTTACCGAAGATATCCTCCGGTTATATCACATCGAGGGTTACAAAGATTATATCTAAAGGTAAACAATGTCAAGGCATGGCATATCAAGCATAGGTATTAATTTTTGTATATAGCATGCATATTTGAAGTTTAAAACAACATTATTTCGCAATTGGGATCAATATGTTCAAAGTGGTGTAATGACTTGCCTTGCTCGCACGCTTGTTGGACGGGGTCTTCAGTGTAGTCAGTGTCTGCTTCCTCGGATGCTATTCGTATGTGTGAAAAATCAATTGAATTCGATTAGAATTCAGTAAAATTACCAAGAGGTCAAAAAAGAACCAAAAAGCGACTCCAAAAATTAGTCCAAGATTGTAATTAAGTTTGGGTGTGAGTTTTGATGAAATCCGAATTAAGATGCGGTTTGTAGTAATTTTAGGGTTTTGGCGATACACCGATTTAATTTACTAAGGTGACAAATTTCCAAAATGATGTTATCTCAAAATTATTTGAATTTTAAATTTCAGAAGATCCACATGTTAAAATAATATTTACTTGCAAGCTAAGTTGTAATTAAACTCCTAGATAATTAAATTATGCGACAATATACCTCCGGATTTCTATTTTGAAATCCAAATTTGTTTCGAGAAAATATATATACTTTTTTGCCCAGAGATTTTTCCAAATATTTCCCAAAAAATTTTTCCTAAATTTTCTAATTTTTTTCTAATTTTTTTCCTTTTTTTCTTTTCTTTTCCATTTCTTTCTTTTCTTTTCCTTGTTTTTCCTTCTTTCCCTTCTACCCTCTCCCTATTCATTCTCTCTCCTCTATCCCTCTCCCGTCTACCCCCCTTCTTCCTCCCGCCCGGTCGGCCGACGGCGCACGGGGCGGCGACCTGGGAGGCTTACCGGCGGATGGCGGCGGCGGCGAGGGAGGCGGCGGGACTCCGGCCCCCGGCGGACGATGGCGGCGACGGCTTCGGAACACAGCGGACGACGGCGACGGCGGGTAGCGACGGCGAGGGCGAGAGAGTGAGGAAAATGGGAGAGGAGAGCGGTGAGGTGGGGAGAAACAGAGAGGGCTCTCCCCCTTTTATAGACGGTCGGAGAGGGGAGAGAAGAGGGGGAGGGCCAGCGCGGCGAGGCGATGCGGCGGCGACGCGCGGAGGCGGGGCCGGGCGAGGACGTGCGAGGTGCGAACGGCGTGCAGCGTGGCGACGTTGGGGACACGGGAGCGCGGCGACGTGCGGCGCGGGGTGTGAGGCGTGCGGGCAGGTGACGTGCGGCGTGCGGGGCAGCGGCAGCGCGTGATGCGCGCGGGCGGTTGCGGGCGATGCGGTAGTGGGCGCGACGTGCGGGCTGGGGCCGGTACGGCACGGGTCGGGGCGTGACGCGTGGCGCGCGGTGGCTAGGGTGGTCTGGGGCCCCGTGCGGCGTCGAACGGTGGCGCGCAATGAACAAGACTTTCTCATTTTCCCGAATTAAATTATATTTTCTTCCATTCCTTTTTGCCTTCACATTTAAAATTAAAATATTACCTAGCCCAGTCAAAAATTAAATTTTAACCTATGTTTCCAACCCTTTTGTCCGTTTTTATACATTATATTATATATATATATTTTTATTTAATTAATTTTCCCTTTTTCCCAAAGATGTGATTTTTGATTCAAAATAATTTCTCATCAACTTCCCTATATATCTTTTGATAATTTTTATTTTCAAAGCTTTATTTTGAAATTTCCTCTCCTTTTGGATTTTTAAATTATTTGGTTTTTCTCAATCTTTTAGATAAATTTCTCTTTATTAATTTAATGCAACAAAGCTGGCAAATAAGAGGCAATAAACACAGCGAGATGCAAAAAATACCAAAAGTTTTTGTAAGTTCCGATTTTTAAATTCCTGATTTTAAATTCTCCAATTTTTAGGGTGTTACAAACTTACCCCCTAACAATAAATCTCGTCCCCGAGATTTGTTACCGTTTGTGAATAGGTTCGGTTACTTGGTCTTCAAAAAGTATTGTTCCTCCCTGGTGGCCTCTTCTTCGGTGTGGTTGCTCCATTGCACCTTGTACATTCGCCATGTCTTGGTTCTAGTCTTCTTCTCGCTTCGTCCAAGATCTTCACGGGGTGTTCAAGGTACGTGAGGTCTTCATTGACAAGAATGTCTTTCGAGGGGACTTCTTCTTTCGGCACTCGCAAACATTTCTTCAGTTGTGATACGTGAAAGACAGAGGGCACGTCGGATAGGTTGTCAGGTAGGTCCAGTTGGTAGGCCGCTTCGCCTCTTCTGGCACTTATGGGGAAAGGTCCAACATATCTCGATGCCAGCTTTCCTTTGACCTTGAACCTCTTGGTTCCTCTTAGTGGCGAAACCTTTAGGTACACAAAGTCGCCCACGTTGAATTCCAAATCTCTTTGGCGAGTGTCTGCATAGCTGTTTTGCTGGGATTGGGCTACTTTAAGCCGATCTCTTATCAGACAAACTTTCTCCTCGGCTTCCTTAATGATATCCGCTCCAAACACAGCTCGCTCACCGGTTTCTGACCACATCAACGGGGTTCGGCATCTTCGTCCAAATAGGGCCTCATTGGGTGACATCTTCAGACTAGCCTGGTAGCTGTTGTTATAGGATAACTCTGCATAGGGAAGGCATTTCTCCCAGTCCTTGAAAAAATCCAACACACAGGCCCTTAACATGTCCTCAAGGACTTGATTTGTCCTTTCAGTCTGTCCGTCGGTCTGAGGGTGATAAACAGTACTGAAGGCGAGGTGAGTTCCCAATGCCTCGTGAAACTTATCCCAGAAGTGAGATGTGAATTGAGTACCACGATCCGACACAATTCTCTTGGTACTCCATGCAGGCACACAACTTTGGACATGTACAGTTCTGCCAACTTAGCACTGCTATACCGAGTCTTGACCGGGATAAATCGGGCAGTCTTGGTAAATCTATCCACAATCACCCAAATGGAATCAAATCCTGTAGCAGTTTTGGGTAGTCCAACTATAAAGTCCATGCCTATTTCATCCCATTTCCACTCAGGGATCTTGAGTGGCTGTAGTAATCCTGTTGGTCTCTGATGCTCAGCCTTGACTCGTTGACACACATCGCAAATGGCTACATATTCTGCTACGTCTCATTTCATGTTGGGCCACCAGTATTATGTTTTCAAATCCTCGTACATCTTGATGCTGCCCGGGTGTAGCGAGTATGCTGACTCATGGGCTTCCTTTAGGATTAGTCTTCTCAATCCTCCTTTCTTTGGTACGTAAATCCTTTGACGATAGCATGGGGTTCCATCGTTTTCGGTTAAAAATTCTTTTGCTAGCCCTTCGGTCATTCGTTCCTTGATCAGTTGGATTTCCTCGCAATCCTTCTGGGCCTCCTTAATCTGAGTTTGTAGGAGAGGTTGTATCTCCAGCGAATTTAGTTGTCCATGAGGAATCAACTGTAGGTTAAGCCGAGCCATTTCTTCTTGAAGCTCGTTGGCCATACATTCCAGCTTCAGGTAATTGCATTGGGTCTTGCGGCTCAAAGCGTCGGCTACAACATTGGCCTCACCAGGGTGGTAATGGATTCCCAAATCACAATCCTTGATTAGCTCCAGCCATCTTCTCTGGCGTAGGTTAAGATCTATTTGGGTAAAGAAATATTTTAAGCTTTTATGGTCCGTGTATATATCACAGTGATTCCCGATTAGGTAGTGCCTCCAAATCTTCAAAGTATGCACTACTGCGGCCAATTCCAAATCATGGGTGAGATAATTCTCCTCATGTGGTTGCAGTTGCCTTGAGGCATACGCCACAACTTTTCCATCCTGCATTAACACACCTCATAGTCCTTGCCGGGACGCATCACAGTATATGACGAAGTCTTTTCGGTTGTCCGGTAGGACTAAGATTGGGGCGGTGGTGAGCTTTTCTTTGAACTGGTCAAAAGCTTGCTGACACTGCTTAGTCCATGCGAACTTCTTTTCCTTCTTCAATAGTTGGGTCATGGGCCGGGCTATCTTAGAAAATCCTTCGATAAATCTCCGGTAATATCCGACCAATTCCAAGAAACTTCTAACCTCCGTTACTAATTGGGGTGCTTTCCACTTGGTAACAGCATCGACCTTGGCAGGATCTACTGCTATGCCTCCAGCTGAGATTACATGTCCAAGAAAAGCTACTTCCTTAAGCCAGAATTCACACTTGCTGAATTTGACATATAGCTGGTGCTCCCGCAACTTTTCTAGTACCAAGCGCAAATGTTCTACGTGTTCTTCATCATCTTTAGAGTAGATGAGGATATCATCAATGAACACTACCACGAACTTGTCCAGGTATTCCATAAATACCTTGTTCATGAGGTTCATGAAGTAGGCCGGGCATTGGTCAGTCCAAAAGACATCACTGTGAAGTCATACAAGCCGTAGCGCGTAGAGAATGTAGTCTTGGGTATATCCTTTGCTCTAATCTTTAGCTGATGGTATCCAGATCGAAGATCGATCTTTGAAAATACTCGGGCTCCCTTGAGCTGATCGAACAAGTCGTCGATCCGAGGTAGCGGGTACTTGTTCTTAATGGTTACCTCATTCAATGACCGATAGTCTATGCACATTCTCATGCTTCCATCCTTCTTTTTAACAAACAGCACTGGGCTCCCCACGGTGAAGAACTAGGGCGTACAAAGCCTTTCTCTTGCAATTCCCTTATTTGCCTTTTAAGTTCCTCTAACTCGTTTACTGACATCCGACAGGGTCTCTTAGCTATGGGGGCGGTGCCAGGCATGAGGTCGATGATGAACTCTATGTCTCGGTCTGGCGGCATTCCAGGTAGTTCCTCAGGAAATACATCCGGGTAATCCTGAATTACTGGCATACCGATTATGAGTAGCATGGTGAATATTCCCGTAGCTTGGTCACAGAGCATAGGGTCTTGGTCCATGGCTACAGTCATCGGTGATCCCCATGGGGTAGATAGGGTGACTTCTCTCCGTCCACAATCTAATACCCCTTGGTTCTTGGTCAACCAGTCCATTCCTAGTATGATGTCCAGGGTTTGGGGTGGTAAAACCATAAGGTTCAAAAGGAATACCACGTCCTTGATCCGAATGGGCACATCAATGCATGCATCGGGTATAGTTATATTCCCCCCCGGGTGAATGCACTACCATTGGTCTCTTAATGTCTTCCTGATGCAGGTTGTGCTCTTTGCTTATTCTTGACGATATAAATGAATGCGAAGCTCCAGAATCAAAAAACTTTAACTGGTGCAGAGTGGATAGAGAACATACCCATTAGCACGCTTTGGTCCTCTTGAGCTTCCTCAGCACGCACATGGTTCACCTGACCACGACGGAATCCGGTTGCAGCTTCCTTTGGTTGGGGCATTCTGAACAGACTACGTCCAGGTGCTGGGGCGGGGATTCCTCGTATTGCGATGGCGTTGGCTCCGGTGCGGTTGAGGGTGTTGCGCGGCTTGGTGCAACTGTTGGCGTAATGCCCATATTCTCCACAGTTGAAACAGTTGACTTTTCTGGTCCCTGGAGTTGCCAAGGTAGGTGCCGGGGTGCGAGACGGTGTTGCAGGTGGCCTGCTGACGTTGCCGGATGCAGCGGGACGATTGGTTGCCACTATGGCTGGCTTCCAGCCTGACGGGGTTGCTCCTTTGGGTCGCTGGGATGTCCCTTGAATTGGACGGGTCATTGCAAGTCTTCTTTTCTGATTGTTTTCGACCGTCCTCTGGTCATGTTCCAGTCTCACGACCTTGTTGATTAGGCTTTGGAAATTGGCGTGGTCTTGTCCGATCATTGGTCCTCGCAAGTCATCGTTCAATCCTTCTACAAACTTGTCTATTTTCTCCTCCTCGTCTGCAAATCACTGGTGGCATATCGGGCCAGTTGTGTGAACTTGTTTACGTACTCTTGTACTATGGTGTTGCCTTGGCGCAGCTGTTGAAACTTGGTTTCGACAATATAATTTCTGGGGGCACAGTCAAGATCGCCAAGCACAATGGGTTAGAAGAAGAAGGTTTAGACAGGTTCAGGCCCTCTCGTGAGGTAATACCCTACTCCTGTTTTGGTGGATTCGATCCGCCGAGTGTCTTTATTGATCTCGTGATCTAAAGTTGAAGGCTAAAAGTTGATCTAGAATCTGATCTAGCATCTGATATCCCTCAAGGGACGCCCCTTACCCCCCTTATATATTCTTGGGAGGAGGGCTTACAGATCGGAAACCCTATCTTACTCTAAGTTGGTTTCCTCAATCTTACCAAACCGTGACTATAGGCCGATTGCCTTATCTCTATCGGCAATCATAACACCCAAGTCATGTTCGGCTTACAGATATGGCAGGCGCAATCCATCCCTACCTCCAGTCGGATAAGCTTGCCATGTAGATACCCGATTGCCGCAATCTCCACAGTAGCCCCCGAGTCCTTTTCAGTCGACGAGACAGCTCAGCTTCAGACCAAAACAGCACACAACCAAGAACCTCTTTAACCGAGTGCTTTTGGCGCCGAGTGATTCCATCATCTCTGCCTGAATCTTCCCGAGTGGCTCCAAAGACTGTGAAGGGCTGGAAAAATATCTAAAAAATTCTCAAAAATAAATATCTAGGTGCATCTCCTGATGCACCTAATTAGGTGTAGCCCCCGACTATGTGGTTAGTCAAAAATAGGCTAAGCATATAGTCAAGAACTATAAAAGATCATTCTTATGTAGATGCCTAGCTCATGCTAAAGCAATCATAGAAATCTCATTACTCGGCAAGTTCATACTCATCCGAGTGAATTTGCCCGAATCATCTAGGAACAAATAACTCAATCAACCCTCATGGGTGAAAAACACTCGGTAAGCTCATGCTTATCCGAGTGGATATGCCCGAGTCATCCCGGAACAAATATTTTAATCAACCCTCATGGGAAAACAAGTTCTTTCAATCGTATGAAAAATATGACCAAGTTATTAAATAGCTTATGCCATAATACTGGTCTCAATCCATAAAGATCTTCACCAAGGTGGAAAAATAAATAGCATTGATAAGATTACTTGATCAAATGCCAAAAAACCAAACAGCCCTTGTCATCAAGGCAGCTATAAAAACTTAACTGTCGGTCACCTTCCAAATTGCATCGTGCCAGCTTCTCATGAAGTCAAGCAAACCGCGGTATGGAAGGATTTTCAAAGGTACAGGGCACTCGGACACGCGCATATTGCCAGAGCAAATCTGCTTAAGCTCATCCGCTTAAGTCCCTAAGGACACGCGTCGGGCCACACCTTAGCTGGGCCGTAGATTTTCTTATGGGCTCGGCCCAATCACTAGGAAAACCTAGCGCAACCCTCAAATCTTTCTATAAAGGCATGAGGTCATCCCCGCCTCTTCATCTTCCAAAAATTCCCCTTTTCGCAGTACTGTTCGCCAGTTCACTGCGGAGAACCCTAGACTCGCGCGCTCCCAAATCCATCCATCTTAGAACTCGCTCCTTGCAACAACCAGCCTCCGCAGCCAGATCTCCCACGTTCCTTTGTCAAAAAGCCCGACCTTTTCTGACCAGATCCACTTCTCATCAACACCACTCTCATGGCGAAGGAAAAGAGGATTCCGTTCGACCAATGGGCCGCTTCGGATGTGAGGGAATCCACCCTCAAAGAGATGGTGAAGCACGGCGTGCTTCCGCCAAAGGAGATCGTGGGATGGCGCCCGACAGCGGGGGAGGACTTCCCAACCCCGAACACCGGTGAGCTCGTTGTTTTTACTTCTTTCTTCTATTGCGGGTTCAGCCTTCCCACCTCCGAGTTCTTCCGGGGGCTTTTGGAGTACTATGGGCTTCAACTCTATCATCTAAACCCCAACTCAATGCTTCACATCGCCCTCTTTATTCATGTGTGCGAAGCATTCCTTGGCATCCTCCCCCACTTCCAACTCTTCCGCCGCATGTTCTATCTCAAGCCACATCCAAACAAAGACCACCCATGCGTCGTCGGCGGGGCAGGTTTCCAACTCCGCGGATCTCTCCGCAAGGAGTATTTTTCTCTTCCCTTAAAGTCTTCCAATAAGGGATGGCATGCGGGCTGGTTCTACGTTAGCAACCTCGAACCCGCTCGCCCGCCTTCGTCGGCCTTCCTCTCGTCCCCGCCCCAACTTGGAGTATCGTCCCAAGTAGCCCAAGATTGGGACGAGGCCAACAAGCTGCTTGCGAAGATCCTGGCGATGAAACAAAAGGGTCTTCGCGGAGAGCAAATCACTCGGCACTTCATCAGGTGCCGACTGGCGCCGATCAAGGAACGGTCGAAGCCGGCCTTCGAGTATGAAGGCGGAACGGACCCCAATCGGGAAGATCCAGATCCACTCAGCTAC
The DNA here is from genome assembly GCA_019925245.2 of Oryza australiensis. Lineage (NCBI taxonomy): Eukaryota > Viridiplantae > Streptophyta > Magnoliopsida > Poales > Poaceae > Oryza > Oryza australiensis. The sequence continues at coordinate 1,403,397 of JAIFGZ020000142.1, forward strand.
GAGATCCTGAAGATCCGGATGTACAAGATCTTCTCGACTGGAATTGCAGTTGAGCGGGCCCTCATCCTGCCGGTTCTCCCCTTCAGCATCCACCGACCTCCTCCTCCGGTAAGCCGACTGGTTACTTCATAACGTCTTTCAATCTTGATATCTTGTCTCTTAGCGTTGTGCACTCTTTCTTCTGCAGGAAAATGCTTCTGTCACCTCCAAGCCATACAAGGTGTCCCACGATGACGCGCCGCGTCGCCCCGCCAAGAAGCCGGCTGGCGGGATCAAGATCCAAGGCGACCCAGTCGGGAAGCGAGCGGCGCCGAGTGAAGACTCGAACAAGCGTGCGAGCAAGAGGAGGTTGATTATCGAGGACTCGGATGACGACGTCCCGGCTCCTCCCATCGAGACCCCACCTCTAAGGCGATCGCCGCGGACGGCGCCGAAGATCCGCCGGTCGTCCAGGTATGCTCTATAACCGAAGTCCGAACTTTTCCGTTAAAAACTTTCTTTACCTTTACCCCTGCTGTGTCCACTTTCGCAGGAGGCCCCAGGACATAGACCCTGCCGGGGGAAGTGAAGGGCCAACCCCAGCCGCTGCTCCCGAGGTGCCAAGGCCAGCAGAGCCGAAGCCCCGGAGCCCACAACCAAGCGCAAGCGCTCCGGGCAGGCAACCTTCGCCTCCGAAGAAGGATGCCCCGAGGAAGGAGCCCCCGGCCGCCAGTCGGGATATCCCGACTGGAAACCAATCAATAGCCGAGAAACCTCAGGCCGCGGCTCGAGCGCCCCCGACTAAGGGCCACTCGGCGCGGAGTCAGAAGAAGGAGGCCAGCCGGGCCGCTCCACCTAAGCAGGCAGCCGCCGAAATTGGTGAGATTTGTTTCAAAATACTCTTTTTCTCTTTCAGTTTGAATCTTTCATGCCTTCATTTGTCCTTGTTGTTTGCCAGCCACAGTGGAGGAGATCCCCAGGTTGCAGTCCTCTGAAACCTGGGTTCCTCCTATTAGGATCGAGTGGCGGGACTCGGAAGGCGAAAGGCAGGGCATCATCCTGGACCGGCAAGCCAAAAAAGATGAAAGGGATGCCCTTGTCGAAAGCTTGAACGAGGCGACCCGGCTGCTCAACGTAAGCCTTCGTCTTTCTCTTTAATTGTATTATCATTATCTTTCAGTTGGTCACTCTTCTGCTTTCGCGCGCAGAAGGAATATTGCCGCTCCATGGCAAAATCTGAGGTGCTGGAGAAGCTGGTTCCTCACCTGAACTCCTTAGAGGATGTTCAGCGACAGCTGAAAGCCACTCGGGAGGAGGCCACGTCGAAGGAGGCGGCCTTAAGGAGAGAGATCGCGGAGCTTCGGGAGGCGAATCTCGACCTCCGAGGATCAATCGAGAGTAAGCCCGTCTCTCCAAGTTTCTTCATGATTCTCATGTTAATCTCGGTTGTTGACGATCTTCTTTTGTAGAAAATTCTTCGGAGGTCCATTCGCTTCAAGTCCAGCTGGAGGCAGTTAGCCTCGATAAAGCCGAGATGGAGGCCGAGTTTGAAGGTAAGCCTCTCTGGAGTAAAACTTCTTGCGCTGCTTCATTTCCGAGTGCTTTGAATGATCCGGAGCTTTTGGCAGCTTACAAGGTAAAGACCCGAGCTCAATACGACGTCTTGCTTGGGCGGGTCAAACAAAGCGACGAGATTCGGGAAGAGGTCGCCAATGCCGCTATGCCGATATTGCTGTCCTTATTCGATCAAGGAGTTGGGGCCAGTTCGCTAGAGCCGGTAGAAATATTCGACAAGCTGCGGCTGGCTCCCGACCGGTATTTGGCCAACATCACCGAAGCAGCCAACATGGGGGCTGGTCTGGCTCTTGCACAGACCAAGTCCCTTTACCCCCGAGTGGACATTCACTCGGTCGGGGAAGGATTTGCTGACGGAACGACAGACGAGCAGGCCTTGGGCATGCTGAGTGAGGCGCAGGAGGCGGCGAAGAAAATATCCATTGATGTAGTAAACAATTTCAAGATTTGATTTGTCTTTCTGACTTTATCTTATAAATGTTGCATAATCGTAACGCTCTGATGTAGAACTTGTGATATATTTAGGTTATTTATGTTAATGCCTTGATCCGAGCTTTTGTGTGAAATTTCTTAAGTAGTTTTCGTCTGACTGTCACCAAGCCTAGGCTCGATTTGGTCATTGAAAAACTCTCAGTCCTTAGACACTGAACTCGAATCAAAGAACATTAAACAATGATAAACCAAATCATGCACAGAAGTTGATGAGAAAAACTTGAGCTTTATTGACATATGTACAGCCCCCGACTGCTAACTCAAGAAGTTATCTTGCTTGAGGTTGGCAGTCAAGGAAAACATGAAGCCTTAGCCGAATTAGGCATAAAATCGTCGAAGATGCTCGATGTTCCAGGAGTTCTCCACCTTAGACCCGTCTTCACGCTTTAGCCGGTATGCACCGGGCCGAGTCACTTCAGCGATTATGTACGGTCCCTCCCATAAGGGAGATAACTTGTGTCGGTCTTTGGTGGTCTGGATCTTGCGTAGGACCAGGTCGCCAACAATGAAAGCTCGTGCTCGCACGTTGCGACTGTGGTATCTTCTGAGCCCTTGAAGGTATTTGGCCGACTGGATGAGGGTTGCCTCACGGGCCTCTTCCAATCGGGTGAGGTCATCCACTCGGTCAGGGTCGTAGCATTCATCGTTGAAGCTGCGGACCCGGAGGGATTCATATTCCATCTCGTTTGGCAACATGGCTTCTGCGCCATAGACCAAAAAGAAAGGAGTTTGGCCGGTAGCCCGACTGGGTGTGGTCCGTAGCGACCATAAAACAGAGGGAAGTTCTTGGACCCACTTGCCAGCGTAAAGGTTTAGGCGGTCAAAAACGCGGGCCTTGATGCCTTGGAGGACCATGTCGTTGGCTCGTTCGACTTGTCCGTTGCTTTTGGGATGGGCTACTGATGCGTAGCAGATCTTGATTCCGAAGTCTTCGCAGAATTCCTTGAAGATGCCTCCCGTGAATTGAGTCCCGTTGTCAGTTATGATTCTGTTTGGGATGCCGAAGCGGTGCACGATGTTGAGGAAAAAGTCCCGTGCTTTGTCAGCAGTAATCATAGCGACCGGCCTGGCCTCAATCCACTTGGAGAACTTGTCGATTGCAACGAAGAGGTGTGTGAATCCTCCTGGAGCTTTTTTGAAAGGGCCAACCATGTCCAGGCCCCATACCGCGAACGACCAGGAAAGTGGGATTGTTTGAAGCTCCTGGGCCGGGACATGGCTCTGTCGGGCAAAAAATTGGCAGCCTTCGCAGATTCGTACGACTTTGTCCGCGTCGGAGACCGCGGTAAGCCAAAAGAAACCTTGCCTGTAAGCTTTGCTGACTAGAGTGCGTGCTGCCGCGTGGCTTCCGCATATGCCCGAGTGGATGTATTGGAGTAGCTGCTTCCCTTCTTCGGGTGTGATGCACCTCATTAGAATTCCGGAGGGGCTTCTCTTGTATAGATCAGAGTCAACCATGACATATGCTTGGCAACGACGCCGGACGCGTTCTGCTTCATCCCGGTCATCCGGCAGCTCTTGCTGGGTTAAGAATTTGATGAGCGGCGTCCTCCAGTCGGTATCGGTCATGGCGACTTCGTTCGTGGTTTGCTCGTTGGGAGTTGTCTTTTCCGTGATGGTTGGTTCGTAGAGATGTTCGACAAAGACGTCTGTCGGGGCAGCTTCGCGCTTAGATCCGAACTGTGCCAGCTCATCGGCAGCTTCGTTGTTGTGTCTTAGGACGTGTGAGAGTTCGAGCCCGTCAAACTTGTCCTCAAGCTTGCGGACCTCTTGCCGGTAGGCCTCCATAGTGTCGTTTAGGCAGGACCAGTCCTTCATTACTTGATTGACGACTAGCTAGGAGTCGCCTATCACAATAAGCCGACGTATCCCGAGTGAAACTGCGAGGCGCAGTCCATGTAGAAGAGCTTCGTACTCGGCGACATTGTGTGAGGCAGAGAAGTGGAGGTGAAGGACATATCTTAGCCTTTCCCCGGTCGGGGAGATCAGCACAACTCCTGCTCCCAAGCCGGTGATCCTCTTGGATCCGTCGAAGTGCATGGTCCAGTGTTGGAGGTCTTCTCGAGGCTTGTTCTCTTGCTGTTCAGTCCACTCGGCCAGGAAGTCCGCCAAGGCTTGTGACTTTATGGACGTCCTTGCCTTAAAAGTCAAGTCCAGCGGCATCAGCTCTAGGGCCCACTTGGCGATGCGTCCGGTTGCCTCGTGGTTGTGGATGACATCGCCGAGTGGGAAAGAGGTGACGACGGTGACCGAGTGACCCTGAAAATAGTGTGCCAATTTCCTCGCGGTTATTAGAACACCATAGAGCAATTTTTGTACCTGAGGGTAGCGAATTTTGGCTCCTACCAATACTTCGCTAACAAAGTAGATTGGCCTTTGAATCTTCTGAGCCCGTCCTTCTTCTTCGCGTTCGACCACAAGGACCGTACTAACCACTTGGTGAGTGGCTGAAACGTACAGCAGCAGAGGTTCCTGGGGTTGAGGCGAGGCCAGGACGGGCGGCGTTGTGAGGAACTCTTTGAAATCTTCAAAGGCCTTGTTGGCTTCCGCGGTCCACTGGAAGTCATCTGTCTTCTTTAGCAGTCTGAAGAAGGGCATGCCTCGTTCGCCGAGTCGGGATATGAAACGGCTTAGTGCCGCCATGCAGCCAGTGAGCTTCTGGACGTCTTTCTGGTTACTCGGGGGTTTCATGTTTAAGATGGCGTTGATCTTTTCTGGATTTGCTTCAATGCCGCGATGTGACACCATGAAGCCGAGCAATTTGCCTGATGGAACACCGAAAGTGCACTTCTCCGGGTTTAACTACATTCTGAAGGCCCCGATATTCGCAAAGGTTTCTTCTAGGTCGGCGATCAGGTCTTCTTTCTGCTTGGTCTTGATGACAACGTCGTCGATATAAGCTTCAACGTTCTTGCCGATCTGCGTTTGGAAGCATCTTTGGATCATGCGTTGGTATGTGGCGCCGGCGTTCTTCAGGCCGAAAGGCATGGTGATGTAGCAGTAGGCCCCAAACGGTGTGATGAACGATGTCTTCAGGCAGTCGGATTCTTTTAAGCTGATCTGGTGATAGCCCGAGTAACAGTCCAGGAAACTCAGGAGTTGGCAGCCGGCTGTGGAGTCGACGACTTGGTCGATGCGAGGCAGCCCGAACGGATCTTTGGGGCAGGCTTTGTTGAGGTCAGTATAGTCAACGCACATGCGCCATTGCCCCATCTTCTTGCGGACCAGGACTGGGTTGGCTAACCAGTCGGGATGAAGGACTTCTTTAATGAAGCCGGCAGCCAAGAGCTTTGCGAGTTCTTCTTTGATAGCGTCTTTTCGATCCTGCGCGAATCTGCATAATCGTTGTTTTATCGGTTTGGCGTCATCTTTGATGTTCAAAGAGTGCTCGATCACCTCCCTACGAATTCCAGGCATATCGGATGGTTTCCAAGCAAAAACATCTTTATTATTTTGGAGGAAGGTGACGAGCGCGCTTTCCTATTTGGGATCTAGGTCAGCGCCGATTACAGCAGTTTTCGAGGGATCCGAAGGATCAAGGGAGATCTTCTTGGTCTTGGCGTCGCCGGATCCTGATTTGGCTATCTTCTTCGCGGGGACTTTGCCCTCTGCCGAAGTTGATGCAGCCAATCGGACTTCTTGTTGGCCACGTAATCTCTCGCGAGATTGGGCCATGTCGCAGCTCTCCTTATTGCAGGTGAAGGCTTGCTTCACGTCGCTGCGAAGAGTGATGACGCCGTTGGGACCCGACATCTTCATGCAGAGGTAGGTGTAGTGAGGGATCGCCATGAACTTGGCAAGCGCGGGCCTTCCGATGATGGCATGATATGCTGTTTCGAAGTCGGCCACCTCAAAAGTGACGTTCTCCGTTCAGAAGTTCTCTCGGGCTCCGAAGGTGACTGGGAGGGAGATATGCCCGAGTGGTGTAGAAGATAGCCCTGGGATGACTCCGTGGAAGGGGGCTGAGCTTGCCTTTAGTTCGGCCCTCGGGATCTGCATCTCATCCATGGTCTTGGCAAACAGGATGTTGAGGGCACTGCCCCCATCGATGAGGACGCGCTTAAGCTCGATGTTGCGGACCATGGGGTCCCGGGACGAGTGGATAGCGCCCGGGTGAACCACTCGGTCGGGATGATCCGAGCGGTCAAAAGTGATGGCCACTTCCGACCATCGCAGATATTGAGGGACTTCAGGTTGAGCCGCGTTGACCTCCCGGTCAGTTAGCTTCTATTTCCTCTTGGACTCATAGGCTAGCGGACCTCCGAAGATGTGGTTGAGCTCCCCCACTGGGTCTTGAAAAGGTTCGGCATTTTTAGCTGCGTTGTTCTTTTTGGCGCCTCACGGGCCAGCCTCGTCAGTCGGCTTCTTGTTGAGCTGCGCCGCGTACTGTTCGGCGAACTGCTTGTAGATAAAGCAATCCTTCGCCGCGTGCTTATGATTCGGATGATGGGTGCACTGGGCGTTCATGATGGCGTCGTAGGCGGCGACTCGGGGACGGCGTTGAGTGTTGGAGGTAGCGGCCACTAGGTCCTCAGATCGGCGCTTGCAATCTTTCTGGCCCTGGTTGCCGTTGTTGCCGCCATCCTTCTTAGGATTATGGCTCCCTCCTGCTTGCTTGTCCTCCCTTCTATCGGGCCGGTCTTGACGGGCGGCCTTAATGGCGTCATTGGATTTGGCGTATGAGTTCACCGTCTCGAACATTTGTTTCACCGTCTTCGGTGGTTTGCGCCCGAACTTCCCGATCAGCAGCTCATCACGGACTCCCTTCTGGAAGGCGGCGATGATGATGTCATCGGTGATGTTCGGGATCTTGTTGCGCTTCTCGGAGAAACAACGAATGTAATCCTTCAGAGGCTCGTCCGGCTTTTGGATGACGTTGTATAGGTCGAAGTGTGTGCCGGGCCTCTCGAAGGTACCTTGGAAGTTGGCGATGAAGTGGTCCCTCAGCTCGCTCCACGAGCCGATTGAGCCTCTTGGCAGGCTTGTGAGCCAATTTCTGGCTGAGTTTGCGAGGGCCACGGGCAGGTAATTGGCCATAGCTTTGTTGTCGCCACCTGCAGCTCGGATGGCAAGGGTGTATACGGTTAGCCAAGATTCAGGGTCGGTCTTGCCATCGTACCTTTCAATTCCTGTGGGCTTAAAGCCACTCGGCCAGTGCACTCGGCGGAGCTCCCGAGTGAAGGCCGGTACTCCGTCGTCGCCGCTATCGGGTGATCCCCTCCGATCTTCCCGAGTGCGTCGGTCGCGCTCTGGTAGCGGCGATCGAGGACTTCCGCGAGATCACTCGGCGGGGTCTTCGGTTGGCGGTCGGGTAGCTGGAGCTATTGCGGCGGACGCGGTTGTGGACGGGTGGACGTCCATGTCGTTTGTCGCGGGAGTCGGCCGTCTGCTCCTGGTATTTTAGCGTGGACTCGCAGGGTGGGCCTCTTGGCCTGGTCGTCGACCGATCTGGCTCGGGCCTCTTATAGTCTTCTGACCTTAGAGGTGGAAGCCGGCTCTTGTCTGGTGTTTTGGCCACAGATTCAGTCGGCCTTCGTGCCGAGGTGGTGGGGTGGCCGTTAGCTGTGGCGGCGACGATGGTCTTGATCTTGTCGAGTATCGGAGTCACATTGGCAGGAGCCGTCTCCATGATGGTGTCCAAGAGGGTGAGCACGGCAACGCGTTACTGCTGTGGCGTTTGGAAGATGTTGGTGTTGCGGACCCGTGTTTGGAGGATGGCCTCCTGGGCAGATCGTCCAGCTGCACGCAGGTCCTGCTTCCTCTTATCGGCCTCATCCTTGCGTTGTTTCTCTTCTTCGGCTGTCTTGCGCTCGAGCTCCACCTTGGCTCGCTGTTCTTCAGCAAGCCTTCTGGCCATGGCTGAGTCGGACTCGTCCGGCTCGGCCATGAGGACGTCAAAGCACTTCGGCTCACAGTCCATGTGGCAGTCGGAGTTGTCGGCTTCGTCAGAAGGGATGCCGTAGAGGTTGTCGACGCCGGCGGAGCTGAGGTATCCATTGAGCTCCGAAGATGAGCAGGAGCCGAATGATGGGAGGATGACGGCGACCTCCCTTGATCCTGGGTAACCCGGATCTGGATCGTTCCAGTCCGAGTCAGAGCTTGGGGGTGTGGGCTCCTCCGAGTGGGTCGCCGCCGACTCGGGGGAGAGAAGCTTGCTGTAAATCTCGACGGCGTTTGGTAATCCAAACGGTGCTGAGAGGTCTTCATCTGAGTAGATCGCTTCTGTCGGGGAGGCGAGAAGATTGGCGCAGATTTCGGCGGTATTCAGTAATCCGAATGGTGCTGAGTGAAGTCCGTCGTCGGAGAAAGTAGATTGCATCTTGGTCTTCAAGATGTCGTTGTAGATCGTGGCGCTGTTCGGAAGCCCGAACGGCGTCGAGTGGATTTCTCCTTCCGACTGGTCCGAATCCGAGTCGAAGGAGGAATTGTCGACGAAGTTGGCGGCGAAGTTGCCGAATCTTGAAGGAGATCCCATCACGCTTGTCGGCGAGATTGTTGAAGAAGTCTCGACGCGCGGTCCCCTACCTGGCGCGCCAACTGTCGAAACTTGGTTTCGGCAATATAATTTCTGGGGTCGCAGTCAAGATCGCCAAGCACAATGGGTTAGAAGAAGAAGAAGGTTTAGACAGGTTCAGGCCCTCTCGTGAGGTAATACCCTACTCCTGTTTCGGTGGATTCGATCTGCCGAGTGTCTTTATTGATCTCGTGATCTAAAGCTGAAGGCTAAAAGTTGATCTAGAATCTGATCTAGCATCTGATATCCCTCAAGGGACGCCCCTTACCCCCCTTATATATTCTTGGGAGGAGGGCTTACAGATCGGAAACCCTATCTTACTCTAAGTTGGTTTCCTCAATCTTACCAAACCGTGACTATAGGCCGATTGCCTAATCTCTATCGGCAATCATAACACCCAAGTCATGTTTGGCTTACAGATATGGCAGGCGCAATCCATCCCTACCTCCAGTCGGATAAGCTTGCCATGTAGATACCTGATTGCTGCAATCTCCACAGCAGCCTACGGAACTCGTTCTTCTTCATCCTCATGACTGCAGCAGGTACGAAATTTTTCACGGATGGCATCCGTGAATTCTTCCCAAGTTGGCTCCCCGGCATCTTCGGCTCGGGTTTCTTTGTAGATGTCCCACCAGTCACTTGCGGGTCCTTCCAATTGATTGGTGGCGAAGATGACTCTATCTGCCTCTCGTACTCGGACGAGGGGGGTCAGCTTCGTCCCTATGACTCTTAGCCAATCTTCAGCATCCATTGGTTAACAGCCGTGGAAAATGTTGGTGGCTTGGCTCGCATAAACTCGCCTAAGTTTGATCCTCCGCGTTGTCCTTGGTTGTTGGCAATGGCTTGGAGCAGTTGGGTTTCTAAAGCCATGACTTCTGCTAGAGTGGAGGGGTTAGGCTACGGCGGGTTCTCGGTAGACGCTGAGGCCCTGTGATGGTGCGCCATCTGAAGTATGTAGACAAGGTGAGAGATTAATCTTACTAAGGGTATGGGTTTTAATTGATTTTTCACTTCAAGTTATTCTTTTAGTGATCTGTTGCACATAACAAGCATGGTGGAATAAACTCATTTAGGATATAACATGGAACTTCATATCAGTTCATAGATGTTACATCATAGGGATACATTGGACATGTGTAGTCCATACAACTCCATACATCAATACTAACATCGATCTAGGGTTTTCATACATAAGGGTAGGGGCGTGGCCATTGCTGTCTTAACTCCATCAAAAGCAAGACCAGCACTGCTGTAGGTATCCAAACTAGTCATCCAGCCATCCACATGATCCAGGTGCAGGCAGAGGGTGATCCTCGGCTGAAGCGAACTGAAGTCCCCATGTCTCAGAGGTAGCGGCCTCAGAGTCATGTCTGATCCTCCTGCTTGGTGGCTTGGTGCTCTTACGGGTAGTCCTAAGGGTGATAGGACCTCCTGTGAGTGTCATGCGGTGGGTAGGAGCTTCATCTTCTGAAGGATCTGTATCACTGAGCTCCCACTTGACCTTCATGGGTTCTGACTCATATTCGGAGTCAGTGTTGATCTGGATGGGGTTATCCACTCCCGAACCAGGCTCGGATGGTGTAGCCGTGGAAATCGGTGTGGGCTCCGATGGTGTAGCAGCAGTAGGGTTGACAAGGTATGGTCCTGACTCAGTGCTTAGCATGAAGGCCTACTCCATCATGGCATGAAAGGTGGCCAAGCATGCTGGAGTCATGAAATAGTAGTGGTCGGGCATAGCGGCTGGCGGTGTAGCTGAAGTAGAAGCGCCAGCAGCGGGGACAGAAATGGAGCGAAGTTGTTCCTCCAGTTGGCCAACCTGTCGCTGGCTCCTCCGAAGCTGCTCCTCCAAAGTAACCAAAGCCTCTCCACGAGCCATATAACGATCAGAGAGGTGGTCGTATTGGGCGTTGTTAGCTTGCAGCTGAGTCTTCAGAGAGTCAATCTGGTTTCCACAATTATGGTGTTCCTCCTCGAGATCATCCATGCGTCGCTGCTGCTCGTCTATCTCGAGTAATGCCTCCTCATAACAATCATCAGCTGCTTCCGCCCAGCGGGATAAACGGGTAACCATGGGGTTATAGCAGCAAGCGGTGGCCTCCACGGTGCAGACTGAGTCGCCTTCCTCCCGGTAGGGATGGTGTACGAACTCGGTCACTTTAAGCTCAGTACGGTGGATAGCATTGAGGCATAGGAATTCCTCGTGGGCTGCGTCCTGAAGGGCCGCCTCCATAAAATCTCGGTAGTAACGTGTCTAGAAGCAATAGGGTGACTCGCTCCCAATACGGGCCTCAATTGAAACCGCAGCTTCCCATACTGGGTGTTCTACAGTGCCATGTCTTCTGCTCCGGTAGGTGGGTGCGTCCGGGTACCATAGGCACCATAGAAACTGCTGAAGTTGTGACACGTATCCTTCCTCCCGCGGGACCTCGATCTCCCATGCTCCAACATGGTCTGACATTTGTTTTGAAGATGACTTAGGGCTAGGGAAAGGTAGTGGCAAAATCAAATGTTTGTAGAGAAACGGGGGTCAAGATTGTAAGGAAAAATCATATTTGTTTTGTAGACATGGTCTATACTTTTAAAATAATCCTATGTAGGGATATTTCCCTTTAACCAGCTACAAAGGGGTAGGGCGCCAGTTGGTCTTATCCTACAGTTACACTGCTCTGATACCAGCTCGGTAGACCCCCGTTTTTGGAATGGGAATCATTCGTGTTCATAGTATCATTTCCCTGGATCGAGTAGTATGGTACCCACGAATACAGTACTGAATTACCAGGTGCAAAGTGCACGAATAGTCTTACACCACAAATATATTACAATAATAGGCCCGAAGGCAATATCCAATACATGCAGGACCTGCTGGTCCGGATACAACCAAAAGCAGAAATTAGATAAGGCAGCGGAATTTGAAGGCAGTGGCTCGTCGATTGCCACAGGCAACAACCGGGGACCAAAACCTAGTAGGCGCCTTCTTCTTCTTCACCCTCCTGGCAGTAAGCATAGGGGTCCTCCAGTTCTTCGTTCCCACCATCTGAAGGTTCATGCGTATAGCAAGGGTGAGTACCCAACGTACTCAGCAAGCCAACACGGAATGATGCACATGATAGGGTCATTCAAAGGATGGCTGAGGTTTATTTGCATAAAGCCAATTTTCGTAAATCATTTCACAAACCTATCATCTAGCCAAGTCAAGTTTGAGTTCCAGAGTATATTAAGTCGGCGACGGTTCTGTCTACCATCCATCGTGATTCCAAGGATGGCTTCCCGCCTTCGGATCGTCATGGTTTTCTGGGGAGTCTACCCCTTCTCGCATCTTGAGAAGTTGAGTCCACCAGCATACAAAATCATTATGCATACCAACCCATCATTTTAAAATTTATGAGTCTAGCCACAACAGAAACTTATCACGCCGCTCATTATCCGTGAGCACGACTATTCGAATAGATTGGTTTACTCACACTGCAGTGGATGTACACTTTACCCATACTCCGCAACTGCCCATTGAATGATCCTATATCCCTTTTATATCGGACGGTCACGGCAAAGCTTTTCGATAACCTCACTTTGGTAGTACCCGCTCCATGAACTTAATTCCTCTTGCACTCTAGCTGTCCTTTCCTAGTAGTGAGAGGAGTTCTGGCGCTCCTGGGGTGAGGGAAAACTCACCAAATTCTCATTCATTACTCAACACGTAGGTTGCAGCCTTATCTCAACAACCAGAACCACATCTCCACACAAGAACCACTATGCAGGGATATTGCCTCCGCTCGGCTGTCTACTCCGCTAGGTCCATACCCATTCGAGAAGTACGGTTGTACTGGCTCGTTCCAGGTTACAAGTCTCATGGCTTGGTCCTTAATAGACCAGGGACGGCACTTGACTTTGTCGGAATCCACCCAAATCCATCCATCCGCACCAGTCTAAAAATATTGGTTTTGTACTTATTTTTCCATTAAAACTATTTTCATCATGTTCAAGGCAATGTGGCGCTCATGTCTCCACATGTCGTATATCAACTACCTTCCCTAAGGTAGTTGCCTGCGCATATAGCTTTTGTAAAAATATGAGTATGCAAGATTCTAGTATAAGCATGGCTAAACATTTTACCAAAGATATCCTCCGGTTATATCACAACGAGGGTTACAAAGATTATATCTAAAGGTAAACAATGTCAAGACATAGAATATCAAGCATAGGTATTAATTTGTGTATATAGCATGCATATTTGAAGTTTAAAACAACATTATTTCGCAATTGGGATCAATATATTCAAAGTGGTGTGATGTCTTGCCTTGCTCGCATGCTTGTTGGACGGGGTCTTCAGTGTAGTCAGTGCCTGCTTCCTCGGATGCTATTCGTACATGCGAAAAATCAATTGAATTCGATTAGAATTCAATAAAATTACCAAGAGGTCGAAAAAGAACCAAAAAGCGACTCCAAAAATTAGTCCAAGATTTTAATTAACTTTGGGTGTGAGTTTTTATGAAATCCGAATTAAGATGCGGGTTGTAGTAATTTTAGGGTTTTTGCGATACACCGATTTAATTTACTAAGGTGACAAATTTCCAAAATGATGTTATCTCAAAATTATTCGAATTTTAAATTTCAGAAGATTCGCATGTTAAAATAATATTTCTTGGCGAGCTAAGTTGTAATTAAACTCCTAGATAATTAAATTATGCGACGGTCAAATATCTCCGGATTCCTATTTTGAAATCCAAATTTGTTTCGAGAAAATATATATATATATTTTTGCCTAGAGATTTTCCCAAATATTTCCAAAAAACTTTTTCCTAAATTTTATAAATTTTTTTCTAAACTTTTTCCTTTTTTTCCTTTTCCTTTTTCTTTCCTTTTGTTTCTTTTCTTTTCATTCTTTTTTTCTTTCTTCCCTTCTACCCTCTCCAGTTCATTCTCTCTCCTCTATCCTCTCACGTCTACCCCCTTCTTCCTCCGCCGGTCGGCCGCGGCGCCCGGTGCGGCGGCCTAGGAGGCTTACCGGCGGATGGCGGCAGCGGCGAGGGAGGCGGTGGGACTCCGGCCCCCGGCGGATGACGGCGGCGACGGCTTCGGCGCGCAGCGGACGACGGCGGCGGCGGCTAGAGACGGCGAGGGCGAGAGACCGAGGGAAACGGAAGAGGAGAGCGGCGAGGTGGGGAGAAATGGAGTGGGCTCGCCCCCTTTTATAGACAGCCGGAGAGGGGAGAGAAGAGAGGGAGGGCCGGCGCGGCGAGGTGATGCGGCGGCGACACGCGGCGACGCGTAGAGGCGGGGCCAGGCGAGGACGTGCACGGTGCGAACGGCGTGCGGCGTGGCGACGTGGGGGACACGGTGTTAGTGATATGCCCTAGAGGCAACATGGAGATGTTGGATATCATAGTCAATGTTTACGTATTTATGAATAAAGTGTTATTCAGTTCCATGAAATAGACATCTTATATTGATCAATAAGTACGTGACTTATTTATGAGACTCTATATGTATGAATCTATTTCTAAATGATCCTTGATCATATATCATATTATTAGAACTAATATGATTCTAAGATCGGCATGTTTATTGATTGATGATCATGTTTTATAGATCATGGGTATGGAGATACCAAATCAATAAACATGGACATATGTGTTAGAGAACACATTGTTGGATAGACCCACCATGAGACACTACAGGAATTAATGTGCCATTAGTTGGTCTCAGGTAGTGTTGGTACAAAGTCTTTAGACCTGAGATCACCATGGATTCCAACATATGTAGTAGCCTACTTTGGGACTACCAAACGCTATTCCGTAACTGGGTAGTTATAAAGGTAGTTTTCGGGTTTGCTATGAAACATGGAGTGGGATGTGAGTGATCAAGATGGAATTTGCCCCTCCTTTGGAGAGATATCTCTGGGCCTCTCGAGGTAATGGATTATGGAAATGCATGGCCATGCTAAGTTGATTGAGGAGTCAATCAACAGACAGATAATCCAATACAGTTCGAGTGAATGGTTAAGCTATTTAAGGGATGGCACACATCTTTCCTATAGCTTAATTGGTATCGTGAGGCAAAGGGATTTGTGTACACATTACAGGTTCAGAGCCGATATTATATTCTTGTATACTATAGTGTCAATATGTGCTGCTAGGCGCCGCTGTTGACAGGTCGGCTGAGTTTGACTCGAGCCGACGATCGGCTAAGTTAGACTATAGCCGAAACCGAGTATACCTGAACCTACAGGGTCGCACGCTTAAGGGGATAAGAACAGGCATTCGAGTTGGACTCGAATACAGCTCGATCGGATAGGGATCCGATCGGATAGAGTCATATAGGCTTACGACGTATGGGCGGCCAACTCTGTGAGATTCGGATAGGATCCGATTCTAAATAGAGTCCTGACCGGCCACTAGTCCCAGTCGGCCAACTCTATATAAAGGAGGGAGGGGTGGAGAGTTGGTGTATCGCATTGAACCGAATCCGCAACAGAAGTCGTCGAGATCAATCTCCACGGAAACCCTCCCCACTTTCGAGCCAAACCCTAGCCTTGCATCTTGTGCTCGCACACGGGTGTTCGGCGTTCTGTCCCCGGACGTGTGGATACCGGTAGAGGCGCTGCTACGTTGCGCGCTGTTGATCGGCTACGGATCGGCTGTGGTGGAATCGGCTGCGGTCGAGCGCATCGGAGCAAGGCGCGAGAACATGGTCGGACGACTCGGATTGGCAAAAAAGCTGGCAAATAAGAGGCAACAAACACGGCGAGATGCAGAAATACCAAAACTTTTTGTAAGTTCCGATTTTTAAATTCCCGATTTTAAATTCTCCGACGTTTAGGGTGTTACGCCATCATCCTTTGGGCTATGGCATATCAATCGTCAGCCTCCGGGCTATGACCTCGGGCTGATCACCGTCAGCATCTGAGCTATGTCATCTCGGCCAACAGCCTCCGGGCTATGGCGTATCGGTCATCAACCTTCGGGGTTGTGACATCGGGCTGATCGCCGTTAGCCTTTGGGCTATGGCATTCCGGCCAACAGCCTTTGGGCTATGGCATATTGGTCATCAGCCTTTGGGCTATGACCTCGGGCCAATCGCCGTTAGCCTTCAGGCTATGGCATCTCGGCCAACAGCATTCGGGCTATGGCATATCAGTCATCAGCCTCAGGGCTATGACTTCAGGCCTATCGCCGTCAGCCTCTGGGCTATGGCATCTCGGCTAACAGCCTCCAAGCTATGGCATCTTGGGCATCAGCCTATGAGCTATGGCAACTCGGCCATCGACCTTTGGGCTAAAGGCCTCAGGCCTATCTCCATTGGCCTCCGGGCTGAGGTACCTTGGCCATCTGCCCTCGAGCGATGGCCACTTGTTGATCGCCATCAGCCCCTGGGCTATGGCTCTCCTGATCCCACCAAATGCCACCGATTTGAAGACAATGTCCTTAAGGTTTCCCAAGGGTGATATTTTTGGACTTGACCCTAGGCCTGGATGTACCATCCAACCCCAGGCTCGGGGGCTGCACTTGGCAAGTGCACCTGGGTGGTGCACCGGCGAGAGCATGCTTAGGATGTCACAAATACTTTGCCCATGATCCCGACCAAGAGGAATTTGGACCCTAGGCCCAGATGTCCCATCTGGTCATAGGCTCGGGGGTTGCACCTGGCAGGTGCACCTCGGCAGCGCACCTGCCGAAGCCTAATCAAAAGACCCTTAAAGGCCGGCCGTGGGACCTGACTAGGAAGAACTCAAACCCTAAGTGCGAATATTCTATTCACCCCTAGGCTTGGGGGCTGCTGTGGGGGGTATCACCCCGGGGTAGCCCATGGAACGGAGTTAAGATCAGCTGAAGTCAGACTAGTGGTCCTTGGGAGGGGGTCAGAATCCCGACCTCTTCCTAGGGTCAGGAGCCCTGGCCTCCCGTCTGTCCCGACTCTAGTGTTCTATCCTGACTACGACTCATCAGCCCGACCCCGGGTCTCCTCGAGAGGAAGGCTTGCTTTGCAAGGATCGCATAGGAGACAAGGAGGGACAACCCGGTAGAAGATGATGTCACCCGGTAGGACTGCACAAAAGGTACCTGCGGAGGATGAATCCCAAGGTAAGATGGAGCACGAGATACCCACGACGTGTAGGACCCGAGGGATCTCTATGTACTTTTTAGATGTTGTTTGTACTTACTTTTTAGTCCTTAATTTTAGCTTTCTTGGCCCCCAAGTCCACTTGTAACTGCCCCCCTCCTTGAGCTATAAAAGGGAGGGCAGGACCACGGGCGAGGGGGATCGGTTCTTTGGAAGCTAGATATAATCTCTAGAGCCCCCAATAACTCACACCATTGTAATCTAATTCATACACACCCCAACAAAGAACAAAGGACGTAGGCTTGTTATCCTCCGGGAGGGTCGAAGCTGTCTAAAAATCCTTGGCTCATATTGCCATCGAGTTGACCATCATATCCTTTCGATAGATGTTCCCGACCAATCTTTCACCTCCTCGGATAGCCACTGATCGACCACCCGTCGATAGTAGGTCCGACTGGCTCATCATTATTTAACCATGTCCAACAAAGTTCAATTACGTCGCTCGGACATGCCATTCCTCTGACTGGCTCATCATTATTTAACCATGTCCAACAAAGTTCAATTACGTCGCTCGGACATGCCATTCCTCTGAGGCGTTCTTGGCGGCGTAAGTTGAACAATTCCAAATTCTTTAGATGATTTCTAAATCATGGCTCAAATACTCGCCTCCACGATCAGATCGTAAGGCCTTAATTTTATTAGCCACGCTGATTTTCTACTTCATTTTGAAATTCTTTGAACTTTTCAAAAGTTTTAGACTTATGCTTCATTAAGTAGACATAGCCATATCTACTAAAATCATCAGTGAAAGTTATGAAGTATTGAAATCCTCCTATAGTTGTCGTGCTCATTGGTCCACACACCTCAGTATGTATGAGTTCCAAAGAGTTTGACACCCTCTCAAGAAAACCTGTGAATGGCGCCTTGGTCATCTTGCCCAGCAAGCAAGCCTCGCATGTCTCGTATGGTTCAAAATCAAACGTAGTTAGAAGTCACTCAGAATGGAGTTTCTTCATGCGTTTCTCACTTATATGACCCAAACGACAATGCCACAAAAAGATGGACTCAAATCATTCGGCCGAGGCCTTTTAGCTCTTATATTACAGAGAGGTGAGTCATCAAGATTTAAAATGAATAACCCATTCACAATGGATGCAAAAGCCACAAACATGTCATTCTTAGAGATCACACAACCATTGTTCTCACTCGCAAATGAATAACCATCCTTCATCAAACATGAAGGAGACACAATGTTTTGACTAAAGCCAGGAACATAATAACAATTATTTAACTCCATAATAAATCCTGATGGGAGGTGGAGTTGCATCGTCCCGATGGTCAAAGCAGCAACTCTTGCATTATTGCCCACGCGGAAATCAACTTCTCCTCTTTCCACGCTTCTACTTCTTACTAGTCCCTGCATCAAATTGCAAATATGAGTAACCGATCCAGTATCAAATACCCAGGAATTAACATAAGAATCAGCGAGGAAAATGTCTGTAACATAAACAACGAGTGTACCTACATCAGGAGTACTCTTACTGCCATGATCCTTCAAGGAAGCCAAGTACAACTTGTAGTTCCTCTTCCAGTGACCATGTTTCTTACAATAGAAGCACTCAGCTTCTGCAGCTGGTCCAGCCTTGGGCGTCGGATTTGGCTTAGAGATCGCATCTTCAGCCTTGCCCTTCTTCTTTCAATTGCCCTTCTTCTTAAAGTTAAGCTTGTTTTGGACCGCCATCACTTGGCTGCTACCAGTGCCTTTCTTGATGTCAGCCTCTGCTGTCTTAAGCATGCCAATAGTTCATTGAGGCCCTTCTCCGCCCCATGCATATGGTAGTTCAAGATGAAGTTCCCATAGCTAGATGGAAAGACGCCAAAATAAAGTTAGTGGCCAACTCTTTGCCAAGTGGGAAGCCCAGCTTCTCCAACCTCTGAGTGTAACCA
The DNA here is from genome assembly GCA_019925245.2 of Oryza australiensis. Taxonomy (NCBI): domain Eukaryota; kingdom Viridiplantae; phylum Streptophyta; class Magnoliopsida; order Poales; family Poaceae; genus Oryza; species Oryza australiensis. The sequence goes on from JAIFGZ020000142.1 coordinate 1,421,962, forward strand.
ACCATCTTGATTACATGTGGCCCAACTGTTGCGCCTTCTGCTGGCTTGCACTCAACAAAGGCCTTGGAAATATTGAACCTTTCAGTCCTGGCCTAAGTCTGGAACATTTCCTCAAGCACCATGATCATATCGTATGCCTCATGGTTTGTCTCAAACTGCATCTGCAGCTCAGGTTCCATGCAAGCAAGCATAAGGCAACTAACTTCAAGATTAGCATCACATGCTTTCTTGTATGCAGATTTAACTATAGCAGTTGTATCTTTAGCAGACTCCTCTGGCAACGGGATGTGTAAAACATCCTCCTTTTCTCAGCCTGAAGAACAATTCTCAGGTTTCTGATCCAATCCGAATAGTTTGTTCCATTCAACTTATCCTTCCCAAGGATCGAACGCAAAGTAAACGGTGTGTTGCTAGTAGGTGCCATTTAATCTACAACAAAACAATGCAAAATACTAAGACAATGTATTCATGATAGAGTAATCACATTAACCATTTAACAGAATTTACTCCCACTAAATCAATATTCCTCCATTGATACTTAGTGATTCAGGACTCACAACTATCAAGTCGACTAGTGAGCTTTTGCATCACCGCTAGAAGACAAGGTAGATCGGTAAGCAACTCCTTGCTAATCATATCTCATATGACTCCTGTTGTTCGGTAACATCTCCATGTTTTGGACACGAACCGTTAAGATGATTTTGTCTAAGATAACCAACCCTTATGTGTGTAAGTGTCTAACACGAACCCGTCAAGTCAAGGAAAACTAGTGGCACCCTAATTTCATAGACCCACCGCTAATTGTACAATACATGTGATAGTACAAGGTTTGGGAGGACATCTAAACTTAGATATACGAGGGATCGTTCTATTTCTATCATCGCATGCAAAAATTATAACAATATAGCATGTAAATAAAAGCAGAACATAAGGAATGACATTCACATATCACGACACAGTATAGCCCTGTCACATGGAGATCTCCATCTCCATTGAACTGTCCATCATGATGATCTCCATCTCCATGATCCATGTACACCATCTTTCCATTGATGAGGCCTCCACGGACTATCTAACACACCATCTCTATGTAGTTACACAATCGCATATTGGATCATCACAATATGGCACGCAGACCATTACATTAGATTGACAATACATATGGCTCCAACCGTATTGTCGTACTCATGACACGCATGCCACGAATTTATTACATACATGCATCACATACACATAAGGGCCATACCGATCACATGAATCTGCAAAAACAAGTTAAGCATTTTTCGACGTCTGAACTTAAATCGCCAAAACTCCACCTTCCCGGCAAAATTTGGGAAATCTAATTTCACCAAAACCGCCAAAAATTTTCATATAAAATTGTCTGTAGATGAATTTTCATATAAAATTTGCCTCAATCCGAGATCGTATGCAAAAGTTATGGCTATTTTACCGAACACCATGTTTTTGCAATTTTCCCGAGCTTGTAGTAGATCCAATCTACCACCGCCGTGCATCAAATGCGCCCGGTACTTCAACCTCGTTTCAATTCGATCAATCTCATTGATATATTCCTGTTACAACCGGACTTACATGTATCACTTAACTCCGATGGTGGATATCTGACAGGTAGGAATATATCATTACACAGCCCTCGCTCCATGAGCACGAAACAGATTGGGCTCTCATCTACATCAACGCATATCTCCATATGCACACATCCAAACCTATAACGAAATAGCTATGTCTCTAATACCACTGAAGGTTTATGGGACGGCTACACTAGCGCACAACAAAAAATTTATGTCCCACAAACCAGGAACTACTGCAGTTATAGATCACGGAATTACCACTAGACGCACAGATGCAGATGACTAGTTTGTCCTTTTTCACGAAGATCTTCATCATTGCTGCTTGGGAAATTTGGAAGATCAGGAACATATTTGTGTTTGATGTAATTCAAGTCTCTTTTAGCAGATGGCTGGCTAACTTAAAGGAGGAGGCAATGCTTCAATCTTATCGAATATAAGAAGCTGACAGACCTACAATCTTACAATGGCTAGATGATTTGTAATCTTCTTTTCATGTTTCTCTTTTGTCAGCTTGTTCTGTAAGTTCTCTCTGTACATTTCCCTCTTAAGTTTTTTATAAAATGGTACTGTGGGGATCTCCCCCACGATCTCCAACCTGTTATTTTGAGCATTAGAGGAGAATAGGGTGAAGTTTTGACAAAACGCGAACCAGAGAAAACGATTTTTAAATCTTCTGGGTTTCTTTCATAGTCCAAGAAACAATGTCTTCGATTACGAAACCTTCTACTTCAAAAACTTGTCGTGATAAGTACATTTGCTCCTTTTGTGAAAAAGATGGATATTTTGTTGGTTTTTGCTTTAGACTTGCCTTTAAACAGAAAAGGGAAAGAGAATTTGCTTTTGCGAAAAAAATATGGCAAAAGTCGAGTTTTGGTTCGAGGAGGTCGGTCAAACTGACACTAACTAGTTGGTCAGACCGGCCAGCTGTCAGAACGCAGGTTACCCGACGGTCAAACTGGCCAAGCCTAATCAAACCGGCTGGACAACAGTGATGAGACCGGCCTCACACAAATTTTATGCATAATTTAAATCGAACTTTTTGTTAGTGATATGCCCTAGAGGCAACATGGAGATGTTGGATATCACGTCAATGTTTATGTATTTATGAATAAAGTGTTATTTAGTTCCATGAAATAGACATCTTGTATTGATCAATAAGTACGTGACTTATTTATAAGACTCTATATGTATGAATCTATTTCTAAATGATCCCTGATCATATATCATATTATTGGCTAAGATCGGCATGTTTATTGATTGATGATCATGTCTCATAGATCATGGGTATGGAGATACCAAATCAATAAACATGGACATATGTGTTGGAGAACACATTGTTGGATAGACCCACCATGAGACACTACAGAAATTAATGTGCCATTAGTTGGTCTCAGGTAGTGTTGGTACAAAGTCCTTAGACCTGAGATCACCATGGATTCCAACATGTGTAGTAGCCTACTTTGGGACTACCAAACGCTATTCTGTAACTGGGTAGTTATAAACGTAGTCTTCGGGTTTGCTATGAAACATGGGTGATCAAGATGGATTTGCCCCTCCTTTGGAGAGATATCTCTAGGCCCCTCGAGGTAATGGATTATGGAAATGCATGGCCTTGCTAAGTTGATTGAGGAGTCAATCAACAGACAGATAATCCAATACGGTTCGAGTGAATGGTTAAGCTATTGAAGGGATGGCACACATCTTGCCTATAGCTTAACTGGTATCGTGAGGCAAAGGGATTTGTGTACACATTACAGGTTCAGAGCCGATATTATATTCTTGTATACTATGGTGTCAATATGTGCTGCTAGGCGCCGCTGTTGACAGGTCGGCTAAGTTGGACTCGAGCCGACGATCGGCTAAGTTGGACTATAGCCGAAACCGAGTATACCTGATCCTACAGGGTCGCACGCTTAAGGGGATAAGAACAGGCATTCGAGTTGGACTCGGATACGGCTCGATTGGATAGGGATCTGATCGGATAGAGTCCTATGGTCTTACGACGTATGGGCGGCCAACTCTATGAGATTCGGATGAGATCCGATTCAAAATAGAGTCATGATCGGCCACTAGTCCCAGTTGGCCAACTCTATATAAAGGGGGCAAGGGGTGGAGAGTTGCGGTACTGCATTGAACCGAATCCGCAACAGAAGTCGCCGAGATCAATCTCCACGGAAACCCTCCCCACTTTGAGCCAAAACCCTAGCCTTGCATCGCGTGCTAGCACACGGGTGTTCGGCGTTCTGTCCCCGGACGTGTGGATACCAGTAGAGGCGCTGCTACGTTGCGTGCTGTTCATCGGCTATGGTACTTCCGAGCAAGGCGGCTGCGGCAGATCGGCTACGGTCGAGCGCATCGGAGCGAGGCGCGAGAACGTGGTCAGACGACTCGGTGATTCAACTACATCGGCGAATCGGCTGATTGGTGAATCGGCTGTCCCCGGGAATCGGCTGTCATCGGCCAGCACAGTTCCAGATCGGATATCCATAATTGGATGTTTCCGCTGCATACTCCAATCGGTAACGATCTATCGGCCCTTACTTGCAAGTGTTCCTGGTTTGCGCGGTAAAAATTTTTGTTTTCAGCTAGCGTAGCTTCCGCGTAACCCTTCACTTTTGTGAAGAAACAAGGTAAATTTTTAGGTATGTTCAAACTTGCTTGTAATAGAGAGAGAAACTGGAGAGATAAAGGAAGAGAGTGCATTGGACTTCTCAAAAGAGAATAGAAACATGAAGTTTAAGCTCATGTTTATTTTTCTATTGAAATGGGGGCAAATAGGTCAATCCGTTTGAATTTAGGCATCCTATTCCTTCGGTGTAAACGGCTTTGTAGGTAAAATTTTCTAATGATTTGAATCTTCCACAAATCTTATGAAATTCCTTCGATTCAAAAGACCCCTAAAATCAGACTTGCATGATAGTACATTGTTAACGGCCAAATTTGACAATTTCCATTAGTCAAGACCGGTTCAAAGATGGAATTCACACCGTGATTATAGAAGATTTGGTTGGCAAGTTTATTATGATATTAATCAAGCTTCCGTAAGAAGGAAGGCGTATTCTAGTTTCTATTTCTATAGATAAGATCCTGAGTCAATGTTGTTGTATTCTTATTGGACTCCATTAGTTTCCTTTTCTGTCAAGTAGTCGATAGGAATCATGTCTGAGTCAGACTTGTATTAGCCTTTGGATATAAAAATTTACACCCAAGGTCTTTGTAATTTACCAACAGTTCAATACACAACTTTCGGCGCATTGCCACACTAGCTTTTGTTTCGATGAGTTATTAGTTTTGAGTTTGTGTTGCATTGGTTAAGTTCGATCTCCAGCAAGAAAGTAAGTCCTGTCAACTTCGCTTGTATCGACAGAATTAGTACTTCCTCAGTTAGATCCGATATACTAATTAAGCTTTTACTCACATTGTCTATCTGATGTATTGGCTCTTTCTTTGATTGCTTTTGCTTTCTTAATTAGATCTAATATATCAATCACTTTGAAAAGAACCAATTGGCTTATTTAAATCTACTCAGCTTATTATTAATCTTGAACTGTCTTGGTTAAGTTCAATCTACTAGGTTATAATCTATTGGGTTAGATCTACCCAAGCCGATAAGTGTCACTCATTGTTTTATCGAAGTTTCAGCCGATAAGGTATCTGCTTATCATAATTAAACGTGCTATATTGGTTTGTTCACAAAGTTTAATATAATCGGATAGTTGTTGTTCTTACTAGCTTCAATCTTATATTGTCTCAGTTAGGTCTGATCTATCAAGAATATGATTAGCAATTACAATCTGCTCGCAATTATATTTTAATTTGTTAATCGATACTAGTTTATTTACTTTCATATAGAGTATTGATAAGCTTAAGTTTTTCAAACACATCAGCCTATATATATACTTGCCTACGACTCTATTTAATTACTCTCAATCTTATATTGTTTCAGTTAGATCTGATCTATCAAGATTGATTGTAATAATATTACAAGATTTGTAAATATATTCTATCTAATTTTTGGCCAATGTTGTCTTGTTCTCTTATCCAAAACTCCATCAGTTATAGCCGATCGATCCAAAATTCCATCAGCATCGGCTAGGCACACGATACTGTATCAGCCCCAAGGCCGATTGGTCCCTCTGATATAATGTTTGCATTTCTTGTTAGTTGCAATATCAAATTAACTAGCACGTCCTAAACACGATTTGATAGGATCTGCACTGGAGATAAGAAGAACTCCAAGGCAATCATGTAGAACAACATATTTCTCATCAACACGCTTTTGGCACGCCTGATGGGAAGTTGACAAAGAAGAAATTATTCTAGTTACAATGGACAAATTGACAGATGAACAATGAGCACAGATAGATCAGGTTACACGAGATTTTTAGAAGCTGTGTTTGGAATCGTTCAGCCTGACTCGGTAGGGGCCAATTCAAAAGACTCAATTCTCCAAGCGGATGATTGAAAGAGTAGGGAGTGAGACTACTCCTAAATTTTTGGATCATCCCAAAATTCCAGATCCTCATAATCATTCGCTTGGTTCAATGGCAAGCGGATGATAATTAGGAAAGCGTGCCAGCTGATAGGTCGGTTAATGTTGCTAAAGCCACTTTATCTATTTGGGAAATGAAAAAAATTGATTGCTTATCCGGCAAAGTATAGGAAGGAGATTTCTTAAAAGTGTCCGATTGTGATATACAACCGATCAGTATGGAGAAGCCCGATTATTACTTTGAAGACATTGTGGATGATATTGAGGAAAAATTATGGCAAGGTTTTATGTCGGTCGATGAGTTAGAGGAAATAGATATGGACTAGGCAATAGGTCAAGGCCGACATTTGTAAGAGCTAAATTGTCTTTTGAGTTTAAAAGGGAATTAATTAAGTTATTAAAAGAATATAGAGATTGCTTTGCTTGAGAATATCATGAGATGCAAGTACTTAGTCGATTGATTGTAGAACATTGGTTACTAATCAAACCCGGATATCGGCAATTTAAACAGCCGCCAAGGTGACTTAGGCCATAAATGTATGATGCCATCAAAGCAGAAATTACCAGGTTATATAATGCTAAGTTTATTAGGCCTTGCCCATATGCTGAGTGGGTTTGTACTACAGTACCAGTAATAAAGAAAAATGAGAAGCTAAGGGTTTATGTTGATTTTCGACATTTGAACAAAGCTACACCTAAGGATAAATACCCAATGTTGATTGCTGATTTATTACTTGATGCAACTTCTGAGCAAAAAATTATCAGTTTTATGGATGACAATGCAGGATATAATCAAATTTTTATGGTCAAAGATATTTCAAAGATAGCTTTTAGATGCCCTGAAGCAATCAACTTATATGAATGGGTTGTGATGACTTTTGGACTTAAGAATGTTGCTGTTACGTATCCAAGAGCCATGAATTAAATATTTCATGATCTCATCGGCTTGTTGGTTGAATTCTATATAGACGATGTGATTGTGAAATCAAAGAGTGTTGATAGGCATATAGCCGATTTACGAAGGGTATTAGAAAGAACAAGGAAAAACGATTTAAAATGAATCCAAACAAGTGTGCCTTTGGTGTATCGGCTGGACAATTTTTGGACTTTATAGTTTGTGAAAGAGGAATTGAGATCATTGTTGACGGTCCTTAACTACCAAAATCCGACCATCAAACCCTACATAAAACGAATAAAAGATGAACATCAACACAGCGGTAGGGTTATTTATTAATCCTTTTCACAAGCGCTGGTGAGTATTTGTATGCAGGCGATCAATATACAAAAATGAAGTGAAAGCATGCTGACGTGGCGAAGAAACACAACTACAACCAACCGACGCTCGCCACGTCAGCACCCCACGGATTGAGGGGCCCACAAGTCAGCTTAAACGAACTTAAAGTGGGACCAAACCACCCTCAACCGCCTTAAGTGCCCACATGGAAGTCACTGGTGAAAGGCGGTCGAGAGAGACGGTGGCCAGGGTTCCACCAAACCCTGGTTCAGCCGAACCAGCCCTGGCCCCCCTCTTCTCCACTAACCGCGTGGCAGATCCTCAGCCATCCGCAATGACGGTTATGCGCATTTTGTGGTTGTAAACCAACTATCAAACCACCATTGGAAGTCTATAAGAAGTTGGCTTGACTTCACTCTCAGACACAAAAGATCAAAGCTCCATTCCAAAGGCGTAGTGCTAGTTCTCTAGTGCTTAGAAAATAGGGTAGAGAGTGAGGGGTAGTTCGGAGGAGTGTCAGGTATCTCAGCATCCACCTCTGACCTTGTGACTCGGTGGATGCTTCTTTTAATAAAGTAAGTGTTCATGATTTCCTATGGTTGCATTACTTCATTGAGTAATTACTTTACTACATTTACTTGTGGGATCATCGTCCATTAGTGGGTGCCCTAGTCTAAGACTCCTGATGAAGACGGATGCTCTTGGCCAAGACTAGAGTAGTAATCAATAGCATAGACGTGGTGTCTAGGCTAGAGTTTACATTTGTTTGCCATGTACTCCACGGGTTGTAGAGATAGGTGGTAGGTGGTGACAGCCCTATCTATCCTTTGTAATCCTCCATGTTTGGGTACGTCATAGAGCTTTTAGGCCGGAGTCACTCGGCACACCGAGTGTAAGCCGGAGCCCGAAGTAAGTAAATAAAGTAAAGTGATTACCATATATCTAGAACCTCAACCATAGAAATCATCTCTATACCCTGGCCTACATATTCTCGGTGTCTTTGGATGAACCTGACCCTTAGATAATCCACAAACGTTCCCTGTGAATTCGATACCTTGGAATACTCTCGGGTGAAGTGCTACAATGGTATTCCGTGCACTTGCGGATTTATCTATGGTCATAACAAATACCAACAATCAGTGAAAGAAGCATCAAGGCTATACAGAATATAGAGCCTCCTAAAACAAAAACCAAGTTGCAATCATCGATCTGCAAGATGAATTTTGTGATAAGGTTTATTTCAAATTTGTCAGGGAGGATTGAGCCATTCACTCAATTGCTGCGATTGAAAGCCGATCAATAGTTTGTATGGGGAGAAAAGCAACAGAAAGTGTTAGATGAAATTAAAAATTATCTATGTTCTCCCGCAATACTAGTGCCACCACAAAAGGGGTTCCATTTAAATTATATCTATCGACCGATGAGAAGTCTATTGATTCCGTATTGATTCAGGAGCTTGAAGGCAAGAAAAAACTTATATTTTATCTTAGCAAAAGGCTACTTGATGTAGAAACGAGGTATACCCCGGTAGAGAAGTTGTGCTTATGCTTATAATTTTCATGAACAAAGTTAAGGTATTATCTGTTGTCAAATGAGAGCACAGTGGTTCGTAGAACTGATGTAAAACGATATATGCTACCAGCTCCAATATCGAAACAAAGAGCTGGAAAATGGATTTTTGTCTCACAAGAAATTGATCTTCGATACGAATTTGCTAAAGAAATCAAGGGACGGTCCATAGCCGATCTTGTGGTATAGCATCGGGATGATTCTATTGGTTATGTGGAACCAGTGCCATGGACATTGTTCTTTGATAGATCAGTTTGTACACATGGATGTGGCATCGGATTGGTTATTATTTCGTCTTGGGAGCAAGTTGAGTTTACGTTTACAATTAAGCATATTATACCAATAATCAAGCTGAATATAAGGTCGTACTCAAGGGGCTTCAATTATTAAAACAAGTGGAAGCCGATGCAATAGAGATTGTTGGGGATTCATTATTGGTGATTAATCAGTTTGCTTGAGAATATGAATGCAAGGATGAAGTTCTAAGGTTATATCATGAAAAATGTCAAGAATTAATGAAGAATTTCAAAATTATATCTATGAAACATATTCCCAGAGAACAAAATATCGAGCCTAATGATCTTCCTCAAGTGGCATCGGGTTATAGCCGATGTTGAAGGATATGGAGATAGAAATTGCCAATGTTGATGCCGACGATTGGAGGAGTGAGGTTATTGTGTACTTGAAGAATCCATCTCAATCGGCGTCAAGGAGATTAAAGTATAAGGTTCTTCAATATGATTAGCTTGATGGTGATTTGTATTACCGGACGATTGATGGTGTTTTGCTTAAGTGTTTGAATTTGGAGGAAGCTAAAGTGGTCATGTGCGAGGTTCATGAAGGCATTTGTGGAACACATCAATCAGCTCATAAGAAGAAATGGTTGCTTCGGAGAGTTGGATATTTTTGGCCGATGATGCTAGAAGATTGTTTCAGGTATTACAAAGTTTGTCAAGATTGTCAAAAGTTAGAAGCAATCCAAAGAGCGCCAACATCGGCTATGAATCCGATAATAAAGCCTTCGTTGTTCACAGGTTGGGGAATTGATATGATCGGCCAGATTAATCCACCTTCAAGTAAATGACATAAGTATATATTAGTGCAACCGATTATTGCACAAAGTGTATTGAAACAATTCCTTTGAAGAAGGTTGATGCCAAGGATGCTATTGAGTTTATCAGGGAACATATAATTTATCGGTTTGGAATTCCTCACACAATAACAACAGATCATGGGTCTATTTTTATAGCCGATGAGTTCATAAGGTTTGTCGATAGTATGGGTATCAAGTTGCTAAATTCTTCTCCTTATTATGCGCACGTTAATGGGCAAATAGAGGCAACTAACAAGAGTTTAATCAAATTAATTAAGCGAAAAATTGAAAAGCAACCAAGGAAGTGGCATACAACATTAGCCGGTTCATTATGGGCTTATCGGATAGCATATTATAGATCCATTCAAGTACCACCTTATTAGGGCATGAAGCTCTTTTGCCATGGGAATTAAATATTGGCTCAAGAAGGATTTCCTTACAAAATCAATTAATAGCCAATGAATATTATAATTTGATGATCGATGAGTTAGAGGATTTGGCTGAGGATCGGTTGCGTGCATTGGAAAAGATTAAAAGAGATAAAAGAAATGGTTTCAAGGGATTAGAAAAGAAAAGTGGTCCCAAAATCCTTCGAAGAAGGAGAGTTGGTTTGGAAATTGATTTTGCCAATAGGTACAAGAGATAATAAATTTGAAAAATGACCACCTAATTTTGGAAGGGTCCTATCAGATTCATCGTTGTGTACCACGAAATGCATATTTGCTTGAACACCTGGATGGAGAATTATTTGGTAAGGCGCTTAATGCAAAATATTTTAAAAAATACTATCCTAGTATTTGGATTAATTCGTAATCGATTGAACAGTGGACGATCTATGAGATAGCCGAGATATAAGCATTGCCTTAAGATGGTCAATATAAAATATTGTCCTTAGAACAGATATTAATTAAATTTAGACAAAAGAAGCAGAAGGCAGCTTTTGAGACGATATATATTATAAGACATTGTTTCAAGGTGTTGTTGGAGCAAAAATGTTTCAAATATCGGGCCTATTACATCAACCCAGGAATTTCTGGATTGCCGATATCCTACGCAAGTGAATGTGATCAACTTCATCAATTGTGCGCACATCATCAGCGTCAGATCTAGGCACCGGTTTGATGGATTTGTATTTGTTAGCCACTTGACCAATAGATGCCTTCAACTTCGGTTGTTGTTCTTCGATTCCCTTTGGTAGATTGGCAAGTCTCTACTCTTTCAGCTCCAGGTCTTTGTGGGTTTGCTCTAGTTGGGCTAGTAGATAGGCTTCTTGTCTCTTCAATTATTCGATGCGGTGCTTGATGTTGTCTGGGCCAGCGGTTAGTTCATTAGGTTTAGCTTTGTTAGCTTGGACTATTTGCCAATCTAAAAGCAAGGCTGCTTGTGAGGATCTCAATTCAATCTGATCGGCTAGGCATTGGCATGCTCGTAGGTTTGAAGCCGATGTGATTCCAAGTTTGCTGCTGGAGTCAAGGCGTTGATAAGTTCATCGGGCAGTTGATCTTAGATTTCATTCATTCTACTTCTGATTGGGCTAGAGTTTTCCACCCGAGTATCGATGGATGCATTTAGCCGATCAGCAATTTCTTGAAGCTGGCATTTGCATGCCCCAAGCACTTACTTATTCAGTAGCCGCCACCCCTTTAAGATTTAGGTTTTGCTTAGATTGAATCTACACGAGTTGTGTTAGAGTTTGCCTTGCACCAGACCGACTAGGCTGCTGCATTGGTTTGTGAAACCTCACATCGTTCATTGTTCATCATAATACATTTGCAATTCAAATTGCACTCTTCCCGTTCTTGCTTGTGTTCTTGGATTCGCTTGCAGGAATTAGCCTTCTTGGCGAGGTCAGCCGCGTCCTTGGCAGGGTTGATAACCAACGGAACAGTGGAATAATGTTCACGGGGTTCAATTTGTTTCGACAGGAGCCCTGAATCGCCAACGTGGAGATCTCCACCAATCCAATTATCCTACCTATCAGAATATCGGGACCAATGCCCCTATTAGCTGGTATCAGATTCACAGATTGCCCATTAGGTAAATTTCTTGATCTTCCTTTATTGTCCTAGAGTCCAATAGCCGAAAACAAAAAAAAATTCCCCACCCATAGCCTCTTTGTGCCTTACGATTTTAATTTCAATGCTGCTTTATTGAATTTGTGTCCATAGTCGAGTCTTTATTGCTGGTTTAGATTGTGTCCGAGTCTTCGTCGTGCAAAATAGGCGAGTTCGGGTCATCGTTGATGGTGGTAGCTGCAACAACTCGGTGTGTTCGGACATGGTCGACAAGCTCAAGCTTCCCACACGTGAGCACCCTCACCCATACCATATTCAATGGTTTAACAACAGCGGTAAGGTGAAGATAAAGCAAACTGCACGGATTCAATTCTCCCTCGGTGAATATAGCGATGTTGCTGATTTTGATGTTGTCCAAATGCAAGCATATTCTCTCTTACTTGGTCGTCCTTAGGAGTTTGATACTGATGCTACACACCATGGTAGAAGTAAGAAATACACTCTCATGCATAAAGGAAATAAAATCACTTTTCTACCCATGACCCCTGCTGAAATTGCACAATGTGAAAAAGATAAACTTGCTAAAGATGCTTGTAACACTGCTAGTACTTCTGAAAATCATCAAGTAGCTAATTTTGTTTTTTCACCTAAAAAGGACAAAGTTGCTTCAAATCCTCATGCTCATGCAATCAAATTGAAAGGTGGTGTGATGCTTGCGACGAAATCTGATCTTGCTGAAATTTGTGACAATGATGCTCCATGTTATGCCTTGATTTGTCGGAATGTGCTATTTTCCATGGATGATACATCTAGCACTTTGCCACCTGCTGTCACTAACCTTTTGCAAGAGTTCCGTGATGTTTTCCCTGCTGAGATATCACCAAATCAGAATGAAATTAGGAGATGAATGTAAAACTGCTTTTAAGACCATGTTCGGCTTGTATGAGTGGTTAGTAATGCCTTTGGTTTAACTAATGCACCTAGTACTTTCATGTGTTTAATGAACGAGGTCTTACGTCCTTTCATTGGAAAATTTGTGGTGGTATATTTTGATGACATATTGATTTACAACAAGTCTTTACCTTAACACCTTGATCATTTACATGCTGTTTTAATGCTTTACGTGATGCATGTTTATATGGTAACCTCGAGAAGTGCGCCATTTGCACTGAACGAGTCTCGTTTCTTGGTTATGTTGTGACTCCACAAGGAATCGAGGTCGATGAAGCCAAGGTGCATGCTATACAGAGTTGGCCAACTCCCACATCAGTTACTCAAGTGTGAAGTTTTCACGGACTAGTAGGATTTTATAGGCACTTTGTTAAAGATTTTAGCACCATTGCAGCACCATAGAATGAGCTTACAAAGAAGGGAGTGGTCTTCCATTGGGGACCTGCACAGGAGAAGTCTTTCCAGCAATTGAAGGATTGCCATACACATGCGCCATTGCTCCAACTTTCTGATTTTGGTAAGACTTTTCAGCTCGAATGTGATGCTAGTGGAATTGGCATTGGTGGTGTTTTGATGCAAGAAGGTAAACCTGTTGCTTACTTTAGCAAGAAAATAACTGGGCATGTTCTAAATTATTCCACGTATGATAAAGAATTATATGCTCTTGTTCGTTCTTTAGAAATGTGGCAACATTATTTGTGGCCTAAGGAGTTTGTTATTCATTCTGATCATGAATCGCTAAAGCATATTCATAGTCAAACTAATTTCAATCGTAGACATGCTAAATGGGTTAAATTCATTGAATCTTTTCCTTACATTATCAAGCATAAGAAAAGGAAACATAACGTCATTGCTGATGCTTTGTCTAGACGCTATGCCATGTTGTCTCAAGTTGATTATCGTATTTTTTTTGCTTGATTTGATTAAGGGACAATATGCTGATGATGTTGATTTTAATGATGCTTTTGTGAATTATAAAGAGGGCTGAACATGGAACAAATTTGTGCTGAGTTATGGATACTTGTTTAGAGCTAACCGCCTATGCATTCCAGTTGGATCCGTTCATCTTTTGTAGTTGTAGGAGGCACATGGTAGAGGCCTCATGGGTCATTTTGGTGCTAAGAAGACGGAGGATGTTTTGGCCACACACTTCTTTTGGCCAAAGATGAGGTGTGATGTTGTGCGGTTTGTGCGTCATTGCATCACATGTCAGAAGGTAAAATGAAGGTTAAATCCACATGGTTTGTATATGCTGCTTCTTGTCCCTTCTGTTCCTTGGTCAGATATTTCTCTGGATTTTGTTTTAGGATTGCCTAGGACTAAGAGGGGGAGGGATAGCATTTTTGTTGTGGTGGATCATTTTTCTAAATTGGCACATTTCATTCCTTGTCATAAAAGTGATGATGTTGTTCATATTGCTGATCTGTTCTTTAGAGAGATTTTTCGCTTGCATGGTATGCCTTGTACTATTGTTTCAGATCGTGATGCAAAATTCTTGAATCATTTTTGGCGTACCTTGTGGAATAAGTTGTGTACAAAGCTGATGTTCTCTACTACATGTCACCCACAAATAGACGGACAGACAGAGGTTGTTAATCGTACTTTGTCAGCTCTGTTGAGAACGATTTTGAAGAAGAACTTGAAGATGTAGGAAGAGTGTTTGCCGCATGTGGAGTTTGCATATAATATGGCATAACACTCCACCACCAAGGTAAGTCCTTTCCAGGTAGCATATGGCTTTAACCCTTGTGCTCCTCTTGATTATTTGCCTTTACCTACTTATGAAAGAACACATCATGATGCTAACGAACGGTCTGAATTTATTTTAAAGATGCATGAAACAACTAAGGCCAACATAAAGAATGAATGAAAAGTATAGAATTGCTGGTAGCAAAGGTAGAAAGGCAGCTAAACTTGAACCGGGTGATCTAGTGTTGTTGCACTTAAGAAAAGATAGATTTCCAGATCTTGGAAAGTCTAAGTTGATGCCTAGAGCTGATGGTCCTTTTAAAATACTTGCAAACATTAATGACAATGCTTATAAACTGGAGTTGCCACCTGAGTTTGGGGTTAGTCCTACATTTAACATTGCATATCTCAACCCATTCATGGGAGAAGAAGATGAGATTGAGTCGAGGATGACTGCAATTCAAGAAGGGAAGGATGATGAGGACATCACTCCATTGAATGCACACAACACTGCTCAAGTTGTACAAGGACCGATCTCTCGAGCTAGAGATCAACAACTAAATCAACAGGTGAGCTCGTTCTTATGTATGTCCTCTCATTATTATTAGAATGAGATACTACCTAATGATGTTATCTTGATTAGGAACTTGAGAGAGGACTAGCAAGGACATGGAGAGAGTCTTGGAAGTGGAGGAGACCAGCAAGGGCGTCCAAGTCAAGTTGGAGGGGCAATACAACTTGGACTCCTATCAGCCTCGGATTCCAGGAGCAGTCTTCACTAAAATCAACACCCAGTTCACATACGGACTCCGATTTCGATGTTCTACATATGGCTAGAAAGTTAAGAAGATAACACATCCAATGCCACTGGTTTCACCTCAAAATTCCTTTTGAGTCAATGGAAATCGTCGAAACAAGTAGACATCTAGAAGCTGTGAGGGTGCTGCATCATCTCATTTTGGGCCGAAGGCCCACATATCGTGTGGGAGTCCATCATGGACGCGTCCAGGGGTCTTGCACGCCCCAAACACTTACTTATTCAGTAGCCGCCGCCCCTTTAGGGTTTAGGTTTTGCTTAGATTGAATCTACACGAGTTGTGTTAGAGTTTGCCTTGCACCGAATCGACTAGGCTGCTGCATTAGTTTGTGAAACCTCACACCGTTCATTGTTCATCATAATACATTTGCAATTCAAATTGCACTCTTCCCGTTCTTGCTTGTGTTCTTGGATTCGCTTGTAGGGATTAGCCTTCTTGGTGAGGTCAGCCGCGTCCTTGGCGGGGTTGATAACCAACGGAGGAGTGGTGTAATGATCACGGGGTTCGATCTGTTTCGACATGAGCCCTGAGTTGCTAATGTCGAGATCTCCACCAATCCAATTATCCTACATATCGGAAGATCGGGACCAACGCCCTTATTACAAATGCCGTTGAATTTGACCGTCTGATGCTGATCAAAGGAACACACCTTGGCGATAGCCACTCATCGGGCTGTCGGCCATGGTCCCGATGGTAGGATGAATGGAAGCAACATCTCTTTAGTCTTCCTATACCCAGCTTCCTTTCCTCACTAGATCCCACGTTTGCAATCAATATTGAGGTATATTCTTTGTAATCCTTGCATAGTTTACTTTTGCACAGCTCACCGATCCTTTGTTCAGGCTGCCGATACCCATCCACCGACCGTCAGCATCAGCGGTCTCCCCGGTAGACTATGTGTTGATGAGAATTTTTCCCACACGCTGGCCTGGGAGATCAGCTTAACTCTAGTACAGGTCCAAAATTGGTCGTCTTTGGTGATTGAGCGGGCGTGCCAGTTGGTTTGATCCTACAACCAACAAGAAAGAAAAAAGATAGACATTTGGTTAAGATTAGATCCTACTCGATCGGCTATAGATATCAATAAATATATAATTGTTATCCCAAAGCACGTTTAGACCAAGTGATTGGGATAGATCGGTAGCATACGAAACAAGTATAAATCACTTATATCTAAAAGTACATTAGGATAATAATTATATATATTTATAGCCTAGCCGGTGTCGCAGTTCTAATGTAAATCGGCTAGTACTCCGATATATTTTATAAAAAGATATTAATCTAAACTAAATACACTAAACTAAGATCAATTGGCTGTTAATATAACTTAACGGATTGATACCGAGCTTAGCACATTTAAGTAGATTAAGATCTTAATATAAAAGGTGGTTCTAATACATGTAGTAATAATAATACGTGAAGATGATTAAAACAGATAAGACCAGATGAAACCCTAGTACTATCTCTAATAATAAACATTGAGCCGAATAGATCCATATGATTCTAAAGGTGACTTAATAGGTCGATTAGATGCAACATTAAGTACCAAAAATAAGCATGAGATCTATTTAGACTAATGAGAATTCCTCGAGATGGTATATACGCCATATAATCTGAATCAACCTCTAGATCTAGCTCTGTCGACTGTTATCTTGAAGGATATGCTAGCCGATCGAGAGATAGATCTAGACATTGATCTAGATTATATGTCACATATGGTAAATTAAGTAGTTTGCAACATCAAAATCAGAGTATCATAATGATGGAAGCACTGGCCTCGATACCACAAGCCGCTTGTAACAAGAAATTACCTTTCCTGGAGATCAAAACCGATGCAGCCCAAGAACAAAGCAAGAACTCATCGAGAAAAAGTAAAAACAGAAAGGTTGGTGATGCGCCAAAGTTGTATTGATGTGTGTTCGATTGATTACAATAAACCCTCGGGTCCTATTTATACCCGGTTACAACAACATCCATCATCCATGTAGATCACGGTTTCTATCTTATCTACTGTTTATAGCACGACAATATCCCAGGATGGGGTCCGATGCCGCGTTACAAAAGGAAAGTCTACAAAATATCCTATTTTGTAGATACAATTATCGTTATAGGACCTTATCAATAGATGACAATATCTTTAACATCCTCTGTAAACCGAACCCTAATAGTTATCTCCAAGCTTTCCTTTCGGGATTGGCTCCACCTTCGTCTCTATCAGGATCGGCTATCGGCTGTCCTGGTCCGACTCGACTCAGCCGATTGGCTCTGTAGCCGATTCGGACTTAGCCGATGCGGCCTTTGTTTCCGAAGATCGCGCTTCTCCTCTGACTCCGCTTCAATCCTTGCTTCAAACTCAGGGATTTGCTTACCAAATTTGGTCGTTAACACATGCCCCCTGTGGACCCCCGATTTTGAGGCGAGAATCTTTCGTGTTCATAGTACCATTTCCCTGGATCGAGTAGTTGGTACCCACGAATACAGTACTGGATAATCGAGTGCACATGCACGAATAGTCTTACAATACCATTATTACATTAATAGGCCCGAAGGCATTGTTCATCCCACAGGACCTTATGGTCCGAATACAACATAAAAACATAATTTAGATAAGGCAGCGGAAAGAGGCAGCGGCTTGTCAATTGCCACAGGCAACGACCGGAGCTAAGGTCTAATATGCGCCGTCAGTTCCTTCGTCCTCCTGGTGATATGCGTATGGATCTTCCGGCTCTTCAATTCCATCAGCTGGAGGTTTGTGCGTATAGCAAGGGTGAGTACCAACCGTACTCGCAAGCCAACACAGAATTGATGCATATGATAGGGTTATTCAAAGAACATGGCTAGGGTTATTTTTGCGTAAAGCCGTTTTCACAATTCTTTTCACAAGCCTATCGACTAGCCAAATCAAGTTTTAATTTCATAGTTCATTAACCCGGCGACGGTTCGTCTACCATCCATCGTGATTCCAAGGATGGCTTCCCGCCTCCGGTTCGTCATGATTTTCGGGAGTCCACCCCTTCTCGCATTCTCGAGAAGTTGATCCACCAGCGAATAAAATCATCATGCAAACCTACCCCAGCATTTTTAAGTTCAAAGTCTAGCCAAGCGAAAGTCTTGTCACGATGCTCAATATCCGCGAGCACGCTATTCGAATAGATTGATTCATTCACACTTGCGGTGGATGTACACTTTACCCGTACTCCGCGACGCCCAACAAATGAGCCTACGCCTCAACACATGAGTCGGTCACGGCAAAGCCTTTCGATAACCTCACTTTGGCGTACCCGCTCCATGAACTTAAGCCCTCATGCACTCTAGCCGTCCTTTTCTAGCGGTGAGAGGAGTTTCGCGCACCGGGTAAGGGAAGACTTTCCAACTCCTTAAGTTTAATTAACATCGTTTAATCCCACCATTCATAACAAAGGCCGCAGCCTCATTCGCATCCTTTAACCACATCATAGAGAACCATCTATGCAAGGATACTGCCTCCGCTCGGCTATCTAGTCAGCTAGGTCTATACCCATTCGAGAAGTACGGTTGTGCGGCTCGTTTCCGGCTATCTCATGGCTCGGTCCTTAACCGACGGGTCGGCACTAGCCTTTTCGGAATCCACCCAAATCATCCAGCGCCCCGTCTAAAACATTTGTATAGTACTTTCAATTTTCATCAAACTTAGTTCATCATTCTCATGGCCATGTGGCGCTCATGTCTCCACATGCCGAATCTCAGCTACCTTCCCTAAGGTAGTTGCCCAAGCACAAAGCTTTTTCATAAAGTCATGAGTATGCATAAATCTAAGTATAGCACGGCTAAGCAGTTTACCAAAGTTATGCTTCGGTTGTTCGTATCACATCGTGAGCTACAAGGAGTACTTTTTAAAGGTAATCAATAGCAAGGTATGGCATAGCAAGTGTAGGTAATTCTGTGAAGCATGCATGTTTAGAGTTTAAAATAACATCATTTCGCAATTGGGTTCGATATGTTCAAAGGGTGTGAAGACTTGCCTTGCTGCTCGCACGCTGGTTGAGTGGGGTCTTCCGCGTAGTCGGTGTTCACCTCTTCGGACGCTATCCGTACGTGCGAAAAGAAGGGTTGAATCCAATTAGAATTCAACAACATCAACGAAAAAGAAAGAGATCTCAAAATGATCGCGGAAAGCGGATTCCAAACACAACCTCAAACTTCGGAAATCTTAAAAGTGGAATCAACGAAAAGGAGTTCGGTTAAAGCGAGCGAACCATCTTGTAATTAATATGTATTTTGCACTTAAATTTGAAGATATCCTAGAATAATTAGGTTTCTAATTTTTATATCTCCAATAATTGATCCTTAATGTTGCAATTATATTTATTAGGGTTTTTGAAATTCTAACGACAGGATAATGTCATCCATGCTTAACCAATATTTAAAAAGGTCTCATGTGAACTTCGATAACAATTTAAAGGTTGGACAATATTTGAATTCATAAAAAGGAAAAATTTAATCTATAAATCATTTTCACAAAGTATTTCTTTTTGGAAGGGAAAAGAATATTATACTTATTCCAAAATGATAATATTTCAAAAACCTTATTTTGTCCTAAAATATTTTCAAAATAATTTATACCTTTACCCCTATTCCTTTACTATTTTTCTTTTCCTCTTTTTTTTCTTTTCTTTTCCTTTCCTTTCTTTTTTTCCCTTTTTCTTATTTCCTCTGTTTCTTCCCTCCTTTCCCGCTCTCTGTTTCCACCGGCGGCCGACGGTGAGGGAGGGGCGCCGACGGCGAGGAGGGCCGGAGCTAGGGAAAGAGGGGCTTTTCACCATCTTGGGACCACGGGGTTCCATTTCTCCACTCGGCGAGACCGGGAGCGGCGGAGAGGGCTGGCGACGGCGGGGTGGTTTGGCGGCGGTGGCGCTCGTCGGCAGCAAACTCCGGCGAGGTTCGGCCAAAGTAAGGGGTCTACGAGCATCGGTGAACCCTAGGGATGCTAAAGGGGTTTGGTTCGGCGGGGAGGCGCTGCAGCGTGCCGCGACGGCGGGGTGGCGGCGGCCGAGACAGGGAATTCGAGGGGGCTCGTCGCGGCGATTTTCCAGCGACCATTTGGCTCGGGAAACTTAGGGAAATAACACTTAGAGCACGGGGATAATGATGGTACCTTCAATTCGGGAAGAAATCGGCCGAGGGTGACGAATTTCGAAGTGTTGCACGGGCGATCGAGTTAGGGTTCTTCCGGCCGAGCTCCGATCCTTCCCAAAATTCACGCAATGCAATGGCTAACTTTTGGGGGAAATCGGGGGAAAAGCACGAGTGAGCAATGGGGAGGATTTGCTATGTGGCCAGCTGGAGTGCAGGGCGGCCGTTATAGGCGGTCGACGGTGAGATGGTTCGGGCGACCTAGTGCGGCGGTAGGCGACGAGCGCGCGCACGTCGCGGCGACGTGCGGCAACTGCAGCCAACGCGCGCGTACGGCGAGCGCGGTGAGGGCAGTGCGCGTGGGCGGGAGTGCAGGCGCTGCGGCAAGGACGGCGTGGCGCGGTGTGCATGCGCGCGGTAACGCAGCGGCATGGCTAGCGTGTACGGCGTCGACTTTGGGAGCAATCGGCATGGCGCGGCGTACCGGCGACTCTGTGCGTGACCGGAGCCGATGACGTTGGGAACGTGCACGCGCGAGGTCTCAGGTACGGCGGGTGACGCGCGGCGGCTGCGAACGGGGTGGTGTAACCGGTCGAACACCTGCGATCAATGAACATTGCGCTTTTCCATTTTTCCCGAATTTAAAACCCTATTTTCCATTTCCATTTCTTTTACTCCTAAAAATCCCAAATAAATTTTGGTATTCACAGAACAATTTCTAAAATTATATTTTCCACTTTTCCCTATATTTTTTCTTTATATATATATTCCATTTTTATTTTGTTTCTTCTCTTAAATTCAAGAAAATGGGATTTTGATTGAAGACAAATTTCAAATTTCATTTCTCCTTTTCAATATATATTTTTTTATCCAAATTCCAATTATTCATTATCTTTCCCCCATCGATTAGGATTTAAACATTAATATATTCTTTTTGTGATGCACCATATTATATACATATATATATCTATATGCTCTTTTCGGGGTACACACATGTATTTTTTGAAATTGTTTTCACCGGCTGGGATTGCAAAGCTTAGGGTTTTATTCCATTTTTCCTCAAAGTAATTCTAGAAGAAAAATCTTATTTTTTTCATCGGCAATCCAGATCGAAAAACACGATAAGAAGCAATGATTCCCAAAAGTTTTTGTGAGTTCCGATTTTACGTTCCGAATTCCATTCCTTCGATTTTCAGGATGTTACAAACCTACCCCCTAACAATAAATCTCGTCCCCGAGATTTCTTACCGGTTGCTGAATAGGTGTGGGTATTCTGTCCTCAGAAACTCTTCGCTCTCCCAGGTAGCTTCTTCTTCTGTGTGATTGCCCCATTGTACCTTGTACATGCGCCATGACTTGGTTCGCGTCTTCTTTTCGCCTCGTCTAGTATCTTGATTGGATGCTCCGGGTAGGTAAGATCACGTGGACATGGATGGTTTCTAACGGGGCTTGCTCTTCCGGTACCCGCAAACATTTCTTCAGCTGCGACACGTGGAATGTGGGTGGACATCGGAGAGATTCTCGGGCAGTTCCAATTGGTAAGCCACTTCTCCCCTCCTAGCGCTTATCAAGAATGGACCCACGTATCGAGGTGCGAGTTTCCCTTTGACTTTGAATCTCTGTGTTCCCGTAGTGGTGAGACCTTTAGATACACGTAGTCACCCTCTTTAAATTCCAATTCTCTTCGTCGGGTATCCGCGTAGCTCTTTTGTCGTGATTGAGCAGCTTGTAGTCGGTCCCGGATCAGGCGAACCTTTTCCTCAGCCTCCTTGATTATGTCAGGCCCGAATATGGTTCGTTCACCGGTTTCTGACCACATCAATGGGGTTCGACATCGGCGACCAAATAAAGCTTCGTTTGGCGACATCTTCAGACTGGCTTGATAGCTATTGTTGTAAGAGAACTCGGCGTACGGCAAGCATTTCTCCCAATCCTTGGTGAAATCCAATGCACAGAGCTCTCGGCATATCTTCTAGTACTTGATTTGTCCTTTCGCCGCCAGTCGTGCGTGGGTGATAAGCGATGCGAAAGCGAGATGACTTCCGAGTGCCTCGTGGACTTTGCTCCAAAAATGAGATGTGAATTGGGTACCACGATCCGATATAATCCTCTTTGGTACACCGTGGAGACATACAATCCTACTCATATATAGTTCCGCTAGCTTGGCACGTTGTAGTTAGTTTTCACGGGAATAAATCTGGCGAGTCTTGGTGAGCCGATCTACTATTACCCAAATGGAATCGTAACCGATCGTAGTTTTGGGTAGTCCTACTATGAAGTCCATGCCTATCTCGTCCCATTTCCATTCGAGAATCTTGAGTGGCTGCGAAGCAAGGCCGGCCGTTGATGCTCGGCTTTCACCCTTTGGCACACATCGCACACGGCTACGTATTCGGCTACATCTCTCTTCATATTAGGCCACCAGTATTCTCCTTTCAAATCCTGGTACATTTTCGTGCTTCCGGGATGTAACGAATATGCCGACTCGTGGGTTTCTTTTAAGATCAATCCTCTCAAACCGCCTCGTTCGGGCACACGATTCTTTTCTTGTACCACAGATTCCCTTGTCATCTACCGAAAACTCCTTAGCGCGTCCGCGCCATGCGTTCCTTGATTTCTGGGTTTCCTCATTCCCTTTTTGGGCTTCTTCTATTTGAGTCCTCGAAGGGGTTGGATTTCTAGTGAGTGTACTTCTCCGTAAGGAATCAGGTGCAGATTAAGTCGAGCCATTTCTTCTTGGAGCTCATTAGCCACACCTCCCAACTCCATGTGGTTGCATTGGGCTTTGCGGCTCAGCGCATCGGCCACTACATTTGCCTTGCCGGGATGATAATGGATTCCTAGATCGTAATCCTTGATCAACTCCAGCCATCGCCTCTGTCGTAGGTTGAGATCAGGCTGAGTAAAGAAATATTTTAGGCTCTTGTGATCGGTATACACATCACAGTGGTTCCCGATCAGATAGTGTCTCCAGATCTTCAATGCGTGTACAACCGCGGCTAATTCCAGGTCGTGTGTGGGATAATTCTCTTCGTGGGGTCGTAACTGTCGCGAGGCATACGCTACGACCTTCCCATCCTGCATTAATACTCCTCCTAATCCTTGCCGAGATGCATCACAGTACATCACGAAATCCTTCCGGTTGTCAGGTAAGGTTAAGATTGGGGCAGTGGTTAACTTTTCTTTCAGTTGGTCGAAAGCATTTTGACACTTCTCGTTCCATTCAAACTTCTTTTCCTTCTTCAGAAGTTGAGTCATAGGTCGGGCTACAGTGGAAAACCCTTCGATAAACCGTCGGTAATAACCGGCCAAGCCCAAGAAACTCCGAACTTTCGTCACTGACTTGGGTGCCTTCCATTCCATAACGGCTTCGACCTTGGCGGGGTCTACTGCTACTCCTCCGGCTGAAACCACGTGGCCAAGAAAAGCGACTTCCTTGAGCCAGAACTCGCATTTGCTGAACTTTGCATACAGCTGGTGCTCTCGTAGCTTTTCCAGTACGAGCCGTAGATGTTCCGCGTGTTCCTCATCGTTCTTGGAATAGATAAGTATATCGTCGATGAATACCACTACGAACTTGTCCAGGTATTCCATAAATACCTTGTTCATCAGGTTCATAAAGTATGCAGGGGCATTGGTCAATCCAAAGGACATCACTGTGAACTCGTATAAGCCGTAACGTGTAGAGAACGCCGTCTTAGGAATATCTCCGGCTCTAATCTTCAACTGATGATATCCTGACCGTAGATCAATCTTTGAGAACACCTGCGCACCTTTAAGTTGATCGAATAGGTCATCGATTCGAGGTAGCGGGTACTTATTCTTGATAGTTACTTCATTCAACGATCGGTAGTCCACACACATTCTCATACTCTCATCCTTCTTTTTGACGAAGAGTACTGGAGCTCCCCAGGGAGAAGAGCTGGGGCGTACAAATCCCTTCTCTTGTAGTTCCCTTATTTGCTTCTTGAGTTCCTCTAACTCGTTGGCCGGCATTCGATAAGGCCTTTTGGATATGGGGGCGTACCGGGCATTAGATCGATGATAAACTCTACGTCGCGATCCGGGGCATTCCGGGTAATTCCTCGGAAACACATCCGGTATTCTTGTACTCGGCATTCCGCCTAGGGGTAGCATGGTGAACACTCCCGCAGCTTGATCACATAGCTTTGGGTTTTGATCCATAGTTATGCTCATCGGTGATCCCCATGGGGTGGATACCATGACTTCCCTTCGACTGCAGTCTATAATTCCATTATTTTTGGTCAACCAATCCATTCCGAGTATGACATCTATGGTTTGGGGTGATAGCACCATAAGGTTTGAGAGAAACACCACGTCTCTAATCCGTATGGGCACATTAATGCAGGCATGGGGTACGGTTATGTCTCCCCCCGGTGAGTGTACCAGCATAGGTCTTCTAAGTGCTACTTGGTGCAGGTGGTGTTGTTTGCTTACTCGGGAAGATATGAATGAATGTGAGGCTCCGAATCGAATAAAACTTTAAGCGGTGCGAGTTGATAGAGAACATACCCATCAATACGCTCTGGTCCTCCCTGAGCTTCTTCACCCGCACATGATTCACTGGCCACGTCGATGCCGGTGGCAGGCCTCGTTGGGTAGCGGGGTCCTGAACAGACCTCATCCTGCCGCAGGGGTGGGGGTTCCTCGGACGGGCGTTGCATTGGCGCCAGTGCGCACAGGGGCGTTGCGTGGTTTTGGGCAGCTATTGGAGTAGTGCCCGAATTCTCCGCAATTGAAGCAGCTCACATTCTTTCTTCCTGGAGCGGCTAGGGTTGGTGTGGGTGTACGAAGCTGAGGTGTAGCTGACCGGTTGACATGGTTGAAAGCGGGAGAACGTCCGGTTGCCGGAACATTTGGCTTCCATGCAGACGGGGTGGCTCCCTTGGGGCGTTGTGGCGTTCCCTGAAATGGGCGAGCCATAGCGAGCCTCCTCTTGCGGTTATTGTCTACCACCTTTTGGTCATGCTCAAGTTGGACGACCTTGTTAATGAGGCTTTGGAAACTGGTGTGATCCTGCCTGATCATTGGTCCCCTCAGTTCGTCATTTAGTCCCTCAATGAATTTGTCCATCTTTTCTTCTTCGTCCCAGTCACCGGTGGCGTAACGGGCAAGCTGGGTGAACTTGTTCGATATTCTTATGCGAGGTGTTCCCTTGACGCATCTGCGAACTCGTTTTCTTCATCCTCATAATCGCATGGCACGAAATTCTCACGGAACGCAGCCGTAAATTCCTCCCATGTTGGTTCGCCGGCGTCTTCAGCTCGTGTTTCCTTGTAGGTGGTCCACCAGTCACTTGCGGGGCCCTCCAGCTGGTTAGTAGCGAAGACAACTCTATCGCTTCTCGGATTCGACGAGGGTTAGCTTCTTCTCTATCACTCTTAGCCAATCTTCAGCATCCATAGGCTCTTCGGCCGTGGAAAAGTGGGCGGCTTAGCTCTCATGAATTCTCCCGGACTCGATCCTCCTCGACCTCCTTGATTATTAGCAATCGCTTGGAGTAGCCGGGTGCAAAGCCATGACCTCCGCCGGGTGGAGGGGTTGGGTTCGGCGGGTTCTCGTTGGTTGCTGCGGCTCTGCGGCGATGTGCCATCGAAGAAGGTAGATGAATTAAGAGACCGGACTAGTTTAGGTTATAGTTCCCGGGGATTTTTCTTCAAGTTCTTTTGAATGATCTTCAATCAACAGACGGGGTGAAATAATAATAAGCTTACGAATTAAGACACCGCAAAGCGATGCTCAGTTCATCATATTACATAAGGGGTACACGGACTGTACACACATAGTCCTTCATGCCAGGATAGCAACAATAATTATATCGTCCAACTACATCAACTAATTAAGGGGAAATAGGGAGTGGTTCGTCCGCCGAACCGGGATGGTCCTCCCGCCTAGTCATCCAACCATCCGCAAGAGCCGGCGCCGGAAGTGGGTGGTCCGCTGCTGAAGCAAACCGAAGTCCCCATGGCTCGGAGGTGGTGGCCTCGGAGTCACGCCGAATCTTTCGACTCGGTGGCCGCGTACTCTTGCGAGCGGTCCGGCGGGTGAGGGGCCTCCCGTGTGAGTCGGGCGACGAGGGGAGCTTCCTCCTCCATTGCGTCGGTGTCGCTAGACTCCCATTTGATCTCCATGGGCTCGCCTCGACTCCGTGTCGGTGTAGATCCTGGATGGGGTTACCCTCTCCGATCCCGGCTCGGATGGTACTGTACGGAGCTCGGGGTGGGTCCCATGGATGTGGGCAGTGGGGTCTACGTGTACGGTGCGAGGCTCGTGCTCAACATAAAGCTTGCTCCATCATAGCTTGAAAAGTATCTAAGCATGCTGGAGTCATAAGGTAATAGTGGTCGGGCACGGGGCGGGAGGTGATGGTACGGGCTCGGTGGAAGTACTGCAGTGTAGACAGGACAAGTGCGCATGTTGCTCCTCCAGTGGTTGATCTGTCGCTTGCTCTTCCTGAGCTGTTCTTCCAGCTCTACAGAGCTTCCCCACGGGCCATATAGCGGTCCGAGAGTTGCTCATACTGGGCACCATTGGCCTGCGGTGAGTCTGCAGCATGTTTATCTGGTCTCCACGGCCTTGGTGGCTGTGACCGATCATTGAGGCGTGATCGCGATCGTTGATCTCGGCGAGGGGGCCTCCTCGTAGCATGATCGTCCGCCGTCTCCGCCCAACGTGATAGACGCGTGACCATCAGGTTGTAGCAGCAGGGGTAGCCTCCACGGTGCGATCGGTTGCCCTCTTCGCGATAAGGATGATGCACGAACTCGTCACCGTGAGTTCGGCACGGTGTATCGCATTAAGGCGAAGGAAGGCCTCGCGAGTGCATCCTGAATAGGCGCTTCGCTAAGTCCCGGTGGTAGCGAGTGTGGAAGCAGAAGGATGTCTCACTTCCCATGCGGGCTTCTATGGATACGGCCGCCTCCCAGGCTGGATACACTTCGGAGCCATGCCTTTTGGTGTGATAGGTGGGTGGTTCCGGGTACCTCAAACACCATAGTAGGGACTGAAGTTGTACCACAAACCCCTCGTCTCGCGGGATAGTGACTTCCCAGGTTTCGTCGTGGTTTGACATCTCGCTTTTATAGGCAACTTAGGGTTAGCGGGAGAGAGCTATCATAATCATTTGGTAAAAAGAAATACGGATGTAGAAAAGGTATATTTGCATTTTCGGAAATAATAGTTTAAAACTGATCCTATTGTAGGGATATTTCCCTTTAGCCATCTAGTTAGGGGTAGGGCGCCATTTGGTCTTAGCCTACGGTCGCATGGCTCTGATACCAGCTCTGTGGACCCCCGATTTTGAGGCGGGAATCTTTCGTGTTCATAGTACCATTTCCCTGGATCGAGTAGTTGGTACCCACGAATACAGTACTGGATAATCGAGTGCACATGCACGAATAGTCTTACAATACCATTATTACATTAATAGGCCCGAAGGCATTGTTCATCCCACAGGACCTTATGGTCCGAATACAACATAAAAACATAATTTAGATAAGGCAGCGGAAAGAGGCAGCGGCTTGTCAATTGCCACAGGCAACGACCGGAGCTAAGGTCTAATATGCGCCATCAGTTCCTTCGTCCTCCCGGTGATATGCGTATGGATCTTCCGGCTCTTCAATTCCATCATTGGAGGTTTGTGCGTATAGCAAGGGTGAGTACCAACCGTACTCGGCAAGCCAACACAATTGATGCATATGATAGGGTTATTCAAAGAACATGGCTAGGGTTATTTTTGCGTAAAGCCGTTTTCACAATTCTTTTCACAAGCCTATCGACTAGCCAAATCAAATTTTAATTTCATAGTTCATTAACCCGGCGACGGTTCTGTCTACCATCCATCGTGATTCCAAGGATGGCTTCCTGTAACATCCTGAAAATCGGAGAACCGAAATCGGAACGTAAAAATCGGAACTTTCAAAAACCTTGGTTTATTGCTTCTTTTCGGGTTTGTTGTTTCTTATTCGCCGCTCGTTGCATAAATTTAGTCGTGATCAATTCCCTTTTGGCATGTTTGGAGTTTTCGGAGTTGACAAAATGTCGGTGCGAAAGTCGCACGGGGTTTTAAAAAGAATCGGAAAAAGTGCGGATTTGTGAAAACGCATTTCGAGTAATATAAAATAAAAATTTTGGTTGGGAGAAGATAAATTAAAATACAAAATAAATAGTAAAATTTTCGGAGGCGTACCGAAATGTGGGAATTTGATTTTGTTAAAAATGAGTGAATTATGAAAATTTGGAAAAAGAATTTAAATAAGTATGAAAAATAATTGTGGAAAATAAAAGTCAAGAAAAAGTTTAAAATATAGAGTTAAAAATTATTTTTACAATATTAGGATTTATTTTGGAATTTTTAGAAGGAAAGAAAATGGAAAATGGGAAAAGAAAATAGAAAATCGGGAAATTAACGGATCGCACTGTTCATTGGTCACAAGATGCTCGACGCCGTACCGGCCCGGCCGCGGCGCGCGCGCATCGCCCGGCCGTACGCGCCCGCGCCCGCGGCGCGCCACGCGCCGCCCGCCCGCCGCGCCCCGCCGGACCCCGCGCCCGCGCCCGCGCGCCGCGCGCCCGGCCCTGCCCCCTTGCCCGCACCCCGCGCGCGCCACGCGCCGCGGCACGCGCGCGCCGCGCGCCGGCGCCACGCGCCGCGCGAGCACCGCGCCGAGCGGACTCCCGCGCGCCCGCGCGCGCCGCGCACGCACCGCCGCGCCCGCCGTGCCGGCCGCCTCCGCGCGCCGCGCGCCGCGCCGCCGCGCGGCCGGCCGCGCTCCGGCCCCTACCGCGCCGCGCACGCGCTCCGGACCGCCCCGCGCCGTGCGCCCGCCGCCGCGTCTCGCCCGCCGTACCGGCCCCGAGCCGCGCCGCGTGTCGCGCCGCGCCGCGCATGCCCGAGCCGTCCCCCCTCTCCTCTCGCGCCGCGCCGCGCCACGCCTATAAAGGGGGCGCGCCGCGCCGATTCCACCGCACCGCCGCCGTGATCTCGCCGTTCCCAGCGCCACCGCCAAAAGCCGCCGCCGTTTAGCCGTCGCCGCCGTGCGCAAGCCGGTCCCGAGCCCCTTGCTCCTCCCCGAGCCGCCGTCGCCGGTAAGTTCCCACTGCGCCGCTTTGTCCCTCTCTCGCCCCGCCTCGTTTCCTCCTCGCACCGATCGAGCACTGGCGGGCATGAAACAAGTGCACAGTGAATAGAGAAAAAAAAAAAAGAAAAATAAGGAAAAATTAGGAAAAATTTTGGAAAATTTGGAAAAATATTTTGGGATGATTTGAGTAAAATTTTGGGGAAAAATAAATTATTTTCTCGCATGTTTTCTCGGTGCAAAGTTTGAAAAATCGGAATCGGACGTTTTCCGAAATTCTATTTCGCATCGTTTTTCAATCCGGATTCCGTTTAATTCTTTTCCGCCATCGAAATGAGTTTCGCTTTTGTGCTCAAACCCTCAAAGTTCGAGCACGAATTTTCTTCGCTGATATTTTTAAACATAAGCTCTAAATTTAATTGCGATCGACGACTCGCGAAAACCCTAGGACACCACTCGATTCCAAAACCCGGATTTTTCCTCGCAACCCTTGTTCTAACTCGAGTAGAATTTTCGGCAAAACTCTTTGAAGTGGTTTTCATGGCTTTTGTGGTTCTTTTCGATCTCTCGGTGTTTAGTTGAATTCTAACTGAATTCAATTGATCTCTCGCACGTACGGGTAGCGTCGGAAGAAACCGGCATCGACACCGCGAAGATCCCACCCTCAAGTGCGCGAGCAAGGCAAGTCTTCACACCCTTTGAACATATTGATCCCCTTTGCGAAATGATGTTATTTTAAACTCTAAACATGCATGCTTTACCGGATTGCCTATACTTGTTATGCCATACCTTGCTATTGTTTACCTTTAGAATTACTCCTTGTAACTCGCGATGTGATACAAATAACCAAAGCATAACTTCGGTAAACCGCTTAGCCCTGCTAAACTTAGACCATGCATACTCATGACTTTATGAAAAAGCTTTGTGCTTGGGCAACTACCTTAGGGAGGTAGTTGAGCTTCGGCATGTGGAGACATGAGCGCCACATGGCCCCGATGAACTAAGTTTGATGAAAATTGAAAGTACTATACAAATGTTTTAGACTGGGCGGCTGGATGATTTGGGTGGATTCCGGAAAAGGCAAGTGCCGACCCTGGTCAATTAAGGACCGAGCCATGAGATAGCCGGAAACGAGCCGTACAACCGTACTTCTCGAATGGGTATAGACCTAGCCGACTAGATAGCCGAGCGGAGGCGGTATCCTTGCATAGATGGTTCTCTCGTGGTGTGGTTATGGGATGAGGATGAGGCTGCGGCCTTTGTTATAAATGGTGGAATTAAACTACTGTTAATTAAACTTAAAGATTGGAAATGTCTTCCCTTACCCGGGTGCGCAACTCCTCTCACCGCTAGAAAAGGACGGCTAGAGTGCATGAGGGCATAAGTTCATGGAGCGGGTACTGCCGAAGTGAGGTTATCGAAAGGCTTTGCCGTGGCCGTCTCATGTGTTGAGACGTAGGCTCATTTGTTGGGCGTCGCGAGTACGGGTAAAGTGTACATCCACCTGCGGTGTGAATGAATCAATCTATTCGAATAGCCGTGCTCGCGGATATTGAGCATCGTGACAAGACTTTCGCTTGGCTAGATTTTAAACTTAAAACTGCTGGGATGGGTTTGCATGATGATTTTGTTCTGGTGGATCAACTTCTCGAGAATGCGAGAAGGGGTGGACTCCCGAAAATCATGACGAACCGGAGACGGAAGCCATCCTTGGAATCACGATGGATGGTAGACGAACCGTCGCCGGATTAGTGAACCATGAAATTAAAACTTGATTTTGGCTAGTCGGTAGGCTTGTGAAAAGAATTGAAAAGCGGCTTTACGCAAAAATAACCCTAGCCGTGTTCTTTGAATATCCCTATCATATGCATCAATTTCGTGTTGACTTGCCGAGTACGGTTGGTACTCACCCTTGCTATACGCACAAACCTCCGTGATGGAAATGAAGAGCGAAGACCCCTACGCGTACTACGCGGAGGGCGAAGGAACCGACGGCGCATATTAGACCTTAGTCCCGGTCGTTGCTCGTGGCAATGGACAAGCCGCCGCCTCTTTCCGCCGCCTTATCTAAACTCTGTTTTTATGTTGTATTCGGACCATAAGGTCTGTGGAATGAACAATGCCTTCGGGCCTATTTATGTAATAATGGTATTGTAAGACTATTCGTGCATGTGCACTTGATTATCCAAGATCGCATTCGTGGGTACCAACTACTTGATCCAGGGAATGGTACTATGAACACGAAAGATTCCCGACTCAAAATCGGGGTCCACAGAGCTGGTATCGAGCCATGCGACCGTAGGCTAAGACCAAATGGCGCCCTACCCCTAACTAGATGGCTAAAGGGAAATATCCCTACGGTAGGAACAGTTTTAAACTATTATTTCCGAAAATGCAAATATATCTTTTCTACATCCGTATTTCTTTATACCAAATGATTATGATAGCTCCCTCTCGCTAACCCTAAATTGCCCTGTAAAAGCGAGATGTCAAACCACGACGGAACCTGGGAAGTCACTAACCCGCGAGACGAGGGGTTCGTGGTACAACTTCAGTCTCTACTATGGTGCTTGAGATACCCGGAACCGCCCACTTATCACACCAAGAGACATGGCTCCGAGATGTATCCAGCACTGGGAGGCAGCCGTGTCCATAGAAGCCCGCATGGGGAGTGAGACATCCTACGCTTCCACACTCGCTACCACCGGGACCTAGCGAGCGGCTATTCAGATGCCGCTCGCGAGGCCTTCCTTCGCCTTAATGCGGAACACCGTGCCGAACTCACAATGACAGAGTTCGTGCATCACCCTTACCGCGAAGAGGGCAACCCGTCCGCACCGTGGAGGCTACCCCTGCTGCTACAACCCGATGGTCACGCGTTTATCGCGTTGGGCGGAGACAGCAGACGACTGTTACGAGGAGGCCCTGCTCGAGATCAACGATCAGCAGTCACGCCTCAATGATCTGGTCGCCAGCCACCAAGGCTGTGGAGACCAGATAAGCATCTTGCACACAGCTGCAGGCCAATGGTGCTCAGTATGAGCAACTCTCGGACCGCTACATGGCCCGAGGGGAGGCTCTAGTAGAGCTGGAAGAGCAGCTCGGGAGAAAAGCAAGCGGCAGATCAACCGGCTAGAGGAACAAATGCACACTCATCCCGTCTACGCTGCAGTACTTCCACCGAGCCTGTACCATCACATCCCGCCCCGTGCCCGACCACTATTACCATATAACTCCAGCAAGCTTTGATACTTTTCAAGCTATGATGGAGCAAGCTTTCATGTTGAGCACGAGCCCGCACCATACCCGGTCGACCCCACTGCTGCCACCCCGAGCTCCGTACCCAGCACCCTCCGAGCCGGGATCGGAGAGGGTAACCCCATCCAGATCCACACCGACACGGAGTCCGAGGCGGAGCCCATGGAGATCAAATGGGAGTCTAGCGACACCGACTCAATGGAGGAGGAAGTTCCCCCTCGTCGCTTGACTCACACGGAGGCCCCCTCACCCGCCGATCGCTCGCAAGAGTACGCGGCCACCGAGTCGAAAGATTCGGCGTGACTCCGAGGCCGCCACCTCCGAGCCGTGGGGACTTCGGTTTGCTTCAGCGGCGACCACCCGCTTCCCGCGCCCGGCTCTTGCGGGTGGTTGGATGACTAGGCGGAAGGACCTTCCCGACCCGGCAGCACTTCCTATTTACCCTTAATTAGTTGATCTAGCTGAACGATATAATTATTATTGCTATCTGGCATGGAGGACTGTGTGTATACAGTCCATGTACCCCTTATGTAATATGATGAACTGGGCATCGCCTTGCGATGTCTTAATTCGTATGCTATTTATTGTTTCACCTTGCTCGTTGAGTGAAGATCATTCGAAGGAACTTGAAGAAAAATTTCCGTGAACCATAACCTAAACTAGATCGCTCTCTTAATTCATCTCTCTTCTTCGGATGGCACATCGTCGCAGAGCCGCGGCAACCAACGAAAACCCGCCGGAACCCAACCCCTCCACCCCGGCGGAGGTCATGGCTATGCACCCGGCTACTCCAAGCGATCGCCAATAATCAAGGAGGTCGAGGAGGATCGAGTCCGGGAGAATTCATGAGAGCTAAGCCGCCCACTTTTTCCACGGCCGAAGAACCTATGGACGCCGAAGATTGGCTAAGAGTGATAGAAAAGAAGCTAACCCTCGTCGAGTCCGAGAAGCCGATAGAGTGGTCTTCGCTACTAACCGTCGGAGGGTCCCGCGAGTGACCGGTGGGACACCTACAAGGAGACACGAGCTGAAGACGCCGGCGAGCCAACATGGGAGGAATTCACGGCTGCGTTCCGTGAGAATTTCGTGCCGCCTGCAGTAATGAGGATGAAGAAGAACGAGTTCCGCAGATGCGTCAAGGGAACACCTCGACAGAGTATCCGAACAAATTTACCCAGCTTGCCCGTTACGCCACCGGCGACCGCGGACGAAGAAGAAAAGATAGACAAATTCATTGAGGGACTAAATGACGAACCGAGGGGACCAATGATCGGGCAGATCACACCAGCTTCCAAAGCCTCATCAACAAGGTCGTCCGACTTGAGCATGACCAAAAGGTGGTGGACAATAACCGCAAAAGGAGGCTCGCTATGGCTCGCCCATTTCGGGAACGCCACAACGCCCCAAGGGAGCCACCCCGTCTGGATGGAAGCCAAACGTCCCGGCAACGGACGTCCTCTCGCTTCCGACCATGTCACCAGTCAGCTACACCACAGCTTCGTACACCCACACCAACCCTAGCCGCTCCAGAAGAAGGAATGTGAGTGTTTCAACTCGCGGAGAATTCGGGCATTACTCCAATAGCTGCCCAAAACCACGCAACACCCCTGTGCGCACGGCGCCAATGCCACACCCGTCCGAGGAACCCCACCCCGCGGCGACGAGGTCCTTCAGACCCCGCTACCCAACGAGGCCGCCACCGGGTTTCGACGTGGCCAAGTGAATCATGTGAGGGCGAAGAAGCACGGGAGGACCGGAGCGTATTGATGGGTATGTTCTCTATCAACTCTACACCGCTTAAAGTTTTATTCGATTCGGAGCCTCGCATTCATTCATATCTTCCCAAGTAAGCAAACAACACCACCTACACCAAGTAGCACTTAAGAGGCCTATGTTGGTACACTCGCCGGGGAGACATAACCGTACCCCATGCCCGCATTAACGTGCCCATACGGATTAGAGACGTGGTGTTTCTCTCAAACCTTATGGTGTTATCGCCCCAAACCATAGATGTCATACTCGGAATGGATTGGTTGACCAAAAATAATGGAATTATAGACTGCGCCGAAGGGAAGTCACGGTATCCACCCCGTGGGGATCACCGATGAGCATAACTATGGATCAAAACCCAAGGCTGTGTGAACAAGCTGCGGGAGTGTTCACCATGCTACCTCTAGGTGGAATGCCGTAGTACAAGAATACCCGGATGTGTTTCCCGAGGAATTACCCGAATGCCCCGGATCGCGACGTAGAGTTCATCATCGACTTAATGCCCGGTACGCCCCCATATCCAAGAGGCCCTATCGAATGCCGCCAACGAGTTGGAGGAACTCAAGAAACAAATAAAGGAATTACAAGAGAAGGGATTCGTTCGCCCAGCTCTTCTCCCGGGAGCTCCGTACTCTTCGTCAAGAAGAAGGATGGGAGCATGAGAATGTGTGTGGACTACCGATCGCGAACGAAGTCACTATCAAGAACAAGTACCCGCTGCCGGATCGATGACCTATTCGATCAACTTAAGGGTGCGCGTGTTCTCCAAGATTGATCTACGGTCAGGATATCATCAATTGAGAATTAGAGCCGGAGATATTCCTAAGACGGCATTCTCTACACGATACGGCTTATACGAGTTCACAGTGATGTCCTTTGGATTGACCAATGCCCCCTGCGTACTTTATGAACCTAATGAACAAGGTGTTCATGGAGTACCTGGACAAATTCGTAGTGGTGTTCATCGACGATATACTTATCTACTCCAAGAACGATGAGGAACACGCGGAGCATCTACGACTAGTTTGGAAAAGCTACGAGAGCACCTGTGTATGCCAAGTTCAGCAAATGCGAGTTCGGCTCAAGGAAGTCGCTTTTCTTGGCCACGTGGTTTCAGCCGAGGAGTAGCAAGAGACCCCGCCAAGGTCGAAGCCGTTATGGAATGGAAGGCACCCAAGTCGGTAACGGAAGTTCGGAGTTTCTTGGGCTTGGCCGGTTATTACCGACGGTTTATCGAAGGGTTTTCCACCGTAGCCCGACCTATGACTCAACTCCTGAAGAAGGAAAAGAAGTTTGAATGGAATGAAAAGTGCCAAAAAGCCTTCGACCAATTAAAAGAAAAGTTAACCACCGCTCCAATCTTGACCTTACCCGACAACCGGAAGGACTTCGTGATGTACTGTGATGCATCCCGGCAAGGATTGGGAGGAGTATTGATGCAGGATGGAAAGGTCGTAGCGTATGCCTCTCGACGCTACGACCCCACGAAGAGAATTACCCCACACATGACTGGAATTAGCCGCGGTGGTACACGCATTGAAGATCTGGAGACACTATCGATCGGGAACCACCGTGATGTGTATACCGATCACAAGATCTTGAAATATTTCTTTACTCGCTGATCTCAACCTACGAGAGGCGATGGTTGGAGTTGATCAAGGATTACGATCTAGGAATCCATTACCATCCCGGCAAGGCAAATGTAGTGGCCGATGCGCGAGCCGCAAAGCCCAATGCAACCACATGGAATTGGGAGGTGTGGCTAATGAGCTCCAGAAGAAATGGCTCGCTCAATCTGCACCCGATTCCTCACGGAGAAGTGAACTCACTGGAAATCCAGCCCCTACCGAGAACTCAAATAGAGGAAGCCCAAAGAGGGAATGAGGAAACCGGGGAATCAAGGAACGCATGGCTGGACGCGCTCAGAGTTTTCGTAGATGACAAGGGAATCTTGTGGTACAAGAAGAGAATCTGTGCTGAACGAGGCGGTTTGAGGGGATTGATCTTAAAGGAAGCCCACGAATCGGCATATTCGTTACATCCCGGAAGCACGAAAATGTACGGGATTTAAAAGGAGAATACCGGTGGCCTAATATGAAGAGGGATGTAGCCGAATACGTAGCCGTGTGCGATGTGTGCCAAAGGGTGAAAGCTGAACATCAACGCCCAGCTGCTTGCTGCAGCCACTCAAGATTCCAGAATGGAAATGGGACGAGATAGGCATGGATTTCATAGTAGGATTACCCAAGACTGCGATCGGTTACGATTCCATTTGGGTAATAGTAGATCGGCTCACCAAGACTCGCATTTATTCTGTGAAAACCAACTACAACAGTGCCAAGCTAGCGGAATTATATATGAGTAGGATTGTGTGTCTCCACGGTGTACCAAAAAGGATTATATCGGATCGTGGTACCCAATTCACATCTCATTTTTGGAGCAAGGTCCACGAGGCACTCGCGCGATCACCTTGCCTTTAGTACCGCTTATCACCCGCAGATCGGGCGGGCGAGAGGACGAATCAAGTGCTAGAAGACATGCGAGAGCTTGTGCGTTGGATTTCACCAAGGATTGGGAGAAATGTTTGCCGTACGCCGAGTTCTCCTACAACAACAGCTACCAAGCCGGTTTGAAGATGTCGCCAAACGAAGCTTTATTTGGTCGCCGATGTCGAACCCCATTAATGTGGTCGAGACCGGTGAACGAACCATATTCGGGCGACATAATTAAGGAGGCGAGAGGAAAAGGTTCGCCCGATCCGGACCGACTACAAGCTGCTCAATCACGGCAAAAGAGCTACGCGGACACCCGTCGAAGAGAATTGGAATTTAAAGAAGGTGACTACGTGTATCTAAAAGTCTCACCACTACGGGGAACTCGAGATTCAAAGTCAAGGGGAAACTCGCACCACGATACGTGGGCCCATTCTTGATAAGCGCTAGGAGAGGAGAAGTGGCTTACCAATTGGAACGCCCGAGCATCTCTCCGATGTCCACCCAGTGTTCCACGTATCGCAGCTGAAGAAATGTTTGCGGGTACCAGAAGAGCAAGCTCCTTTAGAAGCCATCCATGTCCACAGTGATCTTACCTACCCGGAACATCCAATCAAGATACTAGACGAGGCAGAAAAGAAGACGCGGACCAAATCATGGCGCATGTACAAGGTACAATGGAGCAATCACACGGAAGAAGAGGCTACCTGGGAAAGCGAAGAGTTCCCGAGGACGAATATCCACACCTACTCAAGACCTGTAAGAAATCTCGGGACGAGATTTATTGTTAGGGGTAGGTTTGTAACATCCGAAAATCGGAGAACCGAAATCGGAACGTAAAATCGGAACTTTCAAAAACCTTGGTTTATTGCTTCTTTTCGGGTTTGTTGTTTCTTATTCGCCACTCGTTGCATAAATTTAGTCGTGATCAATTCCCTTTTTGGCATGTTTGGAGTTTTCGGAGTTGACAAAATGTCGGTGCGAAAGTCGCACTGGGTTTTAAAAGAATCAGGAAAAAGTGCGGATTTGTGAAAACGCATTTCGAGTAATATAAAATAAAAATTTTGGTTGGGAGAAGATAAATTAAAATACAAAATAAATAGTAAAATTTTCGGGAGGCGTACCGAAATGTGGGAATTTGATTTTGTTAAAAATGAGTGAATTATGAAAATTTGGAAAAAGAATTTAAATAAGTATGAAAAATAATTGTGGAAAATAAAAGTCAAGAAAAAGTTTAAAATATAGAGTTAAAAATTATTTTTACAATATTAGGATTTATTTTGGAATTTTTAGAAGGAAAGAAAATGGAAAATGGGAAAAGAAAATAGAAAATCGGGAAATTAACGATCGCACTGTTCATTGGTCACAAGATGCTCGACGCCGTACCGGCCTGGCGCGCGCAGCGCGCCGCGCGCCCGGCCGTACGCGCCGCGCCCGCGCGCGCCACGCGCCGCCGCCCGCGCGCCGCGCCGACCCCGCCGCCCGCGCCCGCGCCGCGCGCCCACCCGGCCCCTTGCCCCACCCGCGCGCGCCACGCGCGCGCGGCACGCGCGCCGCGCCGCGCATGCCCGCGCGCCGCGCGAGCACCGCGCGAGCCGGACCCCGCGCGCCCGCGCGCCGCGCACGCACCGCTGCGCCCGCCCGCGCCGCCTCCAGCGCGCCGCGCGCTCGCCGCCACGCGGCCGAAGCCGCGCTCCGGCCCCTACCTCGCGCGCGCACGCCGCTCCGGACCCCGCCGCGCCGTGCGCCCTGCGCCGCCGCGTCTCGCCCGCCGTACCCGGCCCCGAGCTGCGCCGCGTGTCGCGCCGCGCCGCGCATGCCCGAGCCGCCCCCCTCTCCTCTCGCGCCCGCGCCGCGCCACGCCTATAAAGGGGCCGCGCCCGCGCCGATTCCACCGCACCGCCGCCGTGATCTCGCCGTTCCCAGCGCCACCGCCAAAAGCCGCCGCCGTTTAGCCGTCGCCGCCGTGCGCAAGCCGGTCCCCGAGCCCCTTGCTCCTCCCCGAGCCGCCGTCGCCGGTAAGTTCCCCACTGCGCCGCTTTGTCCCTCTCTGCGCCGCCTCTGTTTTCCTCGGCACCGATCGAGCACTGCGGGCATGAAACAAGTGCACAGTGAATAGAGAAAAAAAAAAGAAAAAGAAAAATAAGGAAAAATTAGGAAAAATTTTGGAAAATTTGGAAAAATATTTTGGGATGATTTGAGTAAAATTTTGGGGAAAAATAAATTATTTTCTCGCATGTTTTCTCGGTGCAAAGTTTGAAAAATCGGAATCGGACGTTTTCCGAAATTCTATTTCGCATCGTTTTTCAATCCGGATTCCGTTTAATTCTTTTCCGCCATCGAAATGAGTTTCGCTTTTGTGCTCAAACCCTCAAAGTTCGAGCACGAATTTTCTTCGCTGATATTTTTAAACATAAGCTCTAAATTTAATTGCGATCGACGACTCTGCGAAAACCCTAGGACACCAGCTCGATTCCAAAAACCCGGATTTTCCTCGCAACCCTTGTTCTAACTCGAGTAGAATTTTCGGCAAAACTCTTTGAAGTGGTTTTCATGGCTTTTGTGGTTCTTTTCGATCTCTCGGTGTTTAGTTGAATTCTAACTGAATTCAATTGATCTCTCGCACGTACGGGTAGCGTCGGAAGAAACCGGCATCGACACCGCGAAGATCCCACCCCTCAAGTGCGCGAGCAAGGCAAGTCTTCACACCCTTTGAACATATTGATCCCCTTTGCGAAATGATGTTATTTTAAACTCTAAACATGCATGCTTTACCGGATTGCCTATACTTGTTATGCCATACCTTGCTATTGTTTACCTTTAGAATTACTCCTTGTAACTCGCGATGTGATACAAATAACCGAAGCATAACTTCGGTAAACCGCTTAGCCCTGCTAAACTTAGACCATGCATACTCATGACTTTATGAAAAAGCTTTGTGCTTGGGCAACTACCTTAGGGGAGGTAGTTGAGCTTCGGCATGTGGAGACATGAGCGCCACATGGCCCCGATGAACTAAGTTTGATGAAAATTGAAAGTACTATACAAATGTTTTAGACGGGCGGCTGGATGATTTGGGTGGATTCCGGAAAAGGCAAGTGCCGACCCTGGTCAATTAAGGACCGAGCCATGAGATAGCCGGAAACGAGCCGGTACAACCGTACTTCTCGAATGGGTATAGACCTAGCCGACTAGATAGCCGAGCGGA
The DNA here is from genome assembly GCA_019925245.2 of Oryza australiensis. Lineage (NCBI taxonomy): Eukaryota > Viridiplantae > Streptophyta > Magnoliopsida > Poales > Poaceae > Oryza > Oryza australiensis. Next base: position 1,462,350 of record JAIFGZ020000142.1, read on the forward strand.
GGCGGTATCCTTGCATAGATGGTTCTCTCGTGGTGTGGTTATGGGATGAGGATGAGGCTGCGGCCTTTGTTATAAATGGTGGAATTAAACTACGTTAATTAAACTTAAAGATTGGAAATGTCTTCCCTTACCCGGTGCGCGAACTCCTCTCACTTGCTAGAAAAGGACGGCTAGAGTGCATGAGGGCATAAGTTCATGGAGCGGGTGCGCCGAAGTGAGGTTATCGAAAGGCTTTGCCGTGGCCGTCTCATGTGTTGAGACGTAGGCTCATTTGTTGGGCTGTCGCGGACTACGGGTAAAGTGTACATCCACTGCAAGTGTGAATGAATCAATCTATTCGAATAGCCGTGCTCGCGGATATTGAGCATCGTGACAAGACTTTCGCTTGGCTAGATTTTAAACTTAAAACTGCTGGGATGGGTTTGCATGATGATTTTGTTCGCTGGTGGATCAACTTCTCGAGAATGCGAGAAGGGGTGGACTCCCAGAAAATCATGACGAACCGGAGACGGAAGCCATCCTTGGAATCACGATGGATGGTAGACAGAACCGTCGCCGGATTAGTGAACCATGAAATTAAAACTTGATTTTGGCTAGTCGGTAGGCTTGTGAAAAGAATTGAAAAGCGGCTTTACGCAAAAATAACCCTAGCCGTGTTCTTTGAATATCCCTATCATATGCATCAATTCTCGTGTTGACTTGCCGAGTACGGTTGGTACTCACCCTTGCTATACGCACAAACCTCCTGATGGAAATGAAGAGCCGAAGACCCCTACGCGTACTACGCGGAGGGCGAAGGAACCGACGGCGCATATTAGACCTTAGTCCCGGTCGTTGCTCGTGGCAATGGACAAGCCGCTGCCTCTTTCCGCTGCCTTATCTAAACTCTGTTTTTATGTTGTATTCGGACCATAAGGTCCGTGGAATGAACAATGCCTTCGGGCCTATTTATGTAATAATGGTATTGTAAGACTATTCGTGCATGTGCACTTGATTATCCAGTACTGCATTCGTGGGTACCAACTACTTGATCCAGGGAATGGTACTATGAACACGAAAGATTCCCGACTCAAAATCGGGGGTCCACACTTCCCGCCTCCGGTTCGTCATGATTTTCTGGGGAGTCCACCCCTTCTCGCATTCTCGAGAAGTTGGTCCACCAGCGAATAAAATCATCATGCAAACCTACCCCAGCATTTTTAAGTTCAAAGTCTAGCCAAGCGAAAGTCTTCTCACGATGCTCAATATCCGCGAGCACGGCTATTCGAATAGATTGATTCATTCACACTGCAGTGGATGTACACTTTACCCGTACTCCGCGACAGCCCAACAAATGAGCCTACGCCTCAACACATGAGACGGTCACGGCAAAGCCTTTCGATAACCTCACTTTGGCAGTACCCGCTCCATGAACTTAAGCCCTCATGCACTCTAGCCGTCCTTTTCTAGCAGTGAGAGGAGTTCTGGCGCACCCGGGGTAAGGGAAGACTTTCCAACTCTTTAAGTTTAATTAACATCAGTTTAATCCCACCATTCATAACAAAGGCCGCAGCCTCATTCGCATCCTTTAACCACATCATAGAGAACCATCTATGCAAGGATACTGCCTCCGCTCGGCTATCTAGTCAGCTAGGTCTATACCCATTCGAGAAGTACGGTTGTACTGGCTCGTTTCCCGGCTATCTCATGGCTCGGTCCTTAACTGACCAGGGTCGGCACTAGCCTTTTCCGGAATCCACCCAAATCATCCAGCCGCCCCAGTCTAAAACATTTGTATAGTACTTTCAATTTTCATCAAACTTAGTTCATCATTCTCATGGCCATGTGGCGCTCATGTCTCCACATGCCGAATCTCAGCTACCTTCCCTAAGGTAGTTGCCCAAGCACAAAGCTTTTTCATAAAGTCATGAGTATGCATAAATCTAAGTATAGCATGGCTAAGCAGTTTACCGAAGTTATGCTTCGGTTGTTCGTATCACATCGCGAGCTACAAGGAGTACTTTTTAAAGGTAATCAATAGCAAGGTATGGCATAGCAAGTGTAGGTAATTCTGTGAAGCATGCATGTTTAGAGTTTAAAATAACATCATTTCGCAATTGGGTTCGATATGTTCAAAGGGTGTGAAGACTTGCCTTGCTCGCACGCTGGTTGAGTGGGGTCTTCCGCGTAGTCAGTGTTCACCTCTTCGGACGCTATCCGTACGTGCGAAAAGAAGGGTTGAATCCAATTAGAATTCAACAACATCAACGAAAAAGAAAGAGATCTCAAAATGATCGCGGAAAGCGGATTCCAAACACAACCTCAAACTTCGGAAATCTTAAAAGTGGAATCAACGAAAAGGAGTTCGGTTAAACCGAGCGAACCATCTTGTAATTAATATGTATTTTGAACTTAAATTTGAAGATATCCTAGAATAATTAGGTTTCTAATTTTTATATCTCCAATAATTGATCCTTAATGTTGCAATTATATTTATTAGGTTTTTGAAATTCTAACGACAGGGATAATGTCATCCATGCTTAACCAATATTTAAAAAGGTCTCATGTGAACTTCGATAACAATTTAAAGGTTGGACAATATTTGAATTCATAAAAAGGAAAATTTTAATCTATAAATCGTTTTCACAAAGTATTTCTTTTTGGAAGGGAAAAGAATATTATACTTATTCCAAAATGATAATATTTCAAAAACCTTATTTTATCCTAAAATATTTTCAAAATAATTTATACCTTTACCCCTATTCCTTTACTATTTTTCTTTTCCTCTTTTTTTTTCTTTTCTTTTTCCTTTCCTTTCTTTTTTCCCTTTTTCTTATTTCCTCTGTTTCTTCCCTCCTTTCCCCGCTCTGTTTCCACCGGCGGCCGACGGTGAGGGAGGGCGCCGACGGCGAGGAGGGCGGAGCTAGGGAAAAGAGGGGCTTTTCACCATCTTGGGACCACGGGGTTCCATTTCTCCACTCGGCCGAGACCGGGAGCGGCGGAGAGGGGCGGCGACGGCGGGGTGGTTCGGCGGCGGTGGCGCTCGTCGGCAGCAAACTCCGGCGAGGTTCGCCAAAGTAAGGGCTCTACGAGCATCGGTGAACCCTAGGGATGCTAAAGGGGTTTGGTTCGGCCGGGAGGCGCTGCAGCGTCTGTGCGGACGGCGGGGTGGCGGCGGCCGAGACAGGGAATTCGAGGGCTCGTCGCCGGCGATTTTCCGGTGACCATTTGGCCTGGGAAACTTAGGGAAATAACACTTAGAGCACGGGGATAATGATGGTACCTTCAATTCGGGAAGAAATCGGCCGAGGGTGACGAATTTGAAGTGTTGCACGGGCGGTCGAGTTAGGGTTCTTCCGGCCGAGCTCCGATCCTTCCCAAAATTCACGCAATGCAATGGCTAACTTTTGGGGAAATCAGGGAAAAGCACGATTGAGCAATGGGGAGGATTTGCTATGTGGCCAGCTGGGTGCGGGAGGCCGATTTATAGGCGGTCGACGGTGAGATGGTTCGGGCGACCTAGTGCGGCGGTAGGCGACGAGCGTGCGCACGTCGCGGCGACGTGCGGCAACTGCAGCCAACGCGCGTACGGCGAGCGCGGTGAGGGCAGTGCGCGTGGGCGGGAGTGCAGGCGCCACGGCAAGGACGGCGTGGCGCGGACTGTGCATGCGCGGCGCTAACGCGAGCGGCATGGCTAGCGTGTACGGCGTCGACTTTGGGAGCAATCGGCATGGCGCGGCGTACCGGCGACTCTGTGCGTGACCGGAGCCGATGACGTTGGGAACGTGCACGCGCGAGGTCTCGGTACGGCGGGTGCGCGCGGCGGCTGCGAACGGGGTGGTGTAACCGGTCGAACACTGCGATCAATGAATAGTGCGCTTTTCCATTTTTCCCGAATTTAAAATCCTATTTTCCATTTCCATTTCTTTTACTCCTAAAAATCCCAAATAAATTTTGGTATTCACAGAACAATTTCTAAAATTGTATTTTCCACTTTTCCCTATATTTTTTTCTTTTATATATATATTCCATTTTTATTTTGTTTCTTCTCTTAAATTCAAGAAAATGGGATTTTGATTGAAGACAAATTTCAAATTTCATTTCTCCTTTTCAATATATATTTTTTTATCCAAATTCCAATTATTCATTATCTTTCCCCCATCGATTAGGATTTAAACATTAATATATTCTTTTTGTGATGCACCATATTATATACATATATATATCTATATGCTCTTTTCGGGGTACACACATGTATTTTTTGAAATTGTTTTCACCGGCTGGGATTGCAAAGCTTAGGGTTTTATTCCATTTTTCCTCAAAGTAATTCTAGAAGAAAAATCTTATTTTTCTGTACTGGCAATCCAGATCGAAAAACACGATAAGAAGCAATGATTCCCAAAAAGTTTTTGTGAGTTCCTATTTTTACGTTCCGAATTCCATTCCTTCGATTTTCAGGATGTTACACCCCCCAAGTCCGCGATATTGATAATGTTGCAGATTTTGTGCAATCCTATCCCCAGCGCAACCCTAGGTCAAATCTGTTTCGGTCGTTACAAAAACTCTTTGAATAACGCCCTTCCGCGCCGAACAGACTCACGCCGTCAACACAATCCCCAACCATCAAACGCCCTCGAGCACTCCGACAATTCTCTTGGTTTCCTCGACTCTGCCACAGCAATCCCCTTTCTCCGGCGACCTCACTCACGACAATGGCGACCCCCGCTGCTCCATCAGACTTCGCTCCCGTTGAGTTCCCCGAGGTACGCCCAATCAGCCAAACCCTTTCTTTTTCCGCTCATAGCCGCAAATCTAAATTCTAGGTTTCTTGGATCTTAATCTTCCCTTTTTTCGATTGTAGCATCTCACGCACCAAATAATGATTCCCATTTTGATCAATGACCAGAGATACTTATTAGGGCCTATCGGCAACAAAGACCCCACTGAGTTTATAATAGTCGAAACCAATAGAGTGCCCTATAGGATGAGGAACCCAAACTTAGGCCATTGGAACGACACCTTCAACTCCTGGCCCTCAACTGACAAGTCCTGGCCGTCATGGTATAAAGGGATACAAGCTAGCCAGCAAAGTCACTGGGAAGAAATTGGAATAGCACAATGCCTATCCCTTTCAATAGCCGACATGCCCAAGGACGAACCGTTAGTGTCGCCTACCACATACTTTTGGAACAACACTCTGAATGCCTTCCTTTTCCAGCAAGGCCCAATGACCCCAACCTTAGCCGATGTCTTCATGCTAACAGGACTTAACATCATGTCATCAGCCAATCCCAATTGACTTGACAGCAAGGGCCAATTTTCCTTTAAGACCAAGTCAATCAGGGGTTGGAATGGATATGTGGCCATGAACGTAGGGACTGGGCCTGTTAATGCTAGGGAGCATGCCACATTCCTCATGATGTGGCTGGAAAAGTTTGTGTTTTGTGGCTCTAGTTGTGGCCCCATAGCGAATTGGCAAGTGGTAGCCGAGGCTCTGGTAAACAAGACGAAACTTCCTTTGGGAAAATTCCTCCTCAGCTACCTTTATCAGACATTGAGCCAAGCAGTGGCCAAAATAGCAGCTGACACAACAATCGGCACAGGAGGCCCTTGGTGGCTCCTTCAGGTCTGGCTTGTGCTATTAACCCACAAGGTCTCTGGCCGGTGGAGACTAGCCGACGCACGCTTCCCCCTCTTAGAGCCGACTTAAGATGACGAGGGGAATCAAGGGAGCTGCTGGCCGAGTGGTTCATCTCCCTTTATGACGGCCTAGCCAAAAGCAATCGGACCTGGCTCTTCTATGAAGATCGAATGGAATTCGAGCTGCCGATTGATCTAAACCTGGATGAGATCAACTCAGACAAATATCCCAAGTGTAGAGAAATTTTCACCATGGCGCTCACTCCGTGCATCTTGCCGACTGGGGTACACCAAGGCCGCAATGTGGCAAAAACTTATGAATTTTACTACCCTGCGTCGGCTCGCAGACAGTTCAGACTTGGGCAGCTGCCGATCGGCTGCTATTATGCCGACAAGATTGAGACCCGAGGGGTCATCGACTTGAGGCTGATGATGAACAAACTAATTGAGATAGAGAGCCCACCCCTCGACAGCATCGAGATCTTGGAGCTGGCCCACAAAAGGACCGTGGCCTATGACAAGTGGTGGGTGGAAATCAAGCAATACATCTTCCATCAACACGTCTCCATGTACCTCACCATCCTTCTGCCAGCTGAAATCCCCTCTGTAAGTATTTTCATCCTTAAGCATCTTTCCCTCTGATCAATCGGCCATCATCTCTTGCTAACACTTTAAACATTTTTCCCTTGCAGACAACAGAATCGGATCCCCCCACAGTGAGTAACTCTGGCATTGCCATTGAGTACCGCTTGGGCGTTCTTCCGAACGGATGTGGATATGCTCCATCGGCCATCAGCTGGGACGCGCCGGAACTGAAGACATTGATGCACGGCCAAACTCGTCAAGCTGTGACGAGGAAAAAGAGAGCGGCCTCATCAGCTGTGGGGCCATCGGCTACTCCTGTAAAGAAGCAAAAGAAGCCAAAACCGACTGCGCCAGTCGACAGCTTGCCTTACCTCGATCCTAGTATCGACGAAGCTCTCAACAAGGAAGTCATGGATGAAGAAATCTCGAAAGCTGTTGAAGAAGTGGCCGAATCGAGCAGCTCAAGCCATAATTCCATCAGCCCACCAGCCGATGATCTAGCCCCACTAGTCTCCTCTCCTCCGAAGCGATCGGTATGTACTCTGCCCTCTGAATCTATTCTTTAAACCATAATCATCCAACTCCTGACCAAATTCCCTTTGCAGTATAAAAGATTAGCCAATCGGCCTCCTCGCCCGGCTTCACCAGTAGTTTCTATTCTCATCTTTTCTTTTCACTTATTTTTTCTTTAGCCGACTTGTACTGACACTTGTCCCTTTTTGTAGCCTCTTCGGTCTTCGTTGGCTGCCCCCCATGCGTCCAATGGGAGAACTCCATCAGCTACGGGTAGCAACCATGCCAAAGAAGTGCCTGCGCCAGCTCCTGCTGTCCGAGTAAGCTTTACCCCGCTATTAAGAGCTTGAATCGACTGTCATGCTCCATTCTGACAACTCTAAACTTGTTTGCAGACTCTAGCCGATCTAGTCCCATTTGATACCAAGGAGTTCATCAGCGAAGAAGAAGAAGCCACCAGCCAGGATCAGGCCGCTATAGCCGACGACCTTAGAGAAAAACTCTTGGAAATCAACCGTTGCCTGGACATTAACGTAGACCAATTGGTCATGGACTGCGGGCTGATCCAAGCGCGTTTCAATGATATTCAAGATTGGCTTCCTCAAGATCTGGCTGAGACACTTTCCCAAGCTGTGTACATCGATCTTCACCGCTTCAAGTTGGAGCAGGCCATGCAAAGAATGGTAACAGACAAGCCCAAGCCGACTTGGCAGCCACAATCGATGCTACTGTGAAAAACTTGGTGGCCGAAAAGGCTAAGTTGGACGAGCTGACGGCAGGCCTGTAACACCCTAAAAATCAGAGATTTAAAAATAAAAATCTAAAATTTGGATCTTACAAAAACTTTTGGATTGTTGCATCTTGTCGTGCTATCTGGCTCTTATTTGCAAGTTTTGTTGTGTGTTATAAATAAAGGAATATTTATTTGAAAGTCAAAAAAGTTAGAAAAGGTTTGGAAACCCTCAACAAAGGAAATTCCAAAATAAATATTAGAGATAAAAATTATAAACATATAATTGGGAAAAGTTAAGGTTTAATTTACTTTTGGACCAAGATTTTATTTTTGGGAAGATACAAAAATTATTAAACTATAAATAAAAAGGAAATTATAAAAATAAAGTTGGGCGAAACTAAAATATAAAATTTAGTTAAATTATATTTGGGAAAAAGGAATAAATAAAAAAGAAAAATCGGGAAAAAGGAAGAGTGCATTGTGCGACCGCCGCGAGTCTTCAACGTCGGTCTCGCCCGCGCCCACGCTATACCGCGTGCACGTCGCGCACGTCTCCGCAACGCCACGCGTCGCACGCGCGCGTTCTTGGCCCGCGCCTGCGTCAACGCCGCCGTCACCCACTCTCGCGCCCGCGCCCGCGTCAACGCCGTCGTACGCTCGCCGTAGCGTCGCCCGCGCGTAGCCGCGCCACGTCGACGCCACACACGCCGCGCCCCACTCCGTCGTACGCCGCCCCCACACCGCCGTGCGTCATGCCCACGCCCGCCGCACGTGGCCACGCCGTTCCTCGTGTCGCCACGACCGCGACGCACCCGGTCCCCCCGAGCACGCGCTGCGCCCGCCGCGTGTCGCCGCCGCTTCCCCTCCCCGGGCCCCCTCCCCCTTTGCGTCGGCTGCCTATAAAGGGATCGCCCCGCACTCCTCTTCCTCCACGTACCCTCCTTTTCTCCCATTCCTCCGCTTCTCCCCTCTTTGCCGCGTAGCCGCGCCGCCGTACCAAAGCCGCCCGGAGCGCCACCGCCACGTCACGGGTCACCGCCCTTGCGCCCACGCCGTGCCGGGTAAGCCGCCCCCTCCTTCGTGCCGCCGCATCACCAAGCCGCCTCGGCCTAGCCCGGCGAGAGGAAGAGAGAAGGGAGAGAGAGAAGCGGGAGAGAGAGGGAGGAGGAAACAGAGGAAGGAGAAGGGGTAAAAAAAGAAGAAGAAAGGAAAAGGGAAGAAGAAAAGATAGAAAAAGAAAAAGAAAATACAAAAAAATATTTTGGGAATTATTCGAAAAATTTGAAGCAAAAATATATTTTCCTAAAATAAAATTAGGGTTAATTAGAGGCTAAAAATTCAATAATAGTAAGAGAGTAATTATCGCATAAATTGAATTAGAAATTTACTATAGTCTAATCTATGAATAAAATTTAATTTTATTATATGAATTTCTTTCAAAAATTTAAACTTCAAATTATTTGGAATAGTGTCAAACTTTAGAGTTATTTATTCACGGACCTGACTATTTTAACTCTAGAGTTTGTCGGTCCAATAAAATTTGGAAATACGATAGAATTAATCATTTCGGTATAATATTCTTGAATCATTGATTTTAATATTTCAAAAATTTTAATGTAAATTAACTTGGAATTTTGTCACCACATAATAAATTAAATCGGTGAATCGTAAAACTTTAAATTACTATAACTCGCTCATTTTAACTTGGATTTCGTCTAAACTCGAACCTAAATTCTTCTAAAATCGTAGACTAGTTTTAGGAGCTGCTTTTGCGATTTATTTTGCTTTGGTGATTTTTATTTGAAATCTAATCGAATTCAATTGGATTTCTCGCACGTATGAATAGAGTCCGAGGGAGCTGTTGATTGCATCGATGACCCCGGTCAACAAAGGTGCGAGCAAGGCAAGTCATCACTCCATTTGAACATGTTGATCCTATTTGTGAAATGATGTTGACTTAAAATTCAAATGTGCATGCTATACACAAAAATAATACCTATGCTTGGTATGTCATGCCTTGATATTGTTTACCTTTAGATATATTCTTTGTGACCCTCGATATGGTGTAACCGAAGGAAAACTATGGTAAATGCTTAGCCATGCTTATATTAGAATCATGCATATTCATGCTTTTACAAAGAGCTATATGATTGGGCAACTACCTTTGGGAAAGGTAGTTGAGATACGGCATATGGAGACATGAGCGCCACATTGCCTTGACATGATGAAATGAGTTTTGATGAAAACCAAAATACAAAACCCATGTTTTCGACTGGGGCGACTGGACGATTTGGGTGGATTCCGGCAAAGGCAAGTACCATCCCTGGTCAGCTAAGGACCGAGCCATGAGACTTATAACATGGAACGAACCAGTACAACTGTACTTCACGAATGGGTATATACCTAGCGGAGTAGATAGCCGAGCGGAGGCAGTACCCCTACATAGTGGTTTAGGTGTGGAGTTGAGTTAAGGGCCTACCGGTGGGGGCTTACCACTGGTGGGTGCCTGGATTAAGATGAAGGTTAAGGCCTACGTGTGGAATGAAGATGATGGTTGGAAATCGAACTTAATTGTAACTAAAAGACTGAGCGAGTTTCCTTACCCCAGGAGCGCCATAACTCCTCTCACTGCTAGGAACTGTTTACAGCTAGAGTGCGAGAGGACTCAAGTTCATGGAGCAGGTATTGCCCAAGTGAGGTTATCGAAAGGCTTTGCCGTGTCAGTCTCATGTGTTGGGACGTAGGCTCATTTGTTGGGCAGTCACGGAGTATGGGTAAAATGTACATCCACTACAGTGTGAGTAAATCAATCTACTCGAATAGCCGTGCTCACGGATATAGAGCGGCATGACAAGTTTATCTCTTGGCTAGACTCTGAATTTTAAAATGACGGGATGGGTTTGCATGATGATTTTTATGAGCTGGTGGATCAACTTCTCAAAATGCGAGAAGGGGTAGACTCCCCAGAAAAGCATGACGATCCGGTGGCGGGAAGCTATCCTTGGGATCACAATGGATGGTGGACAGAACCGTCGCCGATTTAATGAACTATGGAAATAAAATTTGATCAGGCTTAGGTCTTAGGTCTGTGAAAAGAATTGCAAAACTGGCTTTAAGCAAAAGAACCACAGCCATTCTTTGATTATCCCCTATCATATGCATCCTTGTTGTGGTGACTTGCTGAGTACGGTTGGTACTCACCCTTGCTATACGCACAAACCTTCAGATGAAGGCAATGAAGACTTGGAGGACACGTACGCATACTACCAGGAGGGTGAGGAAGACAAAGGCGCCCAATAGGTCTTAGACTCCGGTCGTTTCCTGTGGCAAAGACGTGTCGCTGCCTTCTTTCTGCTGCCTTATCTAAACTCTGTTTTTGATTGTATTCCAGACCGTTGGGTCCTATTTTCTAGATATTGCCTTCGGGCCCTATATTGTAATATTTTGTGTGTGTCGATGGATGTATCGTGCACCTGATGATTCAGCAATGTATTCGTGGGTACCAAACTACTCGATCCAGGGAAATGGTACTATGAACACGAATGATTCCCTTTATAAAAACGGGGCCCATCGGCTACGCAAGGAAAAATTAGCCAACTTGAAGCAGAAGAAGCCGATTTGCTGGCGAGGCTGAAACAATGTAGGGCCACAATCACCGAAGAGAACCAGGTGCTAGCCAATCTCGCCAAGGCCACCGAAGAACAAAGAGTGAAGGTGACTTCCACCCTCAAGCACTTGGGAGATTTAAATAAGTCGGCAAAGGTGATCACGGGCACCGAGGAAGAGGACCTTGCGACAGTCGATCAAGTCAATACCATCAAGGACAAAGTAATGTTGGCTATTCAGAGATTCCTCGGCATGTAATAGGACTTTAGTCTTCAGAACTTTTAATGTCAACTTGTATACATAATTCGTGTAATCAGCCCGCTGTTCTTTAAATATTGATCACATGTTTGTTGCCGATTCACTCAGTCTCCATATCTTGAATGCCTTAAAAGTTTTCGAAGCCCTAAAAATTTTGAAGTCCTCTATTTCTGATTTCTGATTTTGTATCATATATGCCCCCTAATTTTCTCAATGTTGCCTCCAGCATTGATAAAATTAAAAGTCAAAACCATCCAACACCTGTCGGCTAATCGCAGCTGATTTGAGAAATCAATGGGAAAAACATGAAGGTAAAATATTCTAAAGGCGATGTTTATCATTTCACAACACATCGGCTAGCATGGATCAGCAAGGACTTAGCCGAATCATGAATTGATCCAAACACTTGGGTAGTATTTCTTCAAATATTTGTCGTTAAGAGCGCTTCCAAACACTTCTCCATCCAACCCTTCCAACATGTAGGCTCCCTTACAGATGCATTTGGAGATCTTGAAAGGCCCTTCCCAGTTAGGTGACCACTTGCCGAATTTGCTATCTCTTGATCCGATCGGCAAGATTAGCTTCCAAATGAGCTTGCCTTCTTCAAACGACTTAGGCACAACATTCTTGTTATAATGACGAGCTACGCGTTCTTTATCTCTAGTCACCTTTTCCAAGGCACGCATCTTGACAAAACTAGGTCTTCGGACTCATCCACCATCAGATTATAGTAATCATCGGCTGTCAACTCGTCCTGCAACTGAATCCTCCTTGAGCCGATGATATTTCCCATGGCAAAATTGCTTCATGTCCGTAGACCAACTTGTATGAAGGCACCTGGATTGATCCGTGGCAGGCCATCCGATAAGCCCATAGTGATTCGGCTAATTGGCTATGCCATTGCTTTGGGTACTCAGCGATCTTCCTCTTTATCAACTTGATTAAACTTTTATTTGAAACTTCAGCCTGTCCATTAGCCTGAGCATAATATGGTGAAGAATTCAACAACTTAATCCCCATGCTATCGGCAAACTAAACAAACTCGTCAGACACAAAGATAGATCCCTGATCCGTAGTAATAGTCTGGAGGACGCCGAACCGGTATACGATATGTTCTTTAACGAATTTCATTGCATCCCCGGATTCAACCTTCTTCAAGTGAATTACTTCCACCCACTTGGTAAAATAATCGGTTGCTACCAATATAAACTTGTGTCCCTTGCTCGAGGGTGGATTGATCTGGCCGATCATGTCGATTCCCCAACCTCTGAATGACCAAAGCTTTATGATAGGGTTCATAGCCGATGCTGGTGCCCTCTGGATGGCTACAAATTTCTGACAATCTTGATAGCCCTTATAATACTTGAAGCAATCTTCCAGCATAGTCGGCCAGAAATATCCAGCTCTCCGAAGTAACCACTTCATCTTGTGAGCCGATTGATGAGTGCCACAAATTCCTTCGTGCACCTCTCCTATAGCAACTTTAGCTTGATCAGTACTTAGGCACTTGAGCAACATGCCATCAATTGTTCGATAGTATAAATCATCGTCGAGCAAGACATATCGCAGGGCCCTGTAGCGCAATTTCCTTGAAGCCGACTTGGAAGGGTTCTATAGATAGTTGTAGACGTCATGCCTCCAGTCGTCGGCTGAGATGGTTGCAATTTCCACTTCAACTTCCTTTGTCATCGGCTTGTAACCCGATGCCCCCTGAGCCAAGTCATTTGCTTCTGAATTTTGCTCTCTAGGGATGTGTTTTAAGGTTACTAGCCGAAAACTATCCATCAATTCCCGGCATTTTTGATAGTAGATCATCAGCGTGTCATTTTTGCATTCATATTCCCCTGACAACTGGGTGATCACCAACAGTGAATCGCCCATTATTTCGATGGCATCGGTTTCAACCTCTTTCAGCATCTATAAACCTTTGAGAAGGGCCTCATATTCGGCTTGATATTTTGTGGCATAAGGCGTAATGGAGAAAGCAAACTCAAAGCTTGCCCCCGGGGGAGAGATTATCACCAAGCCGATGCCGCATCCATTCATGCAAACCGAGCCATCAAAAGTTAAAGTCCAAGGCATGATATCAACTAAGCCAATTGAGTCATGTCTATGTTCTATGATAAAATCGGCTATGGCTTGTCCTTTTACTGCGTTGGGTGCCTGATTCCTCAAATCAAACTCCTTTAAAGCAAATATCCACTTCCCAACTCGCCCCTTCAGATCTGGAGCTTATAGCATATATTTTACTATGTCGGCTTTGCAAACTATGGTGCACTTGTTGGATAACAAATAATGCCTTAACTTTGTGCATGAAAAATACAGGCACAAACACAACTTCTCCACGGGAGAGTACCTTGTTTCTGCATCCAGAAGTCTTCTGCTAAGGTAAAAAATTGCCTTCTCCTTCCCCTCGATCTCCTGAATCAGAACTGAGCCGATAGACTTCTCATCGGTTGACAGATATAACTTGAACGACACTCCCTTTTGTGGGGGGATCAATACCGGAGGGGAGCTCAGATAATCCTTAATGTTGTCCAAAGCCTTCTGCTGCTCTGCCCCCCAGGTTAACGCTTGATCGGCTTTCAGCCGTAGTAGAGGCGTGAAGGGCTCCATCTTTTCTGATAGATTGGCTATGAAGCTTCTGATGAAGTTGATTTTGCCGATCAGAGACTGCAATTGCTTCTTGTCCTGCGGAGGCTGGATAGTCTTGATAGCATTGATGCTTCTTTGTGTCACCTCAATCCCCCTCTCGTGAACAAGAAACCCTAAGAACAGGCCAGGCGATACGCCAAATGCGCATTTTGTGGGATTCATCTTCAGGCCATACTTTCTTGTTCTTTCCAACACCTTCCTTAAATAGGCTATGTGGTCTTCCCCTTCCTTGGATTTGACAACAACATCATCGATATAGATTTCCACCAAGAAGCCGATTAGGTCGTGAAAAATGTAATTCATGGCCCTCTGGTACGTAGCTCCAGCATTCTTCAAGCCAAAAGTCATGATGACCCATTCGTATAAGCCGATTGCTCCTGGACACCTGAAAGTTGTTTTGTGAATATCCTCCCTGGCCATAAAGATATGATTATAACCAGCATTGTTGTCTATAAAACTTATGATTTTGTGGTCGGAGGCTGCATCAACCAGCAAATCGGCTATAGGCATAGGGTACTCGTCCTTAGGGGTGGCCTTATTTAAATCTCTGAAGTCGATGCACATCCTAAGTTTCCTGTTTTTCTTTACACTGGAACTATATTTGAAACCCATTCTGCGTCTCGGCAGGGCCAAATGAAACCAGCATCATATAGCTGAGTGATTTTGGCCTTAATCACATCATACATATCGGCTTTAAACCTCCTTGGAGGTTGTTTGTACTGCCGATATCCAGGCTTAATAGGGAGCCGATGTTCAACAATGGATCAGCTAAGACCAGGCATCTCAAAATACTCCCAAGCAAAGCAGTCTTTATATTCCTTCAATAAATCAATAAGCCTGGTTCTAAAATAAGAAGACAAATTCTTGCTACTGTATGTCGGCCTAGGCCTATCCCCTGGACCTATATCAACCTCTTCCAACTCATCGGCCGACATAAAACCTTGCCCTAGTTTGTCGTCGATGTCGTCCATGGTGTCCTTGTTGTAGACGCTCGAGCCCTCCACAATGCCTTTAAAGTAATAATTGAGGTTCTTCATTTCCAATTGGCTGCATGTCAGAATCGAACCCCTTCAGAAAATCGGCCTGCCAAACTTTGCTAGGCAGGCAATCAATGCCGTCGACTTCCGATAAAGTTAAGTCGGCGTTAGCAACGTTGACTGACCTGTCGGCTGGCACGATCTCTATCTTATCGCCTTGCCATTGGATTAGGCTTTGATGCATTGTAGAAGGGATGCAGCAGTTGGCGTGGATCCAATCCCTTCAGAGCAGCAGGTTGTATGATCCCTTCCCATCGATGACAAAAAATGTTGTGGGCATGGTTTTGCTACCGACGGTCAGCTCCGCGTTTAAAACTCCCTTGGCCTCCGATGGGTTGCCGCCGAAGATCTTGAGCACCATGTTGGTTTTTATCAAGTCATCGGCTCCTTTGCCTAGCTTCCTGAAGGTTGCGTAGGGCATGAGGTTGACAACAGCTCCTCCATCGACTAGCATCTCCGATATCGGCTTCCCATTCACAAATCCTTTAACATATAGGGGCTTCAAGTGCCGATTTTCAGTCCCCTCGGGTTTTTAAAAGATGGTCTGTTGTGGGGACAGTACTAGCTTAGCCAAGGTGTCTTCCACAGTGCCTGCATCGGCCTCGACAGCCTCGAATTCTACCGGCAATATGAACACCATATTGACCGATGTAGAAGCCACTCCCTTTCCTTTTGTTGCCCTCCTAGCCTTATCAGCTGGGCTCTCATCGGCTGGGCTGTATGCCTCTTGACGCGCCACTATTTCCTGCCTCGTTGTTGTTGTTGATGCTGGACCATCTCCTGGACCTCTTCCTCCTATCCTTCGCTTTTCAGCCTCTGAATTCTCCTTTTCTGAGTTTTGGTGAATAGCTCCGAAGGGCACCATTGGGGATTGGCCGATTGCTCGTCTTCAGCCTCCTCTTCGTCCTCCTCCTAGAAGAAGTTCTGGTGAATTGGGCCCAACCGTTGATGGACGAGTAGTCTCCTCTGATTAAGCTGGACGGCCCTAGGGATGAATCGGCTAGAGTTATCTTTCGGTTGGTCTCTGTATTCGTCCTCCCTGTACTCGCTGCAGGCTAGGAAATTTTTCATGTCTTGGCAGCCTATTTCCTGACTCCCAGCAAAATCGAAAGAATTCACACCGCCAATGTGGATCGCAGTCATCGTGGCGGTGAAAATAGGCCACTCCTAGCCGATCCGACGTCCTCTGGAATGGCTTGTTGCGTTGGGCCTCTTCCTCCTCTTGAACCCTCAGTTGAAACCGGAGTCGACTGTCCATGTGCCTGGGCCGACGATCGGCCGATCGACCACTGGTGTAGACCATGTTGATTAGCGTGGCGTTGGTTGCAGTCAGCTTGCTGGATGGCTCCTTGCGATCTGAGCTGGCCGCGGTTGCTTGTTGGGCTTTGGCTAAGCTGTGCGCCATGCTGTACTGCCGATCAGCTCGCCTTGGGCCGGCTTGGACTACGTTGACAGGGAAGGGGTTGCCGTCGACCTTCATTGGCTTAGCCGATTCCTCAAACTTGATTTTCCTTGCCTTAATAGCCGACTTAATTTGCTGGCGGAAGACATTGCAGTCGTTGGTGCTGTGGGACGTGGTGTTGTGCCACTTGCAATATTTCTTCTTTTTGAGCTCCTTGGCAGATGGAATGACGTGGTTGGCCAGAAGCTGTATTTGTTTCTCCATTAGCAGTAGATCAAAGATCCTATTGGCTTTAGTTATGTCGAAGTCATACTTTTCCTCCTTAGCTGTTTTTTTAAGGCACTGGCAAGTTATGGCCTTCTTGTTCTTGGTCCACTCAGCTGTTGCCACCTCCACGTCGCTGTCACTTGAGTCGGAGTCCGTTGCGTAAGCGACGTGGCTAACTTTCTTGAAGGCCTTCTTTGATTCTTGAAAGCGTTGTTCGTGGGCCGTCACTTTTTGGGCCAAATGGGCCAAGCTCTCAAAGTCTTGGGCCGAAAACCTCTCGCGGATGGGGGCCAAAAGGCCATGGAAGGCTAAGTCGGCTAGCTGCGAATCCGATAGCACCAGGCTGTAACAGCGGTTCCTCATGTCCCTGAATCGCTGACTATAGTCTTGAACTGATTCTTTGTGTTTATGCCTGACGCTGGTCAAGTCCGACAACTTCATCTCATATGTGCTGGAGTAGAAATATTTATGGAACTGCTTCTCGAGATCGGCCCAGCTCTGAACCGAGTTGTAGGGCAGCGATGAAAACCATGTGAAGGCCGATCCTGAGAGAGACAGTGGGAACAATCATATTCTGAGCGCGTCTGTAGCCGATGCTTCTCCGCGCTGAGCCAGAAATCGGCTGACATGTTCATAGGTCGAGACGTGGTCTTGCCTAGAGAATTTTGAAAAATCTAGTACCTTGTACCGGTTTGGCAGGGGCACCCTCTCAAAATATTCCTGATACGGGTACCGGTACATATTACCGGAGTCCTTCGGCTTAAGGCCAAACTGATCACGCATGACATCTGCGATCAAATCGACCCAAGGCTTATTTTCTTGAGCTTGCAGTTGTGGCATCGGCTCGTACTGCTCATACTGCATGGGAGGCTGTCGATGCCGTATCTGTGGTGAATGAGGTTGATAGTATTGCTCGTAGTTGCCCCCTAGGTACTGATGTTGGACTTGATTCATGGCAGGAGGCGGCTGTGGTATAAACGGAGGGCGCTGCTCAGGAGGAGGCCGAACATCGTTGGAGTTGTGAGGTAGGTCTGGCAAGTAACTGCCGATTGGCATTTTGTGTAAGAGAGATTGCCGATCGGCGCTGAACATGCTTTCCACCTGTTCTTGGGGAAGTATTGGAGCCCCGTGACCTTGATGCGAGGGCTGTTGCCTGATTAGGAGCTTGGCCGTTGGTTTCGCAGCCGATGGTTGTTCATTCGGCTGAATATGGACTCCCCCTGGAGGAGTCGGCTATCCCAATGGAGGGATTGGCAGCCCTTGTGTCGACAGAGCCCTGTAAGGTGGGAATCAGCCATCAGGGAAATAGGTCGACCCCCTTGGCAGCTGCTTGGATATCTTTGAATCAACCATGGTGCTTATCATGTTGAACAATGTGTTCACTAGTATCCCTGACTGGTTGACAAGTGCATGGCGGACAACCGAGTTGATCCAGTCTTGAAGCGTGTGCAGCCCCGAGTCATCCTGCTCATGCTTGACGTCTTCAATCTTCTTCTTCCCCTTCTTGTCCTCACTGGAGGTGGCTTCGGAGTCGAAGTCCTCAGGGATCACGAACTTGTACTTCTGAATGATTGACCCAGACCTGTTCTGGGTGTAGGATCGCAAATAATGTGCTTGCAATCGTTCCACCATCTGCTGGTAGTCGGCCTGCTGTTCAGCCGATAGTTTGTCCATACTAACGGGGATGATGTTGTCCTGGTCCAGCTCCGTGGCCATGACGTTCACCATTGTACTGGATCTGGAAGTTGGGGTCCCACCAGGCGTGCCAAAAGCGTGTTGATGAGAATTTTTCCCACGCGCTGGCCTGGAAGATCTGCTTAACTCCAGTGCAGGTCCAAAATTGGTCGCCTTTGGTGATTGAGCGGGCGTGCCAGTTGGTTTGATCCTACAATCAACAAGAAACAAAAATATATGACATTTGGTTAAGATTAGATCCTACTTGATCGGCTATAGATATCAATAAATATATAATTGTTATCCCAAAGCACGTTTAGACTAAGTGATTGGGATAGATCGGTAGCATACCGAGACAGTATAAATCACTTATATCTAAAAGTACATTAGGATAATAATTATATGTATATAGCCTAGCCGATGTTACAGATCTAATATAAATCGGCTAGTACTCCGATATATTTATGAAAAGATATTAATCTGAACTAAATGCACTACTAAGATCAATCGGTTGTTAATATAACTTAATGGATTGATACCGAGCTTAGCACATTTAAGTAGATTAAGTTCTTAATATAAAAGACGGTTCTAATACATCTAGTAATAATAATACATGATGATGATTAAAACAAATAAGACAGGCTGAAACCCCAGTACTATCTCTAATAATAAACAGTGAGCTGAATAGATCCATATGATTCTAAAGGCGACTTAATAGGTCGATTAGATGCAACATTAAGTACCAAAAGAAGCATGAGATCTATTTTGACTAATGAGAATTCCTCGAGATGGTAGATACGCCATATAATCTGAATCAACCTCTAGATCTAGCTCTATCGACTGTTATCTTGAAAGATATGCTAGCCGATTGAGAGATAGATCTAGACATTGATCTAGATTATATGTCGCATATGGTAAATTAAGCAGTTTGCAACATCAAAATTAGTGTATCATTATGATGGAAGCACTGGCCTCGATACCACAAGCCACTTGTAACAAGAAATTACCTTTCCTGGAGATCGAAACCGATGCAGCCCAAGAACAAAGCAAGAAGTCGTCAAGAAAAAGTACAAACAGAAAGGTTGGCGATGCACCTAAGTTGTATTGATGTGTGTTCGATTGATTACAACAAACCCTCGGGTCTTATTTATACCCGGTTACAACAACATCCATGTAGATCACGGTTTCTATCTTATCTACTATTTACAGCATGACAATATCCCGGGTCCCATGCCACGTTACAAAAGGAAAATCTACAAAATATCCTATTTTATAGATACAATTGCTGTTACAGGACCTTATCCATAGATGAAAATATCTTAAACGTCCTTTGGAAACCGAACCCTAATAGTTATCTCCAAGCTTTCCTTCCGAGATTGGCTCCACCTTCGTCTCTATCGGGATCGGCTATCGGCTGTCCTGGTCCGACTCGGACTCAGCCGATTGGCTCCGTAGCTGATTCGGACTTAGCTAATGCGGCCTTTGCTTCCGTAGATCGCGCTTCTCCTCCGACTGCGCTTCAATCCTTGCTTCAAACTCGGGGATTTGCTTACCAAATTCGGTCGTTAACACTATGCTACTGCATCGGCTTCATCTACCCTCAGTGCTGGTGCACCTCCACCATCATCATTGCTTGTAGGCCAAAATCCGGGAGCCAATCAGAAAAGGAAAGAAAACTTTACACAGCCAGTTGCAGCAAGAAGCATAAGAAAACCATCAGTCCATCAATTTTTGCTGAAGATGAACTCGAACTAGGCCGCCATCGATACTGTGGCCGATGAAGTAGAAGATGTTGAACCTGATGCCGCTGCTCACGACAATATCAATGTCGATATTGATGTTGTTTGTGGTCAATTAAGTGAAACAAACATTAATCCCGATCAAGTATCAAAACAAATAGTCCCATCTCCTCATGCATTGGTAATCCTTCTAAACCTTATGTCCATAAAAAATTCCATGTTCTAACACTTGTGTTTATTTCAGCCTTCAGCTTAATTGGTTCCATCTCATCAATCAGTATCAAGTGAACACACCCTGGATAATCTTGTTCATTCTGCTGCCGATAGCCACCATGCCGATCGAGTCCAACTCGAAACTACGCCAATCCCTATGGTATACTCATTTCCACCAATTACTTTATATTGTTCATTTTTGCCTCTAACATTGAATTCCAAAAATGCAGAACATAGCTGATTTATTATACTTTGATGTTGGTAAGTATCTAGATGATGAAGAGGAAGAAATCATTAGCAAAGCAACTTCTCCGCCCCCAGAAACTCAATACCCCTGGACACGTTCATGATGGACTCCCACACGATACATGGGCTTCCGGCCCCAAACGAGGTGACGCAACACCCTGACAGCTTCTGGACGTCTAGTTGTTTCGATGATTCCCGTTGACTCAGTTTTCTAGGCATATGTATTATCTTCTCAGTTTGAGGTGAAACCAGTGGGATTGGATGTATTATCTTCTCAGTTTTCTAGGCATATGTAGAACGTCAAAATAAGTGTCCGTATGTGACCTGGGCGTTGATTTTAGTGAAGACTTCTCTTGGAATCCGAGGCTGGTACGAGTCTATTGATGAGAAAAGTCTCTCACGTGCTGGCCTGGGAGATCTGCTTAACTCCAGTGCATGTCCTTTTCTCAGCTGTCTGATGTAAACATGCGTGCTAGCTGGTTTGATCTGTCAACCAACAAGAAACAAATAGATATGTGTTAAGGTTAGGGTTAGATCCTACCGGATCGGCTAAGGAAACAAATTTACATATATTTGTTATCCCAAAGCATATTTAAACTAAGTGATTGGGATAGATCGGTTATGCCGAGACAGTATAAATCACTCAATCTAAATATACACTAGGATAATAGATATATGCATTCATAGCCTAGCCTATACTGTAGACCTAACTATGGATCGGCTAGTTCTCCGACGCTTCCTATGAAAAGATATTAATCTAACCTAAATGAATTAAACCTAGATCAATCGGCTGTCGGCTAGTGCTGACAGATTGATACCGACTTAAAGCATTTAACCAGATTAAGATCTTAATATAAGAGGCAACTCTAATAAATCTAACAGCAAATAATAGTAAAAGAAATATTAAAACAGGTAAGGCCGGCTGAAACCCCGGCACTGTCTCTACAAGTTTACATCTAGCCAAATAGATCATAATACTTCTAAAAGCTACTTAACAGATCATAGATGATGCAGCATTAAGTACAAAAAGATAGCATTGCATCTATATAGACTGATGTAAACCCCTCAAAACGGTGGATACAACATATAATCCAGACCAACATCTAGATCTAGCTTTATCGACCGCTACTTCTAGAGAAGAACAAGCCGATGGCAAGATAGATCTATACATTGTTCTAGATTATATGCCGTATATGATAACTTGTGCAGTCTAAAGCATCAAACCTAGAGTATCATGATGATGGAAGCACTAGATTCGACAAAATAAACCACTAACGACAAGCATTTCCCTTAATCGGAGATCGAAACGATGCAGCCCAAAGCCGGATCAAGAACTCGTCTAGAAGAAAATGAGAGGCGATGCGCCGAGATTGTATTGATTGTGTTATTATCATGTTTACAGGGGTCTCGGGTCCTATTTATACCCAAGAATAACACTATCCGTGTAAGACACGGTTTCTATATAATCTACTATTCAAAATATGACAATATCTCGGGGTACAATCCTATGTCGCGTTACAATAGGAATATCTAAACAAATCCCTAATTTACATATACAATTGCCGTTACAGGACTTTATCCATAGATGGCAATATCTATAAGACGCAATTTGGGAACCGAATCTACCATTTATCTTCAAGCTTTCCATTGTAAACGGTCTCATCTTCCTCTCTGAATAGGAATCGGCTATCGGCTGTTCCCATTCGATTTGGCCTTAGCCGACTGGTTTCCCAGCCGATTGAATCGTAGCCGATGCGGCCTTAGTTTCTCCGCAGATCACTTTCCCAATCCGATCTCGCTCCAATCTTGGCTTGGGCGTAGGGATTTGGTTACCAAATTTGGTCGTTAACACATGCCCTCCAAGTCTGTGATACGATAATATCGCGGACTTGCCGCTTTTTCAAATACCCGCACACTTTTCGTTCAAGTCCGTTTCGGCTGCCAAAAAAAACTCTTTACATATTGCCCGCCCGGCGCCAAAAAGAGCCACGCTGTCACTTTGCGCACTCAAGCCTTAGGCAACAAAAACCCTTTTTCCCCGATGACTCCTCGGCGATTCCGGCGACCCGGAGTACAAATCCTTCTGGCGAACCTCGCAAGGTGGCGATCCCCCTCACCGATGGTGTCTTCAAGCACTCCTGCCGACGCGCCGCAACAACACTACCCTGAGGTAAACCCCAAACTCTGCTCCTTTTCTTCTCACGATTTAATCATTGCGCCCTCTCATAATTTCTTCATTCTTTCTACACCCTGTAGCACTTGTCCCATCAAATCGCGATCCCAGACCTCAACCACCCAAACCAGTATTTTTAGGGCCGATTGGCAACTTGGATCCTACTGAGCTTATCAATGCCGAAACCAATCGGATCCCCTACAAATTCTCAGCCCTAGATCTGTCGTATTGGACTAGTGCTTTCAAATCATGACCGTCAACTGACAAATCTTGGCCGGCTTGGTATCTTAGGATGTCGGCCAGGAAACAAGCCCACTGGACCGAACTTGGGATAGACCAATGTTTAGGACTGACAATAGCCGATATGCCTAAGCATGAATCCCTTCTATCGGCTACAAGCTACTTTTGGTCTGACACCCTCAATGCCTTTCTGTTTAGGCAAGGGCCGATGACGCCAACCCTTTTTGATGTGGCCAGGATCACCGGTTTAGACATCACTTCCACTGTCAGCCCCAATGACCTCCAAATAAAATGCCAGCATATCTTCAAGACAAAGAGCATCGGCGGCTGGAGCGGTTTCATATCTATGAACATAAGTGATGGGCCGATCTCTGACAGGGAACACACAGCCTTCCTTCTGATGTGGTTTGAAAAATTCGTCTTTTGTGGATCGAGCTGCGGTCCAACCAGCAACTGGCAGCATATAGCCGAAGCCTTGGCAGCAAAAAAGAAGATTCCCTTAGGCAAATACCTGCTTGGCTATCTATACCAGGTGTTAGGCACGACATCGGCTCGGCTGGCCTCTAAACAAACCATTGGCACAGGAGGGCCATGGTGGCTGTTACAACTCTGGCTCAACCTCCATCCGTACAAAGTTGCTGAGCTACCTCCTCCGCTTGAAGCCGATTTTCCTCTGTTGGAGCCAAGAATCATAGATGATTAAGAGCAGACAACTCGGCGATGTATGTCATATGGGGAAGCCGGTACTACTTACCCTGGGTCTAAGCTAACAGCCGACGATTTCAAGGAATGGTTTGATCATCTGTACAGTGGATTGCCAAACATCTCCAAGATCTGGTTTGCCTATGAAGATTTTGATTAGTCTAAACAACCAGACAATCTTTGGCTAGATGAGCTTGACTCCGAAGAATATACTGAGCCGAGGGAAATATTTGTCACAGCCATCACCCCATGCATCCTTCCCGTCGGCATCCTCCAAGGCATAACATCATCAAGACTTATGAATTCTATCACCCAATGGTGGCGGCAAGGAAACTTGGAATGGGACAGCTGCCAATCGGCTTGTATTTTGCCGACAAGATCCAGCCGAGGGGAAAAATTGAAGGCAATGTTATGATGCATCGGCTGCTCAACATCCCTGGTCCTCCCTTGGGCAGCATTGACAGAATTGTTCTGGCAGTGACCAGATCGGCTATCTACAGCCCATGGTGGAATGAATGGAAACAACACATGTTCCACCAATCGGCTTTGATGTACCTGACAGTCGTCGACCCAGACTTGGTTCCATCGATAAGCACTTTTACCTTTCCATCCTTTCTCTTCATCGGCTAAGACTTGTGCCCTCGACTAACAAACCATTTCTTGTTGCAGACGATCGACGACTTCCCTCCTCACGTCAGCAACACAGGAGTGGCAATCAACTATGCACTCGGCATCCTGCCAGGTGGCTGTGGACTAGCTCCGTCCATCATCGGCTTCAACGCGCCGAAGGTGGGCATGCTTCTCCACAGCCAAACTCGTGAGCTGCTCCGTCGGACGAAGAGGGCACATCCATCAGCTGCCGCTACTCCTGTTGTCAAGAAGAAGAAACGAGCGGCGAAGAAGGCCAGACCAACTCCAGCCGATGACTTCTCTCCGATTGACCCAGACGTCGAAGAAGTGCTTGACGATGAAGTGGAGAACGAAGAGATGGCAGACGCGGTCGACGCAGCTACAGCCGTATCAAGTTCTGAAAGATATGTACAGACCCCATCAGCCGATGAGGCATCCATCCAAAAAACACCAAGTCCCCCAAGGCGTCTTTTTCGTCCGATGGCAGTACGTGACCTCAACACTTGTTATTTTAATGCCTTTCATTCTCCATTCTCTCACCATATCTTTACACTAGCAGAGGAAAAAGCTGGCCACAAAGAAGAAATCGGCTCCTTCCATCGGTAAGAATCTTCAACTTGCATCCCTTGTCCATTAGCTGATTTTAAAACTAACTCTTTTTCAGCCTCCACGTGCGCCGACGCTTGCCCCCCAGGAGTCAAGTGAACGAACTCCATCGGCTGCTGGTGGCGGTCAAGCCGATGAAGAAGTTACTTCGGCCCCGGCAATCCCAGTAAGTTTTATTCACTCTTTATAATCGGCTCGATAACCCTTGCCCATCTTTTAACTGTTCTTTTCCTTGCAGAACATAGCCGATCTTCTGGGCTTTGACCTGTCGGAGTTCGTAGACCCAGACGAAGGAGGCGATAAAGCCCTGGTGCCGTTGGACGAGGACCTCAGAGCTGCATTGGCCGATATCGGCAATCGGCTAGAAGTGTCTTTGGACACACTGGTAGCGGATTGCGGCCCTATTCGCTCTAGGTTTAAAGATGTTCAAGCGCGGCTCCCAGACGCCTTGGCCGACATGATCGTGCCAGCCACTTTCCTCGAGGCGCATCAGCTGAAGTACGAGCGAGCTCAACAGCGCATTGCCGATCACCGATCAAACCAATCGCTGATGGCCGCCATCAAGTCGAATCAAGAGGAAATCAAGGCGAAAAAGGTTGAATTTGATATCTTGAAGACGGAGCCGGCTGCCAAACGTGAGCAGCTTCACGCGCGCAGGGATCAGCTGGTAGCCGATCTTATCCAAGTCAGTAATGAGATCGACATTCAAGAGGAGTACATGGCTGGCTTGCCCAAGGAAATTGAGATTGAGCATCAAGGCAGCCGTGTCCTACCTTACAGACTTAACAAAGGTGGTGAAGCCGGTGGCCGGAGACGATGCAGCCGATGCCAAGGCCATCAAGGAAGTCGATGAAATCAGGCGCAAGGCATTATCGGCTATAGCAGATTTTCTCAAACAATGAGCCGACTGTAATAGCCTGCTAGGTGAAAAAGTTGTAACTATCTTTTGTAATCGGCTAACATTGTCCACCTTTCGTAATCGGCTGAAACCATCCTTACTCAACAATCGATCGCTGATGTCTGATCGCCGATCATATTAGCTTCAAAAACTTGAAAAAATTCTTGATATCTGTTTTTTTGTAATCGGCCAACATTGTCCATCTTTTGTAATAGGCCAACATTGTCCATCTTTTGTAATCGGCTAAAACCGTCCTTACTCAACATTTGATTGCCGATCACATTAGCTTCAAAAAACTTGAACAAATTGAAAATTTTTCTTGATATCTGTTTTTCAATTGTTGTATATGTATATCCCCCTATTTTTGTAGATGTCTGCGATGTCGACAAAATTATGACATCCGCAACTTCTGCCGCTGTCATCGTTGTCGGCCAAACTTAGCCGATTGTAGAAAACTTGGGGAAAAAACTTAGTGTGAAAAAAACCTAAAGGCGATGCTGGCATAAGTCAAGACATCGGCTAGCACGAATCGGCAAGAACACAGCCGAATCATGAACTGATCCAAACGCTTGGGTAGTATTTTTTCAAATACATGTCGTTTAGAGCCCTTCCAAACACTTCTCCATCCGATCCTTCCAACATGTAGGCTCTCTTAGAGACACATTTGTGGATCTTGAAAGGCCCTTCCCAATTAGGTGACCACTTGCCGAATTTATTATCCCTTGATCCAATCGGCAATACCAATTTCCAAACGAGTTCGCCCTCTTCAAAAGACTTAGGCACAACTTTCTTGTTATAATGACGGGCTACTCATTCCTTATCCCTTGTTACTTTTTCCAAAGCCCTCATCCATGACGAAACCAGGTCTTCTGATTCATCTACCATCAAATTGTAATAATCATCGGCTGTGAGCTGATCTTGCAACTAAATCCGTATTGAGCCGATGATGTTTTCCCATGGTCGGACTGTTTCATGCCCGTAGACCAATTTATATGGAGGGACTTGGATATATCCGTGGCATGCCATCCAATAGACCCAAAGTGATTCGGCTAATCGGCTGTGCCATTGCTTGGGATACTCAAAGATTTTCCTCTTTATCAGCTTGATTAGGCTTTTGTTTGAAGCTTCTGTTTGTCCATTGGCCTGAGCGTAATACGGTGAATATTTGAGCAACTTGATTCCCATGCCGTCGGCAAACTGAACAAACTCGTCCGATATGAAGATAGATCCCTGGTCTATTGTTATGGTTTGAGGAACGCCAAATCGGTATATGATATGCTCCTTAACAAACTAGATTGCGTCCTTAGAATCAACTTTCTTAAGAGAAATTGCTTCCACCCACTCAATTCCCCATCCTCTGAACGACCAAGGCTTTATGATTGGGTTTATAGCCGATGCTGGTGCTCTCTGTATAGCTCCAAACATCTGACAATCCTGGCAACCCTTATAGTACTTGAAACAATCTGTCAGCATCGTCGGCCAAAAATACCCCGCTCTCCGAAGCAACCACTTCATCTTGTCAGCCGATTGATGCGTGCCACATATTCCTTCATGCACTTCTCTGATAGCCACCTTGGCTTGATCGGCACTGAGACACTTTAATAGCACACCATCAATCGTCCTGTAATATAAATCTTCATCAAGCAAAACATATCTCAAAGCCTTGTATCGCAATTTCCTGGAAGCCGATTAAGAAGGGTTTTGTAAATAATTGTAGACCTCAAACCTCCAATCGTCGGCTATCATGGCAGCAACCTCTATCTTGATATCCTTTGTCATCGGCCGATAACCCGATGCCCCTTGAGCTAAATCATTGGCTTCTGTGTTCTGCTCCTTGGGGATATGCTTTAATATGACTAGCCGAAAGTTGTCCATCAAGTCTCGGCATTGTTGATAATAGATCATCAGTGCATCATTTTTGAACTCATATTCTGTCACGCCCAGAAATTCACACTAGAATTTCTGCAGCTAATTTGTGCATTACACCCTCGTCCAGGCATCAGCCGAGGTACACAAATCGACGTTATTGATAATACAGAATCCTCGTCTTAGAAACAATATAAAAGAGTTACACAAATGCAGCGGAAAGGAAGGTAAAATTGACTTAAGCTAAACTTGACTCAAGCGAAGCGAAACGCCAACACCACAGCTAACCCTTGACGTCGAACAAGCCTACACCTCCTCGGAGACCTCGATCTCAACCTCTGACACTGAAGGGGGAAAAAGAAGCAAGGCTGAGTACAACCACCGTACTCAACAAGCCACACCAGAAAAGGGGACATGATGCAAGATAAATAACAAGGAAAAGGATAAGAGGCTCAATTTGCATAAACAGCATTTGTAGAATATAATAACAATATTTGAAGGCAGTAAAACAGTAGTAATAATTAAGCAATAAAACACTGTCCAACGCTAAAACCACGTTGCAACAGGCCCATCCATCCACCTGCACTAGTCACATTCCAACCTTTCATTCAAGTAAATAAGTGAAACTAATCAAGATGAATCTGGTCGATCGCTCGTAACCGTGGGCACGGCTATTCGAATAGTTTTTACTCTGATTAGAGGTGTACAACTGTACCCACAAGACACAATCCCACAACACTTTACCGTGCGCCGGTGCACCACCATGGTACCCCGGAAAGGAACTGTGACAGGACCCTTCACATAACCCCCTCTAACCAATCGTACCACACCAAGGTTTCGCCCCCACTCCCATTAGGCAATGGGCAGCCCCCTCTAGTGCCGCGGTGAATCCGGAAGCTCATAAACTCTTAAAACCGGGGCGGACCCAACTCCATCACGCCTACCCTCTCTGGGATACGTTGGCTAGAGACAGCTACGCTACAGACCCAGCCATTACCCATGCTGGCTTGTGGTATGCACGGCACTTCTTCCAGGGTTTCCCGAGAACCGGTCCTTAATTGTCATGAGCACGCTAACCAAAGTCCAACCATGTGCTCACGACCCAACCTTTTCATAATTCAATATTATTAGAAATAGAGTCACATCTTAACCTCATCTGAGAGTTAACTTCTAGTAATATACTTGATTAGTGTGATCCCCTTAAGTGAACTAGTTGAGCTAAGCACAACTAAGCAAACCTTAAGCTATCATCTAGTCATATTGAACCCCAAGTTATCAATGGTATAAGGTAAACAATCCTATGGTTGAGTACAATAGGTATAATCATCCCATGAAATGACATTCTAAAACATATGCAAGATTTGAGAGAAAAGAGATATTTACATAAAATAGGTACAATATGGTCAATGTAAGGTATGACTTGCCTTGTTCTGGAGACTGAGGAACCTCGGCGACTACTTCGAAGAGAACGGGCTCGCCGGAAAACTCGGGATCTACACGACAAACAAAGCACTCAACAAACACCCTAAAAGGTCTACTGAAATAGCACTGAAAAGTATTTCTAATGGATTCTTGACATTTTTCTGGATTTAATGAAATTTCAATGGGCTAAAACGGAGCTCGGATTCAAAAGATCTGGATTTTAGAAGTTTAATTGCGATTTTTATACTAAACAGAAAAGATTAAAACATTTATTGCGCAATTAAGCCCCCGGGTGACGCAAGCATGGCGCAGACAGGTAGGGCTGACGTCAGCTGGCGCAAGCGGCGCGGGCGCTCGGTCCACGGTGGACCAAGTCCACGGCGGCGGCGGCGAGCGCGAGGACACGCGGCACGCATCCGCGGGGAGCGGCGGCGATTGGACGGCGACGGCTTACGCGGGAGCGAACGGTCCAGATCCGCCCGATCCGAAGGATCAGACGGTTCGGATCATGGCTAGGGTTAGGGTTTTGGGCGGCGGCTGATGGGCAGACACGTGGCGGCCATCCAGCGCGCGGCGATCGGATCGGATGACGACGGATTGGGCGAGATCGGACGGTTCAGATCCACCCGATCCGGCCGATCGGACGGCTCCGGAAGAGCGGCGCTAGGGTTATGGTTTTTGGTGGCGGCGGCTCGAGCTCGCCCGCCGGCCATGGCCGCGCGGCGGCCGGCCGATCTCCGCGGCACAGGCAACGGCGACGGAGGACGCTGCGGGGCGCGGGAGACGACGGCGGAGAGAGATGCGATGCGCGGGAAAATGATTCGAGAGACGACACGGAAAACCGGAGAGAAGGGAAGCAGCGGTGCACTCACCAGAGTTGGAGAAGACGACAATGGCGGCGGCGGTTTTTGGGGCTAACACACGAGATCAACAAAGGGGAAACGTGTGGCAGCGGCTAGGGAACTTTATAGGGGCGCAAAGAGATCGGAAAGGGCACGGGATAGGCGCGGATTCGTCGCCGTTGGTTACGGACTCGGAGAGAGAGAGAGAAACGGCGGCGGCGAAATCCTCGCGGATAGGGTTTCCATCGAACGAGATGGGCGCGGGGATGGATGCGGCGGCGCGGGATCGGGCCCGGCATGGGTCCGACGTGGCACTGGCCCATGCGGAAACGGAGCGGAGTGGCGGCGCACATGGCGGGGCGGCGGTTGGGCCGACCGGGCGCGGGGACGGAGACCCGACAGGCAGGGCCCACCTGTCGGTGACCCGCGGAGCGAGGGAGGGTTTGCGGACCTCGCAGCGCGGCTGGCGTTGTGGGCTTCGGCCCACGACCGAAGGGGAACGGCGTGCGCATGCCGGAGCGGCTCGGGCCGGGGAAAGAATCCGGGCCGACGGCCCAAACCGGGAAGAGGGCGGGAAAACCGTACGGCTGTACGGAAAAAAAGAAAAAGAAGGAAAAAGGATTTTGGGGGCTTAATTAAATTCCTGATTTCTTATTTAATTGATTAAAAATACTTAGAGTGCTCTAAAAATTCCAGTAAAAATCCTGTTAGTGCATTTTGACGTGCAGAATTCAAGAAAAATCCTACCATGTCGTTTCCATTTATTAATTGCATTTTAAAATTACTGGTTGGCTCCAGATTAATTCCAGAAATTCCGATTATTTCAGGGTAAATTATTTAAACAATTTGGGGCAAAACTCGGGGTGTGACATATTCCCACGACAATTGGTGATGACCAACGGTGAATCCCCCATGATCTCGATGGTGTCCGCTTCAACCTCTTTGAGAAGAAGCAATCCCTTGAGCACTGCTTCGTATTCGGCTTGGTTGTTTGGGGCGTGGGGGTTGATTGAGAATGCAAATTCAAAACTTGCCCCCCTTGGGGATATAATTACCAAGCCGATACCGCAGCCATTTGTGCAAACCGAGCCATCAAATGTTAATGTCCAAGGCATGATTTCCACTGAGCCGATTGAGTCATACCTATGTTCCACTATGAAATCGATTATAGCTTGTCCTTTAACTGCCCTGGGTGCCTGATATCTTAAATCAAAATCTGTTAAAGCAAAAATTCATTTTCCAATTCTTCCCTTTAATACTAGAGCCGATAGCATATATTTGACTACGTCGGCCTTACAAACTACCGTGCACTCATTGGACAACAAATAATGCCTTAACTTGGTACATGAAAAATACAGGCAAAGACACAACTTTTCCACGGGGTAATACCTTGTTTCTGCGTCTAACAGCCGTCGGCTGAGATAAAAAGATCGCCTTTTCCTTCCCTTCGACCTCTTGGATCAAAACCGAGCCGATTGACTTGTCATCGGCTGATAGATACAACTTGAATGGTATCCCTTTTTGTGGAGAAATCAAAACTGGAGGCGAGCTCAAATAATCCTTGATATTATCCAGTACCTTATGCTGCTCTGCCCCCAAGTGAATGCTTGATCGGCCTTCAGGCGAAGCAGTGGTGTGAATGGCTCCATCTTCTCTGAAAGATTGGCTATAAATCGCCTGATAAAGTTGATTTTGCCGATCAAAGATTTTAGTTGCTTCTTGTCCTTCGGAGGCTGTATTATCTTGACAGCATTGATGCTCCTTGGTGTGACCTCAATTCCTCTTTCGTGAACAAGAAACCCTAAAAACTGTCCGGCCGATACGCCGAACACGCACTTCAATGGATTCATCTTAAGGCCATATTTCCTTGTTCGCTCCAAAACCTGTCTAAGATTGGCTAGTGATTTTCTGCTTCCCTGGACTTGACAACGACATCGTCAATATAAATTTCTACCAGGGAGCTGATCATATCATGGAAAATGTAATTCATGGCCCTTTGATAAGTTTCTCCAGCGTTTTTCAACCCAATGTCATAACGACCCACTTGTACAAGCCGATTGCTCCTGGGCATCTAAAAGCAGTCTTATGGATGTTTTCTCTGACCATAAAAATCTGATTATAACCTGCATTACCATCCATGAAACTAATAATCTTGTGGCCTGAAGCAGCATCCACGAGTAAATCGGCTATTGGCATCGGGTACTCGTCCTTAGGAGTAGCTTTGTTCAAGTCCCTGAAGTGAATGCACACCCTAAGTTTACCATTCTTTTTCATTACTGGAACAATATTTGAGACCCACTCGGCATATAGGCTAGGCCGAATGAATCCAGCATCATATAGCCGAGTGTTTTTGGCTTTGATTGCATCGTACATATCGGCTTTGAACCTCCTGGGAGGTTGTTTGAATGGCCAATAATTTGGCTTGATAGGTAGCCGATGCACGACAATTGATGGGCTAAGACCAGACATCTCGAAATACTCCCAAGCAAAACAATCTCTATATTCATTTAATAAATCAATAAGCTAGGATCGACAACGAGAAGACAAATTCTTGCTAATATATGTCGGCCTCGGCCTGTCTCCAGAGCCGATATCTATTTCCTCTAGCTCTTCGGCCAACGTAAAACCTTGCCCAAGCTTGCCATCGTCGTCGTCCGCGGTGTCCTTGCCGTAGATGCTCGAGCCCTCCACAACGCCTTCAAAGCAGCTGCTGCGGCTCCTCATCTCCGATTGGCTGTATGGCAGAATTGGACACTTTAAGAAAATTGGCTTGCCAGATTTTCCCGGACAAACAATCGATGCCATCGATCTCCCATAATGGCAAATCGGCATTACGCTTACTGACCTGTCGGCTGGTACAATCTCGATATTATCGTCGTCCCATTGTATCAGACTTTGGTGCATGGTGGAAGGGACGCAGCAATTTGCGTGGATCCAGTCCCTCCCAAGCAGCAGGCTGTAAGACCCCTTCCCGTCGATGACAAAGAAGGTTGTGGGCACGGTTTTGCTGCCGACGGTCAGCTGCACATTGAGTACACCCTTGGCCTTCGATGGGTTGCCGCCGAAGTCTTTAAGTACCATATTTTTTTATCAAGTTTTCGCCTCCCTTGCCCAATTTTCTGAAAGTTGCATTGGGCATCAAATTTACCGCAGCCCCTCCGTCGACTAGCATCTTGGACATCGGCTTGCCGTTGACAAATCCCTTCACGTAGAGTGGCTTGAGATGCTGATTTTCAGTTCCCTCTGGTTTGTCAAAGATGGCTTGATCTGGGGACAAGGCTAGCTTGGCCAGGTTATCCTCAACGCTATCTGCATCGACCTCGGTGATGCCGAATTCTGCTGGCAATATGAAGACCATATTGACCGATGCAGTAGCTTTTCCTTTACCTTTGGCTGCCCTCCTGGCTTGATCGGCTGAGCTTTCTTCGGCTGGTGCAGTTTTCTTCTTGGGCCTCCACTGTTTCTTGCCCAGCCGATGATGCTGATCCCGTATCATCTGCCGAACCTCTTCTTCCTGTCCTTCGCGTTTTAGCCTCTGATTCTTCTCTTCTGAGTCTTGGTGAACAGGTCAGAAGGACACCATTGGGGATTAGCCGATTGCTCATCATCGGCTGCTTCTTCATCATAGTCTTCATCATTTTCGTCATCATTGTCTTCGTCGAAGAAGTCTCGATGGATCAGCCCAAGCCGATCATGACGGACTGTCGCCTCTGGTTCAGTTGCACGGCCCTAGGGACGAATCGAGTTGGGCTTCGAATCGGTGGGTCTTTGTACTCGTCCTTGCGGTACTCACTGCAGGCCGGGCAGTTTTCGATCGTCATCAGCCTCATCCCCGATTCCCAATAGAATCGGAAAAACTCGCATCGCCAGTGCGGATCGTAGTCGCTGTGATGCCTAATGTAATGGAAGCTTGTAACATCGGGCTCCCTCACATAAGGCCTGTTGCGCCGAGCTTCTTCTTCCCGCCAAAACCGCTATTGAAAGCGATGTCGGCTGTCCATGCGGATCGGCTGTTGACCAGCCGGTCGGCCAACGAGGCGCGCCATGTTGATCAGCGCGGCTTGGTCTTCAGTTGGCTTCTTCTCTGCCTTGACCCCTTCGAGAGTTTCGGCTAAGCTGTATGTCATTCTATTCTGCCGATCAGCTCACCTGGGGCCGGCTTCAACCATGTTGAGCGGGAAAGGGTTTCCGTCTACCTTAATCGGCCGAGGTGAATCAGCGAATTTAAGTTTCCCGGCCGTGATCGCCAACTAGATCTGCTGCCTGAAAACTATACAATCATTAGTGGCATGGAAGGTGGAGTTGTGCCACTAACTGTACTTCTTCTTGAGTTCATCAGCCGATGGGATCACATGATTGTCGGGCAGTTGGATCTGCTTCTCCTTTAGCAATAAATCAAACATCCTATCGGCCTTGGTGATGTCAAAATCGTATTTCTTCCTTGGTCGTTTTCAGCAGCCATTGGCAGACGATGGCCTTTTTGTTCTTGGTCCATTCGGCTGCCGCGTCCTCTACGTCGTCGTCGCTGGAATCAGAGGCTGATTCGACGATGACTTGAGCTACTTTCTTGACGACCTTCCTTGATTCTTGAAATCTCTGTTTATGGGCCGTCACCTTCGGCGCGAGATGCGCCAAACTGTCGAAGTCCTGAGCCGAAAAACGCTCACGAAAGCGATGCTTAGTGATATGCTGATGGTCCCACTGGGTGTGCCAAGAAGCGTGTTGATGAGAAAATTCTCTCACGTGCTGGCCTGGGATATCCGCTTAACTCCAGTGCAGGTCCTTTTCTCAGCTGTCTGATATAAACAAGCGTGCCAGCTGGTTTGATCTGTCAACCAACAAGAAACAAATAGATATGTGTTAAGGTTAAGGTTAGATCCTATCGGATCGGCTAAGGAAACAAATTTACATATATTTGCTATCCCAAAACATATTTAAACTAAGTGATTGGGATAGATCGGCTATGCCGAGACATTATAAATCACTCAATCTAAATATACACTAGAATAATAGATATATGCATTCATAGCATAGCCGATACTGTAGAACTAACTGTGGATCGGCTAGTACTCTGACGCTTCCTGTCGAAACTTGGTTTCGGCAATAGAAATTTGCGGGTGCAGTCAAGATCGCCAAGCTCGATGGGTTAAGTGGAAAACAAGGTTTAGATAGGTTCAGGCCCTCTCGTGAGGTAATACCGTACTCCTGTTTAGGGGATTCGATCCGCCGAGTGTTTATTGATCTCAAGATCTGTTGCTCTTGTCTTGCATATGTTTGAGTCTAAAGCTGATAGCTCATATCCCTCAAGGGACGCCCCTTACCCCCCCTTATATAGTCTTGAGGGGCGGGCTTACAAGTCGAAAACCCTATCTTACTCTAAGTCGGTTTCCTCAATCTTACCAAGTTATGACTATGAGTCGTTGCCTTATCTAATCGGCAACGTAACACCCAAGTCATAGTCGGTTTACATAATTAGCAGGCGTAACCTATCCCTATTACCAGTCGGATAAGCTTGTCATGTGGGTATCCGATTGCCATAATCTCCACAGTAGCCCCCGAGTCCTTCGCAGTCGACGAGACAACTTTACCTTGGACCAAAATAACACATGGCCAAACAACTCCTTGGCCGAGTGCTTCTGGTACCGAGTGGTTCCATCATCTCTGCCTGAATCTCCCGAGTGGCTCCAAAGACTGTGAAGGGCTGGAAAACATCCCAAAAATTCTCAAAAAATAAATATCTAGGTGCATCTCCTGATGCACCTAATTAGGTGTAGCCCCCGACTATGTGGTTAGTCAAAAACAGACTAAGCATATAGTCAAGAACTATAAAAATTATTCTCACATAAATGCTTAGCTCAAGCTAAAGCAACCATAAAAAATCTCTTCACTCGGCAAGCTCATGCTTATCCGAGTAAATTTGCCCGAGTCATCTCAAAACAAATAAATCAATCAACCCTCGTGGGTAAAAAACACTCACTCGACAAGCTCATGCTTATCCGAATGGATCTGCCCGAGTCATCTCGGAACAAATAATTTAATCGACCCTCATGGGTAAACAAAATTTTTCAGTCATCTGAAAAACATGACCAAAATATTAAATAGTTCCTACCATAATATTGGTCTTAATCTAAAAATATCTTCACCAAGGTGGAAAAATAGCATTGATATAATTATTTAATCAAGTGCCTAAAAACCAAACAGTCCCTCTCATCAGGACAGCCATGAAAAACTTAACTGTTTGTCACCTTTCAAATTGCATCGTGCCAACCTCTCATGAAGTTGCGCAAACTGTGGCATGAAATGACTTTAAAGGTATTGGGCAATGTGACACGTGCATATTGCCAAGGCAAATCTGCTTAAGTCCATCCACTTAAGTCCCTAAGGACACGCGTCAAGCCACACCATAGCTGGGCCGCAAGTCTCTCATGGGCTCGGCCCAATCGCGAGATGACTTAGTAAAACCCTCAAGTCTTTATGTGAAGCCTCGAGGTCATCCCCGCCACTTCGTCTTCCCAAAAATATCCTCTTTTCGCAGCACTGTTCACCAGCTCACAGCGAAAAACCCTAAGCTCACGCGCGCCCAAATCAATCGATCTAGGAACTCGCATTTCACCACAAGCTAGCCTCCGCATCCAGCTCTCAAGATCCCCTCCTCAAATCCCCACTTCCCGAGCTATATCTGCTTCCCCAAACCGCATCCATGGCGGGAGAAAAGGAAATCCCTTTCGAGCAATGGGCGACTTCACATGTCAAGGAGTCGACTCTTAGGGAGATGGTGAAGAACGGAGTTCTTCCTCCTAAAGAGATCATCGGCTGGCGCCTGGCAGCCGGAGAGGAGTTTCCTACTCCGAACACCGGTGAGATCGTCATTTTCACCTCCTTTTTCTAGTGTGGCTTCGGCCTTCATTCTTCTGAGTTCTTCCGGGGCCATCTTGATTACTATGGTCTTCAGCTCTACCACTTGAACCCCAACTCCATGCTTCACATCCCCCTCTTCATCCATGTCTGTGAAGCTTTTCTTGGCATCCTTCCCCACTTTCAGCTCTTCCGCCGTATGTTCTATCTTAAGCCGCATTCAAACAAGGATGAGCCCTGTGTTGTTGGTGGGGCCGGCTTCCAGCTCCGCGGATCCCTCCGCAGAGATTATTTCTCTCTTCCTTTGAAATCCTCCAACAAAGGTTGGCATGCGAACTAGTTCTACATCGCAAACCTTGAACCCAGCCTACCCAACTTTGTCGGCTTTCCTCTGATTCCAAGGCCTAACTGGAGCATCGTGCCGGTAGCCCAAGATTGGGATGAGGCCAACAAACTCTTAGCCAGTATCCTGGAGATGAAGAAGAAGGGCCTTCGGGGAGAACAGATCACTTGGCACTTCATCAAGAACCGACTGGCGCCCATTAAGGAAAGATCCAAGCCTACATTCGAGTACGAGGGTGAAAGGGATCCCAATCGGGAGGACCACGACTCCTTGAGCTACGAGACCCTGAAGACCCGTATGTACAAGATCTTTTCTTCTGGGATTGCAGTCGACCGCAGTCTGATGTTGCCTGTCCTCCCATTCAGCTTGTACCGTCCTCCTCCTGCGGTAAGCCGACTTAACTTCTTTAATGTCTTTCAATCTTGATATTGCACCTCTCAGTATATATAAAATCTTCCTTGTAGGAAAACGCCTTCATTATCTCGAAGCCGTACAAGGTGCATCATGACGATGCGCCAGCTCAGCCTACCAAGAAACCAGCCGGCGGCGTCAAGATCCAGAGTGATCCAATCGGCAAAAGGGCCGCTGCCGGCGAGGATATCAACAAGCGGGCGAGCAAAAGGAGGCTGGTGATTGATGACTCGGACAACGATGTCCCAGCCCCTCAAGCTGAAGTGACCCCTCCGAGGCCATCACCCAGATCCGCACCCAAGATTCGCCGATCAAACAGGTATGTCTCATAACTAAAATCATGCCTTTGTTGAAAACCTTTCTGCCTTGATCCCGATTGCTCCCATATTTTTCCTTGAAGGAGGCCTCAGAATATAGACCCCACTGGGTAGAGTGAGGGGCCAAAGCCATCTGCAGCGGCTGAGGCGACAAGGCCTGCAGAACAAGAATCTCGGGGCCCTTTCCCGAGTGAGAGCGCTCCGAGTGAGAAGCCCCCACCTCCCAGTGAGGATGTCCCGAGGAAGGAGCCCCCGACTGCTAGCCAGGAAGTCCCAACTGGAAATCAGTCGGCTGAAGAAGAGATCCCGGCTGCCACTCAAGGGACCCCGATTGAGAACCAGTCGGGTGCGAACCAAGAAAAGAAAAGCAGCCGGGAAGTACCAATCAAGGACTCGGCCACCGAAGCTGGTAAACCCTAAAGCGATCTTCTGACTTTAATCTTCAATCTGTCCTTTCTTTATCTTCATTTATCTTCTTTAAATCGATCAGCCACAGTGGAGAAGATCTCCAGGCTGCAGTCTTCTGAGACCTGGGTCCCTCTAATCAAAATAGAATGGCGTGACTCTGAAGGCTTGAAGCAAGGCATCGTCTTGAACAAGCAGAAAGAAAATGAAGAAAGAGACATGCTTGTCGATAGCCTGAATGAAGCTATCCGGCTGCTAAACGTAACCTTTGCTCTTTCCTGTCATAGCCTTATGATTGCTTTTAGTCGACTAACTCCGAACTTTCGTGCAGAGAGTATATTACCAGTCGATAGCTAAATCCGATGCACTCGAGAAGCTGATCCCACACCTGAATTCCATGGAGAACATCCAACAAGAGTTGAAGACCACTCGGGAAGAGGCTGCATCGAGAGAAGCTGCTTTACGGAGAGAAATAGTCGCGCTCCAGGAGGAGAACCTTGACCTCCGGGGTTCAGTCGGGAGTAAGTTTAATCCTCTCGGTCTCTTTATGCCTTTATTCATAGTCTGTTTCGATCTTGGCATCAGCAAATTTTCTTGTTGCTGAGAACTCGACGGAAGTCCACACGCTTCAGACCCAGCTGGAAGAGGCTAACGCCAACAAAGCCGAGCTGGAGTCTGAGTTCGAAGGTAAATTCTTTCAATATATCACTCTTCATTTTGCTTCATCTTCAAGTGTCTGTGTAATCATATGCCTTTGGCAGCTTATAAGGTCAAAACCCGGGCCCAGTTTGATGTCTTCGTTGAAAGGGTCCGAAGGGCCAAAAGCGTAAGGGACGATGTTGCTAATGCAGCGACACCGATTCTCTTGTCGTTATTCCATCATGGGCTCGGGACCAGCTCATTAGACACCGTCGAGGTTTTCGACAAGCTCAGGAGGGCTCTGGATCAATACATTGCCAACATCTCAGAAGCAGCCACCATGGGAGCAAACTTTGCCCTTGCGCAGGCCAAGTCACTCTATCCTCGGATAGATGTTGACTCAGTCGGGGAGGGCTTTGCTGATGGCACTTCAGACGAGTAGGCCTTGGAGTTGATCGATGAAGCACGGGAGTCGGCCAAGAAAGTCGCTGCTGATGTAGCCAATAACTTTCGCTCCTAATCATTTTGTAAATGCTGTTTGTAAACTGTGATGTGAACTTGTAGATATCTGGCTTATTTATGTTAACGCTTTGACCCGAGTCTTCCTAGAAAATTTCTTGAGTAATTTTCGTCCGACTGTCACCAAGCCTAAGCTTGATTAGGTCATCAAAAAATTCTCAGTCCTTATCTATTGAACTCAAATCAAAACATTAAACAATGATAAACCAAATGTGAACAAGTTGCCGCAGAAAGCCATGCTTTATTGATACATGTGCATCCCCCTGACTGTCAACTCAAGAAGTCATGTTGCTTCAGGTTGGCAGTCAAGAATAACATGAAACTTAAGGCAATTTAAGCATAGTATCGTCGAAGATGTTCAATGTTCCAAGAGTTCTCCACCATGGATCCATCTTCATGCTTTAGTCGATATGCTCCTGGCCGAGTCACCTCAGCAATTATATATGGTCCTTCCCATAATGGAGATAATTTGTGACGGTCCTTGGTGGTTTGAATCTTGCGAAGAACCAAATCACCGACAATGAAGGCTCGCGCCCGAACATTGCGACTATGGTATCATCTAAGTCCTTTAAGATATCTTGCCGACTGGATCAGGGCTGCCTCACGGGCCTCCTCCAGTCGGGTCAGGTCGTCCACTCGGTCTTCATCGTAGCGCTCGTCGTTGAAGCTGCGGACTCGAAGAGATTCGTACTCTATTTCATTCGGCAACATGGCTTCTGCCTCGTAAACCAGGAAGAAAGGAGTTTGGCCGGTAGCCCGACTGGGCGTAGTCCGCAGTGACCATAGGACCGAGGTAATTCTTGAACCCATTTGCCGGCATAAGGATTTAGCCTGTCGAACACTCGAGCCTTGATGCCTTGAAGAACCATGCCATTGGCGCGCTCAACTTGCCCATTGCTTTTGGGGTGTGCGACCGATGCATAGCAGATTTTGATGCCAAAATCTTCACAGAATTCCTTGAAAACGCCTCCAGTGAATTGAGTTCCATTGTCTGTTATAATTCTGTTTGGGACACCAAACCGGTGCACGATGTTGAGGATGAAATCTCGTGCCTTGTCAGCGGTGATCGTAGCAACCGGCTTAGCCTCAATCCACTTGGAAAATTTGTCAATTGCGACGAACAGATGCGTGAATCCTCCTGGAGCCTTCTTGAAAGGACCGACCATATCCAAGCCCCATACCGCAAACGACCAAGATAATGGAATCGTTTGTAGCTCTTGGGCTGGAACATGGCTCTGCCGAGCGAAGAACTAGCAACCTTCACACATTCGGACCACTTTGTCGGCGTCGGAGACCGCCGTAAGCCAGAAAAAACCTTGTCTGTAGGCTTTGCCTACCAAGGTGCGTACTGCCACGTGGCTTCTGCATATACCTGAGTGGATATTTTGGAGTAGTTGTCGTCCTTCCTCAGGCGTGATACATCTCATCAGGACTCCAGAAGGGCTCCTCTTGTATAAATCAGAGTCGACCATGACATAAGCTTGACGACGACGTCGGACTCATTTCGCTTCATCCCGGTCTTCCGGCAGCTCTTGCTGAGTTAAAAGTTCGATGAGCGGTGTCCTCTAGTCGGCGTCAAGCATGGCGACTTGGTTTGCAACTTGCTCGTTGGGAGTTGACTTTGCTACAACAGTCGGCTCATAGATATGCTCTACGAAAACGTCTGTTGGAGCAGCTTCTCGCTTGGACCCGAACTGCGCCAACTCGTCAGCTGCCTCGTTGTTATGACTCAAGACAAGGGATAGCTCCAGTCCATCAAACCTGTCTTCAAGTTTGCAGACTTCCTGCCGGTAGGCTTCCATGGTGTCGTTTAAACAGGACCAGTCTTTCATCGCTTGGTTGACAACCAGCTGGGAATCTCCTTTCATGACCAACCATCGTATCCCGAGTGAAACTGCTAGTCGCAGGCCATGCAGCAGGGCTTCGTATTTGGCGACGTTGTGTGAGGCGGAGAAGTGAAGGTGAAGAACATATCTTAGCCTTTCCCCAGTCGGGGAGATCAGGACGACTCCCGCTCCCAAGCCAGTGATCCTCTTGGATCCGTCAAAGTGCATGGTCAAGTATTGTAGGACTTTCCTAGGTACGTCTTCTTGTTGCTCGGTCCACTCGGTCAGGAAGTCCACCAGGGCTTGTGAATTTATAGACGTCCTCGCCTTGAAAGTGAAGTCTAGCGGCATCAGCTCCAGGGCCCACTATGCGATGCGCCCAGTCGCCTCCCGGTTGTGGATGACATCG
Organism: Oryza australiensis; assembly: GCA_019925245.2. Taxonomy (NCBI): domain Eukaryota; kingdom Viridiplantae; phylum Streptophyta; class Magnoliopsida; order Poales; family Poaceae; genus Oryza; species Oryza australiensis. The sequence continues at coordinate 1,504,000 of JAIFGZ020000142.1, forward strand.
CCGAGCGGAAAGGAAGTGACGACAGTGACCGAGTGACCCTGAAAATAGTGCGCCAATTTCCTTGCGGTTATCAGAACACCATATAGCAATTTTTGTACCTGGGGGTAGCGAATTTTGGCTCCTGCCAGCACTTTGCTAACAAAGTAGATTGGCCTTTGAATCTTCTGGACTCGTCCTTCTTCCTCGCGCTCAACGATGAGAACTGTGCTGACCACTTGGTGAGTTGCTGAGACATATAGTAGCAGGGGTTTCTGAGGCTGAGGTGAGGCTAGGACGGGCGGCGTCGTGAGAAATTCTTTAAAATCTTCAAAGGCCTTGTGGGCTTCTGTAGTCCACTGGAAGTCGTCGGTTTTCTTCAGTAACCTGAAGAAAGGCATGCCTCGCTCGCCGAGTCGGGAGATGAATCGGCTTAGCGCCGCCATGCAGCCAGTGAGCTTCTAGACATCTTTTTGGTTACTCGGGGGCTTCATATTTAAAATAGCATTGATTTTCTCTGGGTTAGCTTCAATGCCGCGATGGGACACCATGAAGCCGAGCAGTTTGCCTGATGGCACGCCGAACGTGCACTTCTCCGGGTTCAACTTCATTCTGAAGCCCCGAATGTTTGCGAAGGTTTCTTCCAAGTCGGCAATCATGTCTTCCTTCTGCTTGGTCTTGATGATGACATCGTCGATGTAAGCTTCCACGTTTTTCTCGATCTGCGTCTGAAAGCATCTTTGGTTCATGCGCTGGTACGTGGCTCCGGCGTTCTTCAGACCAAAGGGCATCGTGATGTAGCAGTACGCTCCGAACGGCGTGATGAACGATGTTTTCAGGCAGTCGGATTCCTTCAAGCTAATTTGGTGGTAGCACGAGTAACAGTCCAGAACGCTCAAGAGCTGGCAGCCGGCTGTTGAATCTACGACTTGGTCGATGCGAGGCAACCCGAATGGATCTTTAGGGCAGGCTTTGTTGAGGTCGGTGTAGTCAACACATATGCGCCATTGCCATGTCTTCTTCCGGACGAGGACCAGGTTAGCCAACCAGTCGGGATGGAGAACTTCTTTAATGAAACCGGCGGTTAGGAGTTTTGTAAGTTCTTCCTTGTAATGCCCTAAAAATCGAAGAATTTAAAAACCAGAAATTAAAAATCAAAACTTACAAAAACTTTTGCTTGTTGCCGCTTGCTCGTGTTTATTACTTCTTATTTGCCGCTTGGTTGCATGAATTTAGTTGTGAACGATTCATCTCGAGGTTTGTGAAAAACCGAATGATTTGGATTTCCGTTGGAGGGAAAAGTCTCGAAGTCTAGGGTTAGGAATTTTTTTAAAATAAAATCAGAAAGGGATGCGGATTTATGAAGATATGTGTTTGAGAAATAAAACATTAATTGGTGATAATGAAATATTAATTAGGAAATAAAATAGACAATAAAATATTGTAAGGGATTTATATGAAATCTAGGAAATTATTTGGAAGTAAAAATAGTGATTTATGAATTTAGGAAAAAGGGATTAAATTAAATATGGAAATATATATTTTAAAAATAAATAAAGGTGGTGAAAAGTTTGAAAATATATTTTTATTAATTTTGGGAATACTATATTTTTATTAGGAATTTTTAGAGTGAAGAAAAATTAGAATTGGAAAATGGAATTGAAAATCGGAAAAAATCGAAACTACACTATTCGAGGTCACAAGTGTTCGACGCCGTACGGCCCGGCCTCGCGCCCGCCGTGCGTGCCGCTGTACCCGCCGCGGCGCCGCGCGCGCCACGCGCCGTGCGCACGCACTCGCGCCCGCGCTGGCCCCGGCTCGCCCGCACGCGCGCTCGCGCCACGCCCGGCCCCGCCGCGCCGTGCGCGTCGCCGCCACGCGTTTGCCCATCGTACCGGACCCGCGCCCTCGCCGTGCCAAGCATTGCCGCCCCGTACCGCCCGCGCGTTTTGCCACGTCACCCACGTCGACGCACAGTCCCGCCAGCGTCACCCACGTCGCCGCACGTCGTCCGTGCGCGCGTGCCGCGCCGCCCCCGCCCGGACACCGCCGCGTGGCATTCCGTCGTATCGCCGCCGCGCGACCCCCTTCCCTCTCTCTCCCTCTCTCGGCCACGGCTATAAATATGGGCAAAATCCACCCCGTTTTCCCCACCTCGCCGCCTCTAACCCCCCCTCGCCGGTTTCTTCCCCCCCAGCCGAGCGCCGCAAACCGAGCGCCACCGCAAGCCGCCGCCGCGAGCCGCCGAGCGCCGTCGCCTCCGTGCGCCGGAGCCCCACCAGCCTCCCCGAGCATCGCCATCGCCGGTAAGCCCGAGCCGCCGCTCCTTCCCCACGCTAGCACCGGTCACCGCGAGGCAGAGTGTGAGCACGGTCGAACACCGGCGTGTCGATGAATAGTAAACAGAAAAAGGAAAAGAAAAGAAAAGGGAAGAAAAGGGAAAAGAAAAATAGAAAAAAATGGGAAAAATTTTAGAAAATTAGGAAAAATGTTTTGAAAAGATTTGAGAGAGTCTTTGGGCAAAAATATATTGTTTTCTTGTATATTTTTCTTGGAGCAAATTTGAAAAGTCGAAATCGGACTTTTCAGGATTTCATTTCGCGTTGTTTTAATCTGATTTTGTTTAATTCTTTCTCGCCATTTAAATATGTTTCTTTTTTGCTCGAACCTTCAAAACCTCGAGTACAAAAACCCCTCTGTTGATATCTCTAAATCTATTTTCTCAAATTAATGCGATCGTCGTTTTGCGGAAACCCTAGGGCATCGACTCGATTTCAAACTCGGATTTTACCCTAACAACCCTCGTCCGAACTTGAGTAGAATTCTAGGTTAAACGTTTGGAGTCGTTTTTATGGTTTTTATGGTTCTTTGCGATCTCTCGGTATTTTATTGAGTTCTGATTGAATTCAATTGATCTTTCGCACGTACGGATAGCAACCGAGGAAGCGAGCACCGACTACGTTGAAGACCCCGGCCAACAAGTGTGCGAGCAAGGCAAGTCAACACATCCCTTTGAACATATTGATCCTACCTTGCGAAATGGTGTTGTTTTCAATTACAAATTGCATGCTATACACAAATGAGTACCTATACTTGATATACCTTGCCTTGATATTGAATACCCCTAGAAATACTCTTTGTAACCTTCGATGTGATACAACTGTGGAGATTATGGCAATCGGGTATCTACATGGCAAGCTTATCCGACTGGAGATAGGGATAGGTTGTGCCTACCAAATATGTAAACCAACTACGACTTGGGTATTACGTTGCCGATTAGATAAGGCAACGGCTCATAGTCATAGTTTGGTAAGATTGAGGAAACCGACTTAGAGTAAGATAGGGTTTCCGATTTGTAAGCCCACCTCCCAAGACTATATAAGGGGGGTAAGGGGCGTCCCTTGAGGGATATGTGATATCGGCTTTAGATCATATGCTTCATGAGAAGTTAGATGAGCTTTCAGCTTTAGATACACAAGATCATGAGATCAATAAAGACACTCGGCGGATCGAATCCCCGAAACAGGAGTAGGGTATTACCTCACGAGAGGGCCTGAACCTGTCTAAATCTTCTTTTCCTCCTAACCCATTGTGCTTGGCGATCTTGACTGCGACCCCAATTTTCTATTGCCGAAACCAAGTTTCGACAGTTGGCGCGCCAGGTAGGGGCCGCGCGTCAAGATTTCTTCAACAATCTCGCCGACAAGCGTGATGGGATCTCCTTCAGGATTCGGCGACTTCGCCGCCAACTTCTTCAACGATTCCTCCTTCGACTCGGATTCGAACCAGTCGGTGGGAGAAATCCACTCGACATCGTTCGAACTTCCGAACAGCGCCACAATCTACAACGACGTCTTGAAGACCAAGATGCAATCTACTTTCTCCGACGACGGACTTCACTCGGCACCACTCGGATTACCGAATACCGCCGAAATCTGCACCGATCTTCTCGTCTCCCCAATGGAGACGATCTACACGGAAGAAGACCTCTCGGTACCGTTTGGGTTACCAAACGCCGTCGAGATCTACGGCAAACTCCTCTCCCCAAGTCGAGGTCGACCCACTCTGAGGAGCCCACTCCTCATGCTCGACTCGGACCGGAACGATCCGGACACGGGTTACCCCCGTGGCTAAGGGAGGTCGCCGTCATCCTCCCGTCATTCGGCTCATGCTCATCTTCGGAGCTCAACGAATATCTCAGCTCCGTCGGCCTTGACGACCTCTATGGCATCCTCGGACGAAGTCGACGACTTCGACCGCAACAAGGACTACGAGCCAAAGTGCTTTGACGTCCTCATGGCCGAGGTGGCCGAGTCCGACTCAGCCATGGCCCGTAGGCTTGCGGAAGAAGAGCGAGCCAGGATCGAGCAAGAGCGCAAGCTGGCGGAAGAGGAGAAGAAACGCAAAGAAGAAGCCGACAGAAGAAAGCAGGATCTAAGGGCAGCCGAACGATCCGCTCAAGAGGCCATCCTCCAAACACGAGTTCGCAACACCAATATCTTTCAGACACCACAACAGAACGCTGTTGCTGCCCTCACACTCCTGGACACCGTCATCGAGACGGCGCCCCCCGACGTGACTCCAATACTAGACAAGATCAAGACCATTGTTGCAGCTACAGCCAACGGTCATCCCTCCACCTCAACATGAAGGCCGACTGAGTCTGTGGTTGAAACGCTCGACAGAAGCCGGCTCCCGCCGCTAAGGTCAAGGGATTACAAAAGGCCCGAGCCAGACCGGTCGACTACCAAGCCGAGAGGCCCACGCCACGAGTCCACACGAAGTGCCGGAGCAAACGGCCAACTCCCGCGACAAACGACATGGACGTCCACCCGTCCACCACCGCGTCCGCCGCAACAACACTCCCGCTACCCAACGAGCCAATCAAGACCCGCCGAGCGTCGCGGGAAGTCCTCGATCGCGCTACCAGAGCGAGACCGACGCACTCGGAAAGATCGGAGGGGATCACCCGATAGCGGCGACGACGGAGTGCCGCTTTCACTCGGGAGCTTCGCCGAGTGCACCGGCCGAATGGTTTTAAGCCAACGGAATAGAGAAATATGACGGCAAGACGACCCCGAGGCATGGCTTGCCGTCTACACCCTCGCCATCCGCGCAGCAGGTGGCGACACCAAAGCTATGGCCAATTATCTTCCAGTGGCCCTCGCCAACTCCGCCAGAAACTGGCTCACGAGCCTGCCAAGAGGCTCAATCGGCTCGTGGAGCGAGCTGAGGGACCACTTCATCGCCAACTTCCAAGGAACCTTCGAGAGGCCCGGCACACACTTTGACCTTTACAACGTCATCCAGAAGCCGGACGAGCCCCTGAAGGATTATATTCGTCGTTTCTCCGAGAAGCGCAACAAGATCCCAAACATCACCGATGACATCATCATCGCCGCCTTCCAGAAGGGAGTCCGTGATGAGCTGCTCATCGGGAAGTTCGGGCGCAAACCACCGAAGACGGTGAAGCAAATGTTCGAGACGGCGAACTCCTACGCCAAGTCCAACGATGCAATCAAGGCAGCACGCCAAGCCCGGCCTGACAAAAGGGATGACAAGCACTCGGAAGGAAGCCGGCATCCGAGGAAGGATAACGGCAGCAGCAATCGCTCGAAAGATCGCAAGCGCCGGCACGAAGACCTGGTTGCCACAACATCGATTCTCAACACCGTCGCCGAGTTGCGGCTTACGACACGATCATGAACGATCGTGAACGCTCGGTGCACGCATCATCTACAAGCAATTCACAGAGCAATATGCGGCACGGTTAAACAAGGAGCCGACTAATGAAACCGGTCCATCGGGAACCAAGAAGAACAACCCGATTGGAAATTCGGAGCCTTTTCAAGGCCACGTGGGCGAGCTGAATCACATATTCGGGGCCGCGGGCTTATGAGTCCAAGAGGAAGCAAAAGCCGATGGACCGCGAGGTCAACGCAGCACAACCCGAAGTCCCACAACATCTACGATGGTCGGAGGTGGCCATCACGTTTAATCGCTCGGATCATCCTGACCGAGTGGTTCACCCAGGGCAGTATCCCTTGGTACTTGACCTGGTGGTTCAGAACATCAAGCTGAAGCGTGTCCTCATCGATGGGGGCAGCGTCCTCAATCTACTGTTCGCCAAGACCCTGGATGGGATACAAATCCCGAGAACCGAGTTGAAGGCAAGCTCAGCCCCTTCCACGGAGTGATCCCGGCGTCGCCCACACCACTCGGGCACATCGCCTTTCCAGTCACCTCCCGAGTTCGCGAGAATTTCCGAACGGAGAATACCACCTTCGGGGTGGTCGACTTCAAAGATGGCCTACCACGCGATCATCGGAAGGCCTGCACTCGCCAAATTCATGGCGATACCACACTACACTTACCTCTCGCATGAAGACGCCTGGCCCTAACGGCGTCATCACCTGCGCACGACGTCAAACAAGCCTTCACCTGCGACGAAGAAAGCTGCGATATGGCCCAATCTTGTGAGAGATCACGTGGCCGGGAAGAAATCCGACCGCTACATCAACATCCAAGAGGGTGAAATTTCTACAAAGAGGATAGCCAAGTCGGGACAAGGCGACGCCAAAACGAAGAAAATCTTCCTTGATCCAGTCGTCAAGATATCTTCAAGGACTTAGAAGATACCACAGTAACAATGTTCGGGCGCGAGCTTTCATTGTCGATGATTTGGTTTTACGCAAGATCTAGACCATCAAGGACCATCACAAATTATCTCCACTATGGGAAGGACCATACATAATCGCTGATGTGACTCGGCCAAGAGCATTTTGACTAAAGCGCGAAGATGGATCTATGGTGGAGAACTCCTGGAATATTGAACATCTTCGACGACACTATGCTTAAATTGCCGTAAGTTTTATGTTGTTCTTGACTGCCAACCTCAAGCAAGATGACTTCTTGAGTTGACAGTCGGGGGCTGCATACGTGTCAATAAAGCATGGTTTTCTTTGATAACTTGTTTATATTTAGTTTATCATTGTTTATTGTTTTGATTCGAGTTCAATAGATAAGGACTGAGAATTTTTTGATGATCTAATCAAGTTTTAGGCTTGGTGACAGTCGGATGAAAATTACTTAAGAAATTTTCTATGAAGACTCAGGTCAAGGCATCAACATAAATAAGCTAGATACCTACAAGTTCACATCGGAGGCATAAAGAGACCAAGATGATTAGATGAAGTGGCGGGGACGACCTCGAAGCTTCGTAAAAGACTTGAGGGTTTTTGCTAAGTCGTCTCGTGATTGGGCCGAGCCCATGAGAGACTTGCGGCCCAGCTAAGGTGTGGCTTGACATGTGTCCTTAGGGACTTAAGTGGATGGACTTAAGCAGATTTGCCTTGGCAATATGCACGTGTCACATAGCCCAATACCTTTAAAATCCTTTCATACCGCGGTTTGCATAACTTCATGAGAAGTTGGCACGATGCAATTTGAAAGGTGACAAACATTAAGCTTTTCATGGCTGTCCCGATGAGGGACTGTTTGGTTTCTAAGCATTTGATTAAATGATTATATCAATGCTATTTTTCCACCTTGGTGAAGATCTTTTTTAGATTAAGACCAATATTATGGCAGGAGCTATTTAATATTTTGGTCGTATTTTTCGAGATGACTGAAAAATTTGTTTACCCATGAGGGTTGACTAAATTATTTGTCCCGAGATGACTCGGACAAGTTAACTCCTCGGACGAGCATGAGCTTGCCGAGTGTTTTTTACCCATGAGGGTTGATTAAATTATTTGTCCCGAGATGACTCGGACAAGTTAACTCGGACGAGCATGAGCTTGCCGAGTGTTTTTTACCCATGAGGGTTGATTAAATTATTTGTCCCGAGATGACTCGGACAAGTTAACTCGGACGAGCATGAGCTTGCCGAGTGTTTTTTACCCATGAGGGTTGATTAAATTATTTGTCCCGAGATGACTCGGACAAGTTAACTCGGACGAGCATGAGCTTGCCGAGTGTTTTTTACCCACGAGGGTTGATTAAATTATTTGTCCCGAGATGACTCGGCAAATCAACTTGGATAAGCATGAGTTTGCCGAGTGAATTAATTTCTTACCCATGAGGGCTAAATAAATTATTTGTTCCGAGACGACTCGGGCGAACTACTCGGATAAGCGTGAGCTTGCCGAGTGATGTGATTTGCTACGATTGCTTTAGCTTGAGTTAAGCATTTATATGAGAATTATTTGTTCCGAGATGACTCGGGCAAATTTCCGGGATGACTAGGGAAGATCAGCTCGGATAAGCATGAGCTTACCGAGCGAATTGATTTCTTACCCATGAGGAATGATTGAAATATTTGTTCGAGATGACTCGGGCAGATCCACTTGGATAAGCATGAGCTTACCGAGTGCTTTTCACCCACGAGGGTTGATTCAGTTATTTGTTCTGAGATGACTCGGGCAAATTCACTCGGATAAGCACGAGCTTGCCGAGTGATGAGGTTGCTTTAGCTTGAGCTAAGCATCTATATGAGAATGATTTTTTATAGTTCTTGACTATATGCTTAGTCTATTTTTGACTAACCACATAGTCGGGGCTACATTTAATTAGGTGCATCGGGAGATGCACCTAGGTATTTATTTTTGAGAATTTTTAGATATTTTCCAGCCCTTGACAGCCTTTGGAGCCACTGGGAGATTCAAGCAGAGATGATGGAATCACTGGCGCCGGAGCACTCGGCCAAAGAGGTTTTTGGCTGCGTACTATTTTGGTTTGAAGCTGAGTTGTCTCGTCGACGAAAAGGACTCGGGGCTCTGTGGAGATTATGGCAATCGGGTATCTACATGGCAAGCTTATCCGATTGGAGATAGGGATAGGTTGTGCCTACCAAATATGTAAACCAACTACGACTTGGGTATTACGTTGCCGATTAGATAAGGCAACGGCTCATAGTCATAGTTTGGTAAGATTGAGGAAACCGACTTAGAGTAAGATAGGGTTTCCGATTTGTAAGCCCACCTCCCAAGACTATATAAGGGGGGTAAGGGGCGTCCCTTGAGGGATATGCGATATCGGCTTTAGATCATATGCTTCATGAGAAGTTAGATGAGCTTTCAGCTTTAGATACACAAGATCATGAGATCAATAAAGACACTCGGCGGATCGAATCCCCGAAACAGGAGTAGGGTATTACCTCACGAGAGGGCCTGAACCTGTCTAAATCTTCTTTTCCTCCTAACCCATTGTGCTTGGCGATCTTGACTGCGACCCCAATTTTCTATTGCCGAAACCAAGTTTCGACAACAACCGAAGGATATCTTCAGTAAACTGCTTAGCCACGCCTATACTAGATTCTTGCATACTCATGATTTTACAAATAAGCCTCGTGCTTGGGCAACTATCTTGGGAAGATGGTTGAGACACGGCAAGTGGAGACATGAGCGCCACGTTGCCTTGATCATATGGGAAATAGCTTTGATGAAAAATGAAAATACAACTCAATGTTTTCAGACTGGAGCGGATGAATGGATTTGGGTGGTTTTCTGGGAAAGGCTAGTACCGTCCCTGGTCAATTAAGGACCGAGCCATGAGACTACAACTTAGAACGAGCCAGTACAACCGTACTTCTCAAATGGGTATAGACCTAGCAGAGTAGATAGCCGAGCGGAGGCAGTATCCCTTCATAGTGGTTCAGGTGTAAGTGTTGAATTAGGGACCTACCAAGTGTAAGGTGCCCATGATTGTGATGAGATGAAAGGCCTTTATGTGAATAGTAACATGAACCGATCAATGTCTTGAAGATAAAGTTAAGTTTCCCTCTTACCTCGGAAATGCCAAAACTCCTCTCACTGCTAGGAAATGACGGCTAGAGTGCATGAGGACTTAAGTTCATGGAGCGGGTACTGCCAAAGTGAGGTTATCGAAAGGCTTTGCCGTGACCGTCCCATAGAGAGGGATGTAAGCTCATTCCATGAGTAGTTGCGAAGTACGGGTAAAGTGTACATCCACTGCAGTGTGAGTCAATCAATCTATTGGAATAGCCGTGCTAGACTCTTAAACTTTAAACTGATGGGAATCGGGATTGCATAATAATTTTTGTGCTGGTGGACTTAACTTCTCGACCTGCGAGAAGGGATAGACTCCCCGAAAAAACCATGATGAACGGAGACGGGAAACCATCCTTGGTATCACGATGGATGGCAGACAGAACCGTCACTAATTTAATATACTCTGAAACTAAAAACTTGACTGGCTAGATGATAGGTTTGTGAAATAACTTGTGAAAAATGGCTTTGTGCAAATAAACCGTAGCCTCCCTTTGAATGGCCCTATCATGTGCATCATTCCGTGATGGCTTGTTGAGTACGTTGGGTACTCACCCTTGCTATACGCACAAAGTTCAGATGAAGGAAACGAAGAACTGGAGGACCCCTATGCATACTACCAGGAGGAATGAAGACAATGAAGCGTGCTAGGTCTTAGTCCCCAGTCGTTGCCTGTGGCAATCGACATGCCGCTGCTTTCCGTCTGCTTATCTCATCTAAACTCTGATTTTGGTTGATTTTGGACCAATATGTCCTATTTGTATCGGATATTGCCTTCGGTCCTATTATTGTAATAAGTCGTTGTAAGACTATTCGTGCACTTTGCACCTGATAATTCAGAACTGTATTCGTGGGTCCCAAACTACTCGATCCAGGGATATGGTACTATGAACACGAATGATTCCTGTTCCCAAAAATGAGGGTCGACATTCCTTGATGGCATCTTTTCGATCCTGAGCAAAATGGCGTAATCGTTGTTTGATAGGTTTCGCGTCATCTTTGACGTGTAAAGAGTGCTCGATCACCTCCCTAGGAATTCCAGGCATATCAGATGGTTTCCAAGCAAAAACATCTTTATTATTTTGGAGGAAGGTGACGAGCGTGCTTTCCTATTTAGGATCTAGCTCAGCGCCGATTACAGCAGTTTTGGAAGGATCCGATGGATCAAGGGAGATTTTCTTCGTTTTGGCGTCGCCTTGTCCCGACTTGGCTATTTTCTTCATGGGGATTTCACCCTCTTCAGATGTGGATGCAGCCAGTCGGATTTCTTCCTCGCCACGTGATCTCTCACGAGATTGGGCCATATCGCAGCTCTCCTTGTCGCAGGAAAAGGCTTGTTTGACGTCGCTGCGCAGGGTGATGACGCCATTGGGGCCGGGCATCTTCATGCAGAGGTAGGTATAGTGTGGTATCGCCATGAACTTGGCGAGCGCAGGCCTTCCAATGATTGCGTGGTAGGCCGTCTCAAAGTTGGCCACCTCGAAGGTGATGTTCTCCGTCCGGAAGTTCTCTCGAACTTCGAAAGTGACTGGAAGGGCAATGTGCCCGAGTGGCGTAGATGACAGCCCTGGGATAACTCTGTGGAAGGGGGCTGAGATTGCCTTCAACTCGGCTCTCGGGATTTGCATCTCGTCCTGGGTCTTGGCGAACAGGATATTGAGGGCGCTGCCCCCATCAATGAGGACGCGCTTCAGCTTGATGTTCCGAACCACCGGGTCCAGTACCAGGGGATACCGCCCCGGGTGAACCACTCGGTCGGGATGATCCGAGCGGTTAAACATGATGGCCACCTCCGACCACCGTATGTATTGTGGGACTTCGGGTTGTGCCGCGTTGACCTCGCGGTCGGTTAGCTTTTGCTTCCTCTTGGACTTATAAGCTTGTGGCCCCCCAAAGATGTGATTCAGCTCGCCCACGGGGTCTTGGAAAGGTTCTGAATTTCTAGTCAGGTTGTTCTTCTTGGTTCCCGATGGGCCGGCTTCGTCAGTCGGCTTCTTGCTTAGCTGTGTCGCATATTGTTCGGCGAATTGCTTGTAGATAAAGCAATCCTTGGCCGCATGCTTGTGGTTTGGATGATGCATGCACTGAGCGTTCATAATCGTATCGTAGGCCGTGACTCGGGGACGGTGTTGGGAGTTGGACGTCGTGGCAACCAGGTCCTCGGGTCGGCTCTTGCGATCTTTCTGGCCTGATTGTTGTTGCCATTATCCTTCTTAGGATGCCGGCTTCCTCCCGACTGCTTGTCATCCCTTTTGTCAGGCCGATCTTGCCGCGCCGCCTTGATTGTGTCGTTGGATTTGGCGTAGGAGCTCGCTGTCTCGAACATTTGCATCACCATCTTCGGTGGCTTACGCCCAAACTTTCCGATCAGCAACTCATCACGAACTCCCTTCTGGAAGGCGGCGATTATGATGTCATCGGTGATGTTGGGGATGTTGTTGCGTTTCTCCGAGAAAAGCCGGATGTAGTCCTTCAGCGGCTCGTCTAGCTTCTGGATGACGTTCTAAAGATCAAAGTGGGTCCCAGGTCTTTCGAAAGTGCCCTAGAAATTGGCGATGAAGTGATCCCGGAGTTCGCTCCACGAGCTAATTGAGCCTCTTGGCAAGCTCGTGAGTCAGTTCCTGGCCGAGTTGGCGATGGCAACAGGTAAGTAATTGGCCATGGCCTTGTTGTCTCCTCCTGCTGCGCGGATGGCGAGGGTGTACACGGTCAGCCACGACTCGGGGTCAGTCTTTCCGTCGTACTTCTCGATTCCTGTCGGCTTAAAACCACTCGGCCAATGCACTTGGCATAGGTCCCGAGTGAACGCAGGTACTCCGTCGTCGTTGCTGTCGGGCGATCTCCTTCCATCTTCGTGGGAGCGCTGCTCTCGTTCTTGATAGCGCCGGTCAAGGACTTCCCGCAGATCACTCGGCGGAGTCCTTTGTAGGTTGCTTCGGTAGTCAGAGTTGTTACTGCGGCGGACCCGGTCATGGACGGGTAGTCGTCCATGTCGCTTTTCGCGGGAGTCGGCCGATTGCTCTTGATGCTTCCATGTGGTTTCGTGGTGGCGGTCTCTTGACCTAGTGGTCGTCCGAGCTTGTTCGGGCCTCCCTGTAATCCTTCGACCGCAGCGGTGGAAGTCGGATTCTATCGAGCGTTTCTGCTACAGACTCAGTCGGCCTTCGTGCTGAGGTGGAGGAGAGCAGTTGGCTATAGCCGCGACGATGGTCTTGATCTTGTCTAGCATTGGTGTTACCGTGGCGAGTGCCGTCTCAATAATAGTGTCGAGGAGGGTGAGGGCGGCAACGGCATTCTGTTGAGGCGTCTAGAAGATGTTGGTGTTGTCGACTCGCGTCTGAAGTATGGCCTCGCGAGCAGATCGCCCAGTCGCCCTCAGGTCTCGCTTCCTTCTATCGGCCTCTTCCTTGCGCCTATTCTCCTCTTCGCCGGCTTGCACTCCGCTCAAGCCGGCTTGTTCTTCCTCCGTGATCCTGCGGGCCATGGCTGAGTCGGTCTCGGCCACCTCAGCCATTAGAACGTCGAAGCACTTTGGCTCGTAATCCTTGTCGCAGTCGGAGTCGTTGGCCTCGTCTCTGGAGATGCCGTAGAGATCGTCGAAGCCTGAAGAGTTGAGGTACTCATCGAGGTCCATGGATGAGCATGACCCGAACGGTTGGAGGATGACGGCGACTTCCATTGAACCCGAATCGCTCGAATCTGGATCGTTCCAGCCCGGGTCATACCTTGATGACGGCGGTTCTTCCGAGTGAATTGATTTCTACTCGGAAGAGAGGAGTTTGGAACAAATCTCAGTGGCATTTGGTAACCCAAACGGTGCTGAGATGGTTTCACCTCCCGGGTGGATGGATCTCAACTCGGAGGTTAAGAAGTTGCGGTAGATCTCAGCGGCATTTGGTGATCCGAACGACGCCAAGTGGATGCCTCCTTCCAAGTGGTTGGACCCCAACTCGGAAGTCAGAACTTTGTCGTAGATTTCAGCGTTATTCAGTAATCCGAACGGCGCCTAGCGGGTTCCCCCTCCCGACTGGTCCGAATCTGAGTCGGCGAAGGAGATCTTGTCGAATCCTTTGGCGCCGAAGTCGTCAATGCTTGATAAAGATCCCATCGCACTTGCCAGCGAGATTGAAGAAGAAATCCTGACGCGCGGTCCCCTACCTGGTGCGCCCACTGTCGAAACTTGGTTTCGGCAATAGAAATTTGGGGGTGCAGTCAAGATCGCCAAGCTCAATGGGTTAAGTGGAAAACAAGGTTTAGACAGGTTCAGGCCCTCTCGTGAGGTAATACCCTACTCCTGTTTAGGGGATTCGATCCGCCGTGTTGTGGAGATTATGGTAATCGGGTATCTACATGGCAAGCTTATCCGACTAGAGGTAGGGATAGATTGTGCCTGCCATATCTGTAAACCAAACATGACTTGGGTGTTACAATTGCCGATAGAGATAAGGCAATCGGCCTATAGTCACGGTTTGGTAAGATTGAGGAAACTGACTTAGAGTAAGATAGGGTTTCCGATCTGTAAGCCCTCCTCCCAAGACTATATAAGGGGGGTAAGGGGCGTCCCTTGAGGGATATCAGAGATAGGAAATCAGCTTTTAGCTTTCAGCCTTAGATCACGAGATCAATAAAGACACTCGGCGGATCAAATCCACCAAAACAGGAGAAGGGTATTACCTCACGAGAGGGCCTGAACTGTCTAAATCTTCTTTTCCTTCTAACCCATTGTGCTTGGCGATCTTGACTGCGACCCCGAGAATTATATTGCCGAAACCAAGTTTCGACAGTTGGCGCGCCAGGTAGGGGACCACGCGTCGAGACTTCTTCAACAATCTCGCCGACAAGCGTGATGGGATCTCCTTCAGGATTCGGCGACTTCGCCGCCAACTTCTTCAACGACTCCTCCTTCGACTCGGATTCAACCCAGTCGGAAGGAAAGACCCACTCGGCGCCATTCGGGCTCCCCAATAGCGCCGAGATCTTCGACGACATCCTCAAGATCGAGAGGCAATCGCTCGCTCCAACGAAGGACTTCACTCGGCACCGTTCGGATTGCCGAACACCGCCGAAATCTGCACCGATCTTCTCGTCTCCCGACGGAGACGATCTACTTGGAAGAAGACCTCTCAGTGCCGTTTGGGTTACCAAACGCCGCCGAGATCTACGACAAACTCCTCTCCCCCGAGTCGGGGTTGACCCACTCGGAGGAGCCCGCATCCCAAGCTCGACTCGGGACGGAACGATCCGGACCGGGCTACCCGGGGATCGAGGAGGTCGCCGTCATCCTCCCGTCATTCGGCTCATGCTCATCTTCGGAGCTCAATGAATACCTCAGCTCCGCCGGCTTTGACGACCTCTATGGTATCCCCTCAGATGAAGCCGACGACTCCGACTGCCGCAAGGACTACGAGCCGAAGTGCTTCGATGTCCTCATGGCCGAGCCGGACGAGTCCGACTCAGCCATGGCCAGGAGGCTTGCTGAAGAAGAGCGAACCAAGATTGAGCAGGAGCGCAAGATGGCCGAAGAGGAGAAGAAACGCAGGGAAGAGGCGACAAAAGAACGCAAGATCTACGCGCGGCGGACGATCCGCTCGGAGGCCATTCTTCAAACACGGGTCCACAACGCCAACATCTTCCAGACGCCACAGCAGAACGCTGTTGCCGCGCTCACACTCCTCGACACCGTCATGGAGACGGCACCCGCTGACGTGACTCCAATACTTGACAAGATCAAGACCATCGTCGCGGCCACGCCCAACGGCCATCCCACCACCTCGGCACGAAGGCCGACCGAGTCCGTGGCTGAAACGCCCGATAAGAGCCGACTCCGCCTCTAAGGTCGGAGACTATAAGAGGCCCGAGCCGATCGGTCGACGACAAGGCCAAGAGGCCCACGCCGTGAGTCCACCTGCATGTACCAGATCAAACAACCGACTCCCGCGACAAAGACACGGACGTCCGCCCGTCCACCACCGCGTCCACCGCAACAACGGCTCCGGCTACCCAATCAGCCAACAAGACCCCGCCGAGTGATCGCGGGAAGTCCTCGATCGCCGCTACCGGGAGCGAGACCGACGCACCGGGAAGATCGGAGGGGATCACCCGATAGCGGCGACGACGGAGTGCCGACCTTCACTCGGGAGCTTCGCCGAGTGCACTGGCCGAGTGGATTCAAGCCCACAGGAATAGAAAGGTACGACGGCAAGACCGAGCCCGAGTCATGGCTTACCGTGTACACTCTCGCCATCCGCGCAGCAGGCGGTGACAACAAAGCTATGGCCAATTATCTTCCGGTGGCCTCGCTAACTCGGCCGGGAAGCGGCTCACGAGCTGCCAAGAGGCTCAATCGGCTCGTGGAGCGAGCCGAGGGACCACTTTATTGCCAACTTCCGGGTACCTTCAAGAGGCCGGCACACACTTCGATCTATACAACGTCATCCAGAAGCCGAACGAGCCTCTGAAGGATTACATCCGTCATTTCTTCGAGAAGCGCAACAAGATCCCCAATATCACCGATGACATCATCATCGCCGCCTTCCAGAAGGGAGTCCGTGATGAGCTGTTAATCGGAAAGTTCGGGCGCAAGCCACCGAAGACGGTGAAACAGATGTTCGAGACAGCGAATTCCTACGCCAAATCCAACGACGCCATCAAGGCCGCCCGTCAAGACCGGCCCGACGGGAGGAAAGACAAGCGGGAGGAAGCCGGAATCCTAAGAAGGATAACGGCAACGGCAACAACCGGGGCCAAAAAGATCGCAAGCGCCGATCGAGGACCTAGTGGCGGCAACCTCCAACACTCAACGCCGCCCCCGAGTCGCCGCCTACGACGCCATCATGAACGCCCAATGCACTCATCATCCCAATCATAAGCACGCGGCAAAGGACTGCTTCATCTACAAACAGTTCGCCGAGCAGTACGCGGCGCTGCTCAACAAGAAGCCGACTGATGAGGCTGGTCCATCGGGCGCCAAGAAAAACAACGCGGCTAAGAATGCCGAACCTTTCCAAGACCCCATGGGAGAGCTCAATCACATCTTCGGAGGGTCGCTAGCCTACGAATCCAAGAGGAAACAGAAGCTAACCGACCGAGAGGTCAACGCGGCTCAACCCAAAGTCCCTCAATACCTGCGATGGTCGGAAGTGGCCATCACTTTTGACCGCTCGGATCACCCTGACCGAGTGGTTCACCCGGGGCGCTATCCACTCGTCCTGGATCCCGTGGTCCACAACATCAGGCTCAAGCGCGTCCTCATCGATGGGGGCAGCGCCCTCAACATCCTGTTCGCCAAGACCATGGATGAGATGCAGATCCCGAGGGCCGAATTGAAGGCAAGCTCAGCCCCCTTCCATGGAGTCATCCCGGGGCTATCATCTACACCACTCGGGCACATCTCCCTCCCTGTCACCTTCGGGGCTCGAGAGAACTTCCGAATGGAGAACGTCACTTTTGAGGTGGCCGACTTCGAAACGGCATACCATGCCATCATAGGAAGGCCTGTGCTTGCCAAATTTATGGCGATCTCACATTACACCTACCTCTGCATGAAGATGCCGGGTCCCAACGGCGTCATCACTCTTCGCAGCGATGTGAAGCAAGCCTTCACCAGCGATAAGGAGAGCTGCGAAATGGCCCAATCTCGCGAGAGATTGCGCGGCCAACAAGAAGTCCGATTGGCTGCATCAACTTTGGTAGAGGGCGAAGTCCCCGCAAGAAGATAGCCAAATCGGGATCCGGCGACGCCAAGACCAAGAAGATCTCCCTTGATCCGTCGGATCCCTCAAAAGCTGTAATCGGCGCTGAACTAGATCCCAAATAGGAAAGCGCGCTTGTCACCTTCCTCCAAAATAATAAAGATGTTTTTGCTTGGAAACCATCGATATGCCCGGAATTCCTAGGGAGGTGATCGAGCACTCTTTGCACGTCAAAGATGACGCCAAACCGATAAAACAACGATTACGCAGATTCGCACAGACCGAAAAGACGCTATCAAGGAAGAACTCGCAAAGCTCTTGGCTGCGGCTTCATCAAAGAAGTCCTTCATCCCGACCGGTTAGCCAATCCAGTCTGGTCCGCAAGAAGACGGGGCAATGGCGCATGTGCGTTGACTATACCGACCTCAACAAAGCCTGTCCCAAAGATCCATTCGGGCTGCCTCGCATCGACCAAGTCGTAGACTCAACAGCCGGCTGCCAACTCCTGAGTTTCTTGGATTGTTACTCGGGCTATCACCAGATCAGCTTGAAAGAATCTGACTGGCTGAAGACATCGTTCATCACGCCGTTTGGGGCCTACTGCTACATCACCATGCCTTTCGGCCTGAAGAACGCCGACGCCACATACCAACGCATGATCCAGAGATGTTTCCAGACGCAGATCGGCAAGAACGTAGAAGCTTATGTCGACGACATCGTCATCAAGACCAAGCAGAAAGAAGACCTGATCGCTGACCTAGAGGAAACCTTTGCAAATATCCGGGCCTTCAGAATGAAGTTAAACCCAAAGAAGTGCACCTTCGGCGTTCCATCAGGCAAACTGCTCAGCTTCATGGTGTCACATCGCGGCATTGAAGCCAATCCAGAGAAGATCAACGCCATCTTGAGCATGATGCCCCCGAGTAACCAGAAGGACGTCCAGAAGCTCATCGGCTGCATGGCGACGCTAAGCCGCTTCATCTCTCGACTCGGCGAACGAGGCATGCCCTTCTTCCAGTTGTTAAAGAAGACAGACGACTTCCAGTGGACCGCGAAAGCCAACAAGGCCTTTGAAGATTTCAAAGAGTTCCTTACAACGCCGCCCGTCCTGGCCTCGCCTCGGCCTCGGGAACCTCTCGCGCGACGTTTCAGCCACTCACCAAGTGGTTAGTACGGTCCTCGCGGTCGAGCGCGAAGAAGAAGGACGGGCTCGAGAAGATTCGAGGCCGATCTACTTTGTTAGCGAAGTGTTGGCGGGAGCCAAAATTCGCTACCCTCGAGTACAAAAATTGCTCTATGGTGTTCGATAACCGCGAGGAAATTGGCACACTATTTTCAGGGTCACTCGGTCACCGTTGTCACTTCCTTTCCACTCGGCGATGTCATCCACAACCGGGAGGCGACTGGGCGCATCGCTAAGTGGGCCTTAGAGCGATGCCATTGGACTTGACTTTTAAGGCGAGCACGTCCATAAAGTCACAAGCCTTGGCGGATTTCTGGCCGAGTGGATCGAGCAACAAGAGAACGTACCTCGGGAAGACCTCCAACACTGGACCATGCACTTCGACGGATCCAAGAGGATCACTGGCTTGGGAGCAGGAGTTGCGCTGATTTTCCCGACTGGGGAAAGGCTAAGATACGTCCTTTACCTCCACTTCTCCGCCTCACACAACGTTGCCGAGTACGAAGCCCTGCTACACGCACTGCGCCTCGCGGTTTCATTCGGGATACGTCGGCTCATCGTGAAAGGTGACTCCAGTGGTCGTCAACCAAGTAATCAAGGACTCGGTCCTGTCTAAACGACACCATGGAGGCCTACCGACAAGAGGTCCGCAAACTTGAAGACAAGTTTGATGGGCTCGAACTCTCACATGTCTTGAGACACAACAACGAAGCTGCCGATGAGTTGGCACAGTTCGGGTCCAAGCGCGAAGCTGCCCCAAAAGATGTTTTTGTCGAGCACCTCTATGAGCCAACCATCACGGCAAAGACAACTTCCAACGAACAAGCTGCAAACGAAGTCGCCATGATCGATGCCGACCGGAGGACGCCACTCATCAAATTCTTAACTCGGCAAGATGGAAGACGGGATGAGGCGGAGCGTGTCCGACGTCGTTGCCAAGCATATGTCATGGTTGACTCCGACTTATACAAGAGAAGCCCCTCCGGAATCCTAATGAGATGCATCACACCCGAGGAAGGGAGTCAGCTACTCCAAGATATCCACTCGGGCATATGCGGAAGCCACGCGGTAGCACGCACTCTGGTGGGCAAAGCTTACAGACAAGGTTTCTTCTGGCTTACCGCGGTCTCCGATGCGGACAAAGTCGTACGAACCTGCAAAGGCTGCCAATTTTTCGCCCGACAGAGCCATGTCCCGGCCCAGGAGCTACAAACAATCCTACTATCCTGGCCGTTCGCATGTCACGCCCAGAAATTCACACCAGAATTTCTGCAGCTAATTTGTGCATTACATCCTCGTCCAGGCATCAACCGAGGTACACAAATCGACATTATTGATAATACAGAATCCTCGTCTTAGAAACAATATAAAAGAGTTACACAAATGCAGCGAAAAGGAAAACAAAACTGACTTAAGCTAAACTTGACACGAGCGAAGCGGAACACCAACTCCACAGCTAAACCTTGACGAGAACAAGCCTACACCTCCTCAGAGACCTCGATCTCAACCTCTGGCACTGAAGGGGGAAAAAAGAAGCAAGACTGAGTATAACCACCGTACTCAACAAGTCACACCGGAAAAGAGGACATGATGCAAGATAAATAACAAGGAAAGGTCAAGGGCTCAATTTGCATAAACAGCATTTGCAGTATATAATCATAATATTTGAAGATCGTAAAACAGTAGTAATATTTAAGCAGTATTAAATAAACACTGTCCAACGCTCAAACCACGTTGCAACAGGCCCAACCATCCACCTGCACTAGTCATACTTCAACATTTCATTCAAATAAAATAAATGAGACTAATCAAGGTGAATCTGGTCGATCGCCCGTAACCGTGGGCACGGCTATTCGAATAGTTTTTACTCTGATCAGAGGTGTACAACTGTACCCACAAGACACAATCCCACAACACGTTACCGTGCGCCGGTGCACCACCACGGTGCCCCGGAAAGGAATTGTGACAGGACCCTTCACATAACCCCCTCTAATCGATCGTACCACACCAAGGTTGCGCCCCCATTCCCATCGGGCAATGGGCAGCCCCCTCTAGTGCCACGGTGAATCCGGAAGCTGATCAACCCTTAAAACCGGGGCCGACCCAACTCCATCACGCCCACCCTCTTTGGGATACGTCGACTAGAGACAGCTACGCTACAGACCCAGCCATTACCCATGCTGGCTTGTGGTAGGCACGGCATTTCCTCCAGGGTTTCTCGAGAACCGGTCCTTAATCGTCATGAGCACGCTAACCAAAGTCCAACCATGTGCTCACGACCCACCTTTTTCATACTTCAATATTATTAAAAACAAGGTCATATCTTAATACCATCGGAAGGTCAACTTTAGTAATACTCTCGATTAGTGTGATTCCCTTAAGTGAGCTAGTTGCGCTAAGCATAACTAAGCAACCTTAAACTATCATCTAGTCACATTGGACCCCAAGTTATCAATGGTATAAGGTAAACAATCCTATAGTTGAGTACAATAGGTAAAAACATCCCATGAAATGACATTCTAAAACATATGCAGTATTTGAACGAAAAAGAGGTAGGTACAATATGGTCAATGTAAGGTATGACTTGCCTTGCTCGGAGGCGAGGAACCTCGGCGACTACTTAAAAGAACGGGCTCGCCGGAAAACTCGGGATCTACACGACAAACAAAGCACTCAACAAACACCCTAAAAAGTCTACTGAAACAGCACTGAAAAGTATTTTTAATGGATTCTTGACATTTTTCTGGATTTAATGAAATTTGAATGGACTAAAACGGAGCTCGGATTCAAAAGATATGAATTTTAGAAGTTTAATTGCGATTTTTAAACTAAACGAAAAGATTAAATTATTTATTGCGCAAGTAAGTCCCTGGTGACGTCATCCACGCGCGCCTCAGGGCTGACGTCAGCATGACATCAGCACGCGGCTGCGCACGCGGAGCCGGGCGCGGCGGCCGGATCGCTGCCACGTGGCGCGATCCGAGCGGCGGATCGGTGGCGATCGGACGGCCGGCGAAGGCTAGGGTTAGGGTTACACGGCGGCGGCGGCGGGCGGCGGCGGCGGCGAGGGTTCCGCCGACGGCCTGGCGGCACGGCGGCGGCAGCGGCACGCGGCGGCGACGAGCCCGGCAAGCGACGGCACGCGCGAAGGGAAACGAAAGGAAACGAAAGAAAAAGGAAACGGGGAACGGCGGCGAGCTCACCGACGGAAAACGACGGAGACGGCGGCGATTCGGGGCTAGAACCGACGGCTAACAAGGGGAAAATGTGGCGGAGCTCGAGGGGGTTTTAAAGGGGAGAGAAGAGATCGAATCGGGCACGGGATGGCGGGAAAACCTCGCCGTTCGTTTCGGACTCGGAGAGAGAGAGAAAAATCGGCGGCCGTTTCGGCGTTCGGGAAAAGCGGGCACGGGTGTGACGGCGCGGGCGGAGCTCGGCGTGGGGCCCACGCGGCGTGAGACGCACGGAAACGGCGCGAAAAGGAGGAGGGGCGGCGCGGCTATGGCGCGCGGCGGCGGCGGCCGGGTGCGAGGAGGCGGCTCAGACAGCGGGGCCACCTATCGGTGGCCGCGGCGCAAGGGGAGGGCCGCAGACTTTGCGCGGCGCGGCCGGCACCGTGGGCCTCGGCCCATGACCGGAAGGAGCGGCGCGCGGGTGGTGGCTCGGGCGGAGCAGTGTCGGGCCGACGGCCGCTGCAGGCGAAGGGAGGAGTGAAACCGTACGGGTGGTACGGAAAAAGGAAAAAAAGAAAAAGAAAAAGAAAAATAAAAAGGGATTTAGGGACTTAATTAAATTCCTGATTTCTTATTTAATTGATTAAAAATACTTAGAGTGCTCTAAAAATTCCAAGTAAAAATCTGTTAGCGTATTTTGACATGCAGAATTCAAGAAAAATCCTACCATGTCATTTCCATTTATTAATTGCATTTTAAAATTATAGGTTGACTCAGTTAATTTGAAATTCCGATTATTTCAGGTAAATTATTTAAATGAATTAGGGAAAAACTCGGGATGTGACAACCTACCCCGTTAAACGGAATCTCGACCCGAGATTCGGAGGTGCGGCGAAGAGTTGCGGGTGCGCGGCCTTTAGCTCATCTTCTCGTTCCCAAGTAGCTTCTTCCTCGGAGTGATGAGTCCATTGAACCTTGCAAAACCCGATAACCTTGTTCCGAGTCCTTCTTTCACCGACCTCAAGAATACGTGCTGGTCTCTCTACATAGGTTAAGTCCTCTTGGATTTCAATGGTCGGACTCGCTTTGCTCTTCTGGTACCCTTAAACATTTTTTTAAGCTGGGACACATGAAACACGTCGTGAATACCGGTCATGTTGGAGGGAAGCTCCGGTGATAGGCCACTTCTCCTCGACGTTCCGAATCTGTATGGTCCCACGAAACGTGGTGCCAACTTACCTTTGGTTTGGAAACGGTGTACTCCCCGGAGTGGTGTAACGCGAAGATACACAAAATCCCCTGCTTCAAAAGCGAGATCTCTTCGACGATTATCTACATAGCTCTTCCGTCGGGCTGCGCAATCTTCAACCTTTCCCGAATCACTCGGACCTTTTCCTCTCGCTTCACTTATTACTTGTGCCAAACAAGCGGCGCTCACCGTCGATCCCGAACGGGGTGTGCAGCATTTCCGTCCATACGAGTGCTTCATACGGTGCCATTTGAATGCTGGCACGATAAGCTGTTGTTGTAAGAGAATTCTGCATAGGGCAAGCTTTTGTCCCATGCTTTTCCAAAATCGAGCGCGCATGCTCTCAGCATGTCTTCCAAAATCTGATTCACTCTCTCAGTTTGACCGTCTGTTTGCGGATGATAGGCCGTGCTAAAATTCAAACGGGTACCGAGTTCTTCTTGCAACTTCTTCCAGAATTTGGAAGTAAACTGACTTCCCCTATCGGACACGATCTTCTTAGGCACGCCATGCAAACACATGATCCTTGCGAGATAAAGCTCTGCCAACTTCTTCCCTGAGTAGGTAGTATGTACTGGTATGAAATGGGCCACCTTGGTGAGTCGGTCCACCACGACCCAAATTGAGTCATAACCTGACGTTGTGCGGGGTAAACCCGTGATGAAATCCATTCCAATTTCTTCCCATTTCCACTCTGGAATCTGAAGTGGTTGCAACAGTCCGGCGGGCCGTTGATGTTCTGCCTTCACTCGCTGACAAACATCACAAAGTGCAACAAACTCGGCTATCTCCCTCCTCATGCTGACCCACCAAAACTTTTCTTTAAGATCTTGATACATCTTTGTACTGCCCGGGTGAATTGAGTATTGGGTTTGGTGAACTTCCGTAAGGATCGTCTTTTTCAAATCCTTGTCTTCTGGCACACACAATCTCTTTCCCATCCAGATGGTGCCATGTTCGTCTTCCGTAAAACCACGAGCTTTTCCGACTCTCATGTTCTTCTTGAGTTCGGCCATCTCGGGATCCGACGCCCGAGCAGCCGAATTTGATCAATGAGAGTGGGTTGGGCTTCCGAGCAGCCACAAAACCAAAATCCACCACTTGTAGATTTAGATTCCCGAATTCTGCGCAACCGGTCACACATTCCTTCGACACTGAGAGTGGTGCAGTAATTCTTTCGGCTTAGTGCATCCGCAACCACATTAGCTTTGCCGGGATGGTAATGTATCCCTAAATCATAATCTTTGATCAGTTCCAACCATCTTCTCTGTCGGAGGTTTAAATCCGGTTGGGTGAAAATGTACTTAAGACTTTTGTGATCCGTATACACTTCACAACGATTACCAATTAGGTAGTGTCGCGGATCTTCAATGCATGAACCACTGCGGATAACTCCGCATCATGAGTGGGGTAGTTGTTTTCATGTGGGCGCAATTGACGAGATGCATATGCTACCACTTTTCCTTCTTGCATCAACACACATCCCAACCCTTGGCGAGATGCATCACAATAAACTTGGAAGTCCTTTGCTGGGTCGGGCAGTATCAACACTGGTGCAGACACCAACTTCCTCTTGAGCTCTTCAAAACTCTTGTTACATTCTGCCGACCACTTAAACTTCTCATCCTTCTTCAACAGTTGAGTCATTGGCTTGGCGATTTTGGAGAAGTTCTCAATGAAGCGGCGGTAGTAACCCGCAAGTCCAAGGAAACTTCAGATCTGCGTAACCGTTTTAGGCGGGGTCCACTTGGTAACCGATTCCACATTTGCGGATCCACGGCTACACCTTGCGCATTCACAATGTGGCCGAGGAACTGTACCTCCTTTAACCAGAAAGCACACTTGCTAAACTTGGCGTAGAGTTGATGGTCTCTCAACTTCTCGAGTACTGTCCGAAGATGTTGCTCATGATCCTCCTCCGACTTAAAGTAGACTAAAATGTCATCAATGAACACCACCACAAATTTATCCAAGAACTCCATAAACACCTTGTTCATCAGATTCATAAAGAAAGCCGGTGCGTTGGTTAACCCAAAAGACATGACCGTACACTCGTACAGTCCATACCTGGTGGTGAAGGCGGTCTTGGGAATGTCCTCTTCCCGAATCCTCAACTGATGATAGCCCGATCGCAGGTCTATCTTGGAAAATACCTTGGCCCCTTTGAGTTGATCGAATAAGTCATCAATCCGTGGTAGGGGATACTTGTTCTTGATAGTAACCTCATTGAGGGCGCGATAATCCACACACATTCTCTTGGTCTTGTCTTTCTTTTCCACGAAAATCACCGGAGCACCCCAAGGCGATGTGCTCGGGCGAATATACCCTTTTTGCAACTGTTCATCCACTTGCTTCTTTACTTGCCAACTCATTGGCTCCCATCCTATATGGCCTCTTGTGTATTGGGGCGGTCCCGGGTACTAGGTCAATCCGGAATTCAATTTCCCTTTTTGGTGGCATCTGAGTTAAATCCTCGGGGAAAACTTCAGGGTATTCTCTGACGATGGGGATATCCTCTAGCTTCACAGGGGTCTTGGCCGCCATTTCGGACGATTCCCCGGTGGAAACATGATTCAAACTTGCTACGGGCTTGACTTGCATGGGAGAGCGAAAAACAATTCTTTCTCCATTCATGTTGACTAAAGTAATGGTGCGACTAGCGCAGTCAATTACTCCCTTATGTCTGGACAACCAATCCATCCCAAGAATGACATCTATGCCTTTGGACTGAAGGAGGATAAGGTTGGCTAGAAACATAGATCCTTGGATTTCTATGGCCACTGAGGGACAATACTGAGTGGTCTCCAAGTGGTTTCCAGGGGTTTGAACCCGCATAGGTATCTTAAGTCCCACTACTGACAACCCATGTGCCCCAACAAATTGCTTTGAGATAAAAGAATGTGTAGCGCGAGAATCAAATAATACGTGGCGGGAGTATAGTTTACAGAAACATACCCAGTATAACTTCGGGAGCGGTCGTGCTTCCTCGGCGGATGCATGGTTGACTCGAGCACTGGGACGAACCTTGGCCCAGCGCGTCATGGCTTTGGACACTTGTCTGCAAAATGCCCTGGGTCACCACAGTTGAAACAGACTCTTGGCTTTCCTCCAGAGTCCTTCCTTGGAGGTGGTGGCTGTGACTGTTGCTGGGATGACGCCGTTGGAGGGCGCGGGTGGAGTACGCGTTGCCGACCACCGCCACTACTTGCCGGTTGGAAATTCCCCGGGTGATAAGGTCGATGCCGACGAACAATCATGGTGGTAGGTCCATTCGCCTTCCGAGCATGAAACGCGGCCTCCGCTGATTTCCCCGCTGTTGAGGAGGTCGTGTCTGGAATACTTTTCTCTTCTTGATCATCTTGTTGCGCTGATCTTCCTGTCGAATGGCCTTGTCAACCAGCTTCTCAAAGTTAGCATACTCTCCGGAGATAAGCTTGTCCGTGAGTTCATCATCCAAACCAGCCAAAAACTTTTCCTACCTTTCGCATCAGTGCGCACATCTTCGGCCATAACGGGCAAGACGATTGAACTCGTGCGAGATACTCGATGCTTGATACGTTACCCTGTTCAAGAGAACGGAACTCACGCTTTTCGTGCAACTATTCCCGCAGGAATGTGTGCGGTCCGAAACTGCGACGAAACTCTTCCGTGTAATGCTGCTCCCGCCGCGAGTAACCAAATAGTTGTCCCACCAAGTGAAGCGGACCTCAGAATCGATGAGTGGCAAACGAGACTTTCTCCGATCCATGCACCTGCAGCAGATCTAACTTCTTCTCTATGGCATGAAGCCAATCATTAGCCTCCATGGGATTAGTGGTGCTTGGAGAAGGTCGGCGATCGGACACGAAGGAACTCGCGGCTTGGACTGGGGTGGTGGGGTGGCAAGCGTATTGTTCTGCCGCTTTGTTCTTTGCATTTGTTGCAGCATTCGCTGTTGCATCCGATGGTGTTGTTGTTGCATTTTTGCATCATTGCAGCCATCATCGTGTCTGCGTGAAGCGAGCACTTGAGCAATGGTGGGATTCTCGGGTGGCGGTGGAGGAGCATTGCCATTGGCGTCGTGAGCCTCGTTGTTGTTGGCACCTGATTGCCCATTGTTGCTGTTCGCCCCGCTGGTCCTGGTGTTCACCATCTGAAGGAGACGACCGACCAGAGAGAGAAAAGAAGAAAAATAGACAGACTTAGAACTAAACTTTATTATTTGAATTCAAATGCGTTGTTCTGATCTTGACTAAAAACAAGGAAAAGCACCAAACATCCTTAATTGGTCGGTCATATCACACTTGATATCGACGCGCAGCTATCCCACACACAAGCGACCTAACACACAGCAACTACCAAGAAGACAAACTAAGGTAAATGGTAAAACTAAGGAGGGCAACTAGAACGATCCACGAGACGAGGAGTCGAAACCGCTTCCTTCGAAGATCCCCATTCTTCCGAACGGCTCTCGGAGTCCTCGGGCGTCACCTCAGACTTGGACTCTTCTGAGTCGGTTGCCGTAGCCCAGCCGATCCTGCCTCTTCCCTCCGAGGAATCTTGAGTCTCTTCGGAGTCCATGTCTTCAGCCGAATTCTCTGAGCTTGAGTCACTGGAGACGGAGATCCAACCATTACTGCCACCTCCGCCTTGATTCGCCGAGGCTGGAGCAAAGGTGAGGGCAGAACCTGCAGCAGGAGGAACTGGAACCGGCGCTGGAACTGGAGCGGGTGGAGCTGAAGAAGGCGGTGGAATCCGAGGTGCCAGTGGATACGGACGGGCGCGGTGGTGGTCTTCCGAGGCGTAGTGCGGAGTCTAACCCCAACCGGTGGCGGAGTCCCTTCAACTCAGCTACCTCCTTCTTCAGACGAACCACTTCGTCCTGCAGTCGCGCGATCCTCAGCATCTTCTTGTCGTTCAGCTCTTTGGTCGCCTTGTGTAGGTCAGAGTGCATCTGATCCAGTCCTTTGAGCACGGTGCACATGTGACCGAAGGTAGAGTCATTCTCCTCCGCCGTTGACTTGAATGCACTGACCTCTGAGGAACTACCTCGACGGGGATGGTAGCGGTAGGAGGAGGTGCGAAGGTCAGCGTCATGCAGCTCCCTCATCCTGGCTAACATCAGGTAGGCGGCTTCTTGACAAGCGTGATCTGACGTGCCTCCGGAAGCTGTGACCTCCATGTTGGGAAGACACGTTCCCACAAACCCGTGAACCTCCAACCGAACACGGTAGGGCAACTCGCCACTGAGAGGCGCAACTGTTGTATACTCTGGTGCTTCGGGATATCCAACTGCAAGGGCCATACGCGCCAGCTCTGCCACGAAGCCTGTCATCCCTTTTCCGCAGTGCGTCGCTGGGGAACCTGCCATCTATAGAAACAAAGGAGTGGGAAAATCAAAACATGCTCAAAACCCACGACCAACATCCCATTTTCGCAATTCCTAAACCCTAGACTGCCTCCACTTTTCAAAACACCCCTTTTTTTAAACATATGCACATGAAAAGAATTAGAGGGCTCTTAAGGTTTCCAGTTGACTTGTCCTACAGTCACAGGAAGGCTCTGATACCACTTGTAACGTCCCACCCTTCCGGTGGGCCCATCTACATCGGCATATGCACATGAAAAGAATTAGAGGGCTCTTAAGGTTTCCAGTTGGCTTGTCCTACAGTCACAGGAAGGCTCTGATACCACTTGTAACGTCCCACCCTTCCCGGGCTGGGCCCATCTACATCTGGCATATGCACATGAAAAGAATTAGAGGGCTCTTAAGGTTTCCAGTTGGCTTGTCCTACAGTCACAGGAAGGCTCTGATACCACTTGTAACGTCCCACCCTTCCCGGGCTGGGCCCATCTACATCTGGCATATGCACATGAAAAGAATTAGAGGGCTCTTAAGGTTTCCAGTTGGCTTGTCCTACAGTCACAGGAAGGCTCTGATACCACTTGTAACGTCCCACCCTTCCCGGGCTGGGCCCATCTACATCTGGCATATGCACATGAAAAGCCAACAGTCACAGGAAGGCTCTGATACCACTTGTAACGTCCCACCCTTCCCGGGCTGGGCCCATCTACATCTGGCATATGCACATGAAAAGAATTAGAGGGCTCTTAAGGTTTCCAGTTGGCTTGTCCTACAGTCACAGGAAGGCTCTGATACCACTTGTAACGTCCCACCCTTCCCGGGCTGGGCCCATCTACATCTGGCATATGCACATGAAAAGAATTAGAGGGCTCTTAAGGTTTCCAGTTGGCTTGTCCTACAGTCACAGGAAGGCTCTGATACCACTTGTATCTACATCTGGAAGCTCTCTAGGATCTTAGACTGCCCTCACAGACCAACACCAGTCTTTTCTGCACACTTTGTCCTCACTCATGCGCAACCGGGAAGAACTTCCCGGTCGGTCACCCATCCCCAAATTGCCGCAGGCCAAGCACGCTTAACCTTAGAGTTCTTTGGAGATGAGCTTCCAGAAAAGAAGTTGGAACTTGTTAGTATGAGTATTCTATTAATCCTATTAAGCCCAGGCCGAGGATGTTACATCCACACCCTTAGAAGACCCGACGTCCTCGTCGGTCAACCCTGAGCCAGAACCTCCTCTTGGCCATGTCCGTGCGTCCAAAGTGCCGACGCATGTGACCATGCCGTGTCCTCTCAGGGCCCACGCGCCATGCGCACCATGCCCGCGCAACTGACCCGCCACGAGCCCCATGAAACCGTGAGGGTCGGCTCTGATACCACTTGTAACGCCCAGAAATTCACACCAGAATTTCTGCAGCTAATTTGTGCATTACATTCTCGTCCAGGCATCAGCCGAGGTAAACAAATCGACATTATTGATAATACAGAATCCTCGTCTTAGAAACAATATAAAAGAGTTACACAAATGCAGCGGAAAGGAAAACAAAACTGACTTAAGCTAAACTTGACACGAGCGAAGCGGAACACCAACTCCACGGCTAAACCTTGACGAGAACAAGCCTACACCTCCTCGAGACCTCGATCTCAACCTCCGGCACTGAAGGGGAAAAAAGAAGCAAGCGAGTACAACCACCGTACTCAACAAGTCACAGGAAAAGAGGACATGATGCAAGATAAATAACAAGGAAAGGTCAAGGGCTCAATTTGCATAAAACATTTGCAGTATATAATCATAATATTTGAAGACCGTAAAACAAGTAGTAATATTTAAGCAATATTAAATAAACACGTCCAACGCTCAAACCACGTTGCAACAGCCCAACCATCCACCGCACTAGTCATACTTCAACATTTCATTCAAATAAAATAAATGAGACTAATCAAGGTGAATCGGTCGATCGCCCGTAACCGTGGGCACGGCTATTCGAATAGTTTTTACTCGATCGAGGTGTACAATGTACCCACAAGACACAATCCCACAACACGTTACCGTGCGCCGGTGCACCACCACGGTGCCCGGAAAGGAATTGTGACAGGACCCTTCACATAACCCCTCTAATCGATCGTACCACACCAAGGTTTCGCCCCATTCCCATCGAGCAATGGGCAGCCCCTCTAGTGCCGCGGTGAATCCGGAAGCTGATCAACCCTTAAAACCGGGCCGACCCAACTCCATCACGCCCACCCTCTCGGGATACGTCGACTAGAGACGGCTACGCTACTGACCCACCATTACCCATGCTGTCTTGTGGTAGGCACGGCATTTCTTCCGTGGTTTCCCGAGAACCGGTCCTTAATCGTCATGAGCACGCTAACCAAAGTCCAACCATGTGCTCAC
The DNA here is from genome assembly GCA_019925245.2 of Oryza australiensis. Taxonomy (NCBI): domain Eukaryota; kingdom Viridiplantae; phylum Streptophyta; class Magnoliopsida; order Poales; family Poaceae; genus Oryza; species Oryza australiensis. The sequence goes on from JAIFGZ020000142.1 coordinate 1,534,799, forward strand.
GACCCACCTTTTTCATACTTCAATATTATTAAAAACAAGGTCATATCTTAATACCATCGGAAGGTCAACTTTAGTAATACTCTCGATTAGTGTGATTCCCTTAAGTGAGCTAGTTACGCTAAGCATAACTAAGCAACCTTATACTATCATCTAGTCACATTGGACCCCAAGTTATCAATGGTATAAGGTAAACAATCCTATAGTTGAGTACAATAGGTAAAAACATCCCATGAAATGACATTCTAAAACATATGCAGTATTTGAACGAAAAAGAGGTATTTACATAAAATAGGTACAATATGGTCAATGTAAGGTATGACTTGCCTTGCTCTGGAGACTGAGGAACCTCGGCGACTACTTCGAAAAGAACGGGCTCGCCGGAAAACTTGAGATCTACACGACAAACAAAGCACTCAACAAACACCCTAAAAAGTCTACTGAAACAGCACTGAAAAGTATTTTTAATGGATTCTTGACATTTTTCTGGATTTAATGAAATTTGAATGGACTAAAACAGAGCTCGGATTCAAAAGATATGAATTTTAGAAGTTTAATTGCGATTTTTAAACTAAACAGAAAAGATTAAATTATTTATTGCGTAATTAAGTCCCTGGTGACGTCATCCACGCGTGCCTCAGGGCTGACGTCAGCATGACGTCGGCGGGGCGTCGCCCTAGGGGCCGTCGCCGCACGCGGCCGCGCACGCGGAGCCGGGCGGGCGGCCGGATCGCCGCCACGTGGCGCGATCCGAGCGGCCGGATCGGCGGCGATCGGACGGCCGGCGAAGGCTAGGGTTAGGGTTACACGGCGGCGGCGGCGGCGGCGGGCGGCGGCGAGGGGTTCCGCCCGACGGCCTCGCGGCGGCACGGCGGCGGCGGGCGGCACGCGGCGGCGACGAGCCCGGCAAGCGGCGGCACGCGCGGAAGGGAAACGAAAGGAAACGAAAGAAAAAGGAAACGGGAACGGCGGCGAGCTCACCGACGGAAAACGACGGAGACGGCGGCGATTCGGGGCTAGAACCGACGGCCAACAAGGGGAAAATGCGGCGGAGCTCGAGGGGATTTAAAGGGGAGAGAAGAGATCGAATCGAGCACGGGATGGCGGGAAAACCTCGCCGTTCGTTTCGGACTCGGAGAGAGAGAGAGAGAAAATCGGCGGCCGTTTCGGGCGGCGGCGGCCGTTTCGGCGTGCGGGAAAGCGGGCACGGGTGCGACGGCGCGGGCGGAGCCCGGCGTGGGCCCACGCGGCGCGAGACGCGCGAAAAGGAGGGAGGGTGGCGCGGCTATGGCGGCGGCGGTGGCCGGCCGGGTGCGAGGGGCGGCTCCGACGGCGGGCCCACTTGTCGGTGGCTCGCGGCGCAAGGGAGGGTCGCGACTTTGCGGCGCGGCCGGCACCGTGGACCTCGGCCCATGACCGGGAAGGAGCGGCGCGCGCGGAGGCGGCTCGGGCGAAGCGGTGTCGGCCGACGGCCGCACGCACGGCGGGCAGGAAACCGTACGGGCGGTACGGAAAAAAAAAAAAAAAAAAAAAAAAGAAAAGGGATTTAGGGACTTAATTAAATTCCTAATTTCTTATTTAATTGATTAAAAATACTTAGAGTGCTCTAAAAATTCCAAGAAAATCTCGTTAGCGTATTTTGACATGCGAATTCAAGAAAAATCCTACCATGTCATTTCCATTTATTAATTGCATTTTAAAATTATAGGTTGACTCCAGGTTAATTTCGAAATTCCGATTATTTCAGGTAAATTTTTAAATGAATTAGGGAAAAACTCGGGATGTGACATCGCAGTATGGGGCTTGGACATGGTCGGACCTTTCAAGAAAGCTCCGGAAGATTTACACACCTCTTCGTCGCAATCGACAAGTTCTCCAAGTTGATTGAAGCCAAGCCGGTCGCCACAATTACCGCGACAAGGCACGGGATTTCTTCCTCAACATCGTGCACCGCTTCGGCGTCCCAAACAGAATCATAACCGACAACGGGACTCAATTCACGGGAGGCATCTTCAAGGAATTCTACGAAGACTTCGGAATCAAGATTTGCTATGCATCGTTGCCCATCCCAAAAGCAATGGACAAGTCAAACGAGCCAACGGCATGGTCCTTCAAGGCATCAAGGCCCGCGTGTTCGATCGTCTAAACCCTTATGCAGGCAAGTGGGTCCAAGAGCTTCCTTCGGTCCTATGGTCCCTGCGGACCACACCCGGTCGGGCTACGGCCAAACTCCCTTCTTTTTTGGTCTACGGCGCGAAGCCATGTTGCCAAACGAGATGGAGTATGAATCCCTTCGAGTCCACAGCTTCAACGATGAACGCTACGACCCGACCGAGTGGACGACCTCACCCGACCGGAAGAGGCCCGTGAGGCGGCCCTCATCCATCGGCCAAATATCTTCAAGGGCTCAGACGATACCACAGTCGCAACGTTCGAGCACGAGCTTTCATCGTTGGCGACCTGGTTCTACGCAAGATTCAAACCACCAAAGACCGTCACAAGTTATCCCCCTTATGGGAAGGACCATACATAATCGCTGAGGTGACTCGACCCGGTGCATACCGACTAAAGCGTGAAGACGGATCTATGGTGGAGAACTCCTGGAACATCGAGCATCTTTGACGATTTTATGCTTGATTTGACTAAAGTTTCATGATTTCCTTGACTGCCAACCTCAAGCAAGATGACTTCTTGAGTTAGCAGTCGGGGGCTGTACATATGTCAATAAAGCATAAGTTTTCCTCAACAAACTCTGTGCATGATTTGGTTTATCATTGTTTAATGTTCCTCGATTCGAGTTCGGTGTCTAAGGACCGAGAGTTTTCGATGACCTAATCGAGCCTAGGCTTGGTGACAGTGGACGAAAATTACTTAAGAAATTTCATACAAAAACTCGGATCAAGGCATTAACATAAATAAACTAAATATATCACAAGTCTCGTGTCGAGCATCACGATCATACGATATTTACAAGCCAATATTCACAAGACAAATCAAATTCGGAAGTTATTCACTACATCGACGGAAATCGTTCGCCGACTCCTGCGCTTCACTCAAGCATGTCCAAGGCCTGCTCATCCGTGGTCCCGTCGCCGAAAGCCTCCCGACCGAGTCGATATCCACTGGGGTAGAGAGACTTGGTCCGCGCAAGAGCCGGCCAGCCCCCATGTTGGCGGCTTCAGTGATGTTGGCTAGATACTGGTCAGGGGCTCGCCTGAGCTTGTCGAAGACTTCAACTGGGTCCAGTGAGCTGGTCCCGACTCCATGGTGGAACAAGGACAGCAAGATTGGCGTCGCTGCATTGACGACCTCTTACCGGACCTCTCCGGCTCGTTTGACCCGCTCGAGCAAGACATCGTATTGAGCTCGGGTCTTGACTTTGTAAGCTTCCAAAAGAATCGATTACGGAGAGCACTCGGAAATAAAGCAGCGCCAAGGATGTTACTTCAAGAGGCTTACCATCAAACTCGGCCTCCGGTTCGGCCTTGTCGAGGCCGACCGCCTCCACTGGACTGGAGCGAGTGGACCTCCGACGAATTTTCTACAAGCAAAGAAGGTTATCGAACCGGAATCAACATGAGAGCCATAAAGGAATTGAGAAGAGTGGACTTACTCCCGACTGAACCGCGGAGGTCGAGGTTCTCCTCCCGAAGCTTCGTGATTTCCCTCCTTAGGGCCGCCTCCCTCGACGCGGCCTCCTCCTGAGTGGTCTTCAGCTTTCGCTGGACGTCCTCTAAAGAGTTCAGGTGAGGAACCAGCTTCTCCAGCACCTCGGACTTCGCCATGGAACGGCAATACTCCTTCTGCGCATGAAATCCGAAGAGTGACCGATTGGAAAAAGATGATAACACAATAAGAAAAAAGACTAAGGCTTACGTTGAGTAGCCGAGTCGCTTCGTTTAAGCTGTTGACCAGGGCATCCCTTTCTTCGCTTTCGGCTTGCCTGTCCAAGACGATGCCCTGCCTCTGGCCTTCCGAGTCCCGCCACTCGATCTTGATCGGGGGAACCCATGTTTCAGAAGACTGTAACCTGGGGATTTCGTCCACTGTGGCTGGCAGATAGGAAGAACAAATGAAGACATGAAAGATTCAAACTAAAGAGCACAAACAAGACTCGATTCAAGACTTACGAAGCTCGGTGGTCTGCGCTCTTGGGTGGAACAGCCCCGCCGGCCTCCTTCCTTCCGGCTTTTCGCCGATCGATCCTCGCCGGGCCGACCGAGCCGCGGCCAGGTTTCCTGGCTTTTGACCGGCTTCCGTCGGGACGTCCGCCGGCGGTCGGGGCTCCTTCCTTGGAGTATCCTTCTTCAGAGGCGAAGGTTTTTTGCCCGGAGCACTCTCGCTCGGAAGCGGGCTCCGAGGCCTTGGCTCCGCAGGCTTAGGTGCCTCGGGAGCAGCAACGGGAGTCGGCCCCTCACCCTTCCCGGCAGGATCTATGTCCTGGGGCCTCCTGCAATAACGAATACAGCTGGGATGAAGGCAAAGAAAGTTTCCAACAAAAAAGTTCAGACTTCAGTCATAAAGCATACCTGGACGACCGGCGGATCTTCGGCGCCACCTTCGACGATGGCCTTGGAGGAGGAGTCTCGACTGGAGGAGCCGGGACGTCATCGTCCGAGTCATCAATGATGAGCCTTCTTTTGCTCGCCCGCTTGTTGGCGTCCTCACTCGGGGCCGCCCGTTTCCCGACCGGATCACTTTGGATTTTTATCCCGCCAGTTGGCTTCTTGGCAGGGCGATGCGGCATGTCATCGTGAGGCACCTTGTACGGTTTTGAGACGACAAAAGCATTTTCCTACAAGAGAAACTCTCACAGTATTAAGAGGCGTGACATCAAGGTTGCAAGACATTATGAAGCGTCAGTCGGCTTACTGGGAGGAGGAGGCCGATGGATGTTAAAGGGAAGAACCGGCGAATGAGGGCGCGCTCGACCGCAATTCCAGTCGAGAAGATCTTGTACATCCGGATCTTCAGGATCTCATAACCGAGTGGATCTTGATCTTCCCGATTAGGGTCCTTCCCGCCTTCGTATTCAAAGGTTGGCTTTGACCGCTCTTTGATTGGAGCCGCTTGGCACTCCGATGAAGTGCCGAGTGATCCGTTCACCGCGAAGACCTCTTTGGTTCATCGCTAGGATCTTCGCTAGCAATTTGTTGGCCTCGTCCCAATCTTGAGCCACTAGAACAGTGCTCCAAGTTGGCCTGGGGACAGGGGGAAGGCCGACGAAGGTTGGTAGGCTGGGTTCAAGGTTGCTGATATAAAACCAGCCTGCATGCCATCCCTTATTGGAAGATTTCAAGGGAAGAGAGAAGTACTCCTTGCGGAGAGATCCACGGAGTTGGAAACCTGCCCGCCAACGACGCATGGGTGGTCCTTATTCGGATGCGGTTTGAGGTAAAACATGCGAAGAGTTGGAAGTGGGGAGGATGCCAAGGAATGCTTCACATACATGAATGAAAAGAGCGATGTGAAGCATGAAGTTGGGGTTCAGATGGTAGAGCTGAAGGCCGTAATAATCTAAAAGCCCCCGGAAGAACTCGGAGGTGGGAAGGCTGAACCCACAATAGAAAAAAGTGATGAATACAACGAGCTCACCGGTGTTTGGGGATGGAAAATCCTCACCCGCCGCCAGGCGCCAGCCCACGATCTCCTTAGGAGAAAGCACTCCGTGCTTCACCATCTCCTTGAGGGTGGATTCCCTCACATCCGATGTGACCCATTGGTCAAAGGGGATTCTCTTTTCCTCCGCCATGAGTGTGGTTTGGATGGGAAGTGGATCTGGTCGGAAAGAATGGGGATTTCGACAAGGGATCTTGGGAGATTGGCTGCGGAAGCTGGTTTGTGGCAAGAAGCGAGCTCCTGTATGGATAGGCCTGGGTGCGCGCGAGTCTAGGGTTCTTCGCACGGAACTGGTGAACAGTGCTGCGAAAAGAGGAATTTTTTGGAAGATGAAGAGGCGGGGATGACCTCGAGCCTTTATAGAAAGATTTGAGGGTTGCGCTAGGTTTTCTCGTGATTGGGCCGAGCCCATGAGAGAATCTACGGCCCAGTTAAGGTGTGGCCCGACGCGTGTCCTTAGGGACTTAGCGGATGAGCTTAAGCAGATTTGCCCTAGCAATATGCACGTGTCCGAATGCCCTATACCTTTGGAAATCCTTTCATACCGCGGTTTGCTTGACTTCATGAGAAGCGGCACGATGCAATTTGAGAGGTGACCAACGCTTAAGCTTTTTATAGCTGCCTTGATGACAAGGGCTGTTTGGTTTTTTAGCATTTGACTAAGTGATTATATCAATGCTATTTTTTTCACCTTGGTGAAGATCTTTATAGATTAAGACCAAGATTATGGCAAGAGCTATTTAATAACTTGGTCATATTTTTCATATGATTGAAAAACTCATTTTCCCATGAGGGACGATTAAAATATTTGTTCCGGATGACTCGGGCAAATTCACTCGAAGGCACGAGCTTGCGAGTAATGAGGTTGCTTTGGCATGAGCTAAGCATCTATATGAGAATGATTTTTTTATAGTTCTTGACTATATGCTTAGTCGCTTTTTGACTAACCACATAGTCGGGGCTACACCTAATTAGGTGCATCGGAGATGCACCTAGATATTTATTTTTGAGAATTTTTTAGATATTTTCCAGCCCTTCACGCCTTTGGAGCCACTGGGAAGATTCAGCAGAGATGATGGAATCACTCGGTGCCGAAGCACTCGGCCAAAGAGATTTTTGGTCGTGTACTGTTTTGGTTTGAAGTGAGCCGTCTCGCGACCGAAAAGGACTCGGGGCTACTGTGGAGATTATGGTAATCGGGTATCTACATGGCAAGCTTATCCGATCAAGGTAGGGATAGATTGCGCTCGCCATATCTCGTAAACCAAACATGACTTGGGTGTTACGATTGCCGATAGAGATAAGGCAATCGGCCTATAGTCACGGTTTGGTAAGATTGAGGAACCGACTTAGAGTAAGATAGGGTTTCCGATCCGTAAGCCCTCCTCCCAAGACTATATAAGGGGGTAAGGGGCGTCCCTTGAGGGATATCAGAGATAGGAAATCAGCTTTTAGCTTTCAGCCTTAGATCACGAGATCAATAAAGACACTCGGCGGATCGAATCCACCGAAACAGGAGTAGGGTATTACCTCACGAGAGGGCCTGAACCTGTCTAAATCTTCTTTTCCTTCTAACCCATTGTGCTTGGCGATCTTGACTGCGACCCCAGAAATTATATTGCTGAAACCAAGTTTCGACACCTGTGTTTATTGATCTCAAGATCTATTGCTCTTGTCTTGCATATGTTTGAGTCTAAAGCTGATAGCTCATATCCCTCAAGGGACGCCCCTTACCCCCCTTATATAGTCTTGAGGGGCGGGCTTACAAGTCGGAAACCCTATCTTACTCTAAGTCGGTTTTCTCAATCTCACCAAGTTATGACTATGAGCCGTTGCCTTATCTAATCGGCAACGTAACACCCAAGTCATAGCCGGTTTACATAATTAGCAGGCGTAACCTATCCCTATTACCAGTCGGATAAGCTTGCCATGTGGATATTCGATTGCCATAATCTCCACACTTCCTATGAAAAGATATTAATCTAACCTAAATGAATTAAACCTAGATCAATCGGGCATTCGGCTAGTGCTAGATTAATACCAACTTAAAGCATTTAACTGATTAAGATCTTAATATAAGAGGCAGCTCTAATAAATCTATTAGCAAATAATACTAAAAGAAATATTAAAACGAGAACGGCCAAGTGAAACCCCAAGATCGTCTCTACAAGTTTACATCTAGCCAAATAGATCATGATACTTCTAAAAGCAACTTAACAGATCATAGATAATGTAGCATTAAGTACAAAAAGATAGCATTGGATCTATATATACGATGTAAACCCCTCAAAACGGTGGATACAAAGATATAATCCAGACCAACATCTAGATCTAGCTTTATCGCCGCGCTTCTTGAGAAGAACAAGCCGATGGCAAGATAGATCTAGACATTGTTCTAGATTATATGTTGTATATGATAACTTGCGCAGCCTAAAGCATCAAACCTAGAGTATCATGATGATGGAAGCACTAGATTCGACGAAACAAACCACTAACGACAAGCATTTACCTTAATCGGGGACGAACGATGCAGCCAGCGGATCAAGAACTCGTCTAAAAGAAAATGAGAGGCGATGCGCCGAGATTGTATTGATTGTGTTAATATCATGTTTACGGGGTCTCGGGTCCTATTTATACCCAAGAATAACACTATCCGTGTAAGACACGGTTTCTATCTAATCTACTATTCAAAATACGACAATATCTCGGGATACAATCCCATGTCGCGTTACAATAGGAATATCTAAAAAATCCCTAATTTACATATATAATTGCCGTTACGGGACTCTATCCGTAGATGGCAATATCTTTAACGCGCAATTTGGGAAGTCAGTTAACGGCTAAGTTTGGTAACCTAATCCCTAAGTCCCAGTAGAGATTGAAGCGAAATCGGATCGGAAGAGCAGAGGTCGAGTCGGCTATGATGCAATCGGCTACGAGGCCAGTCGGCTGAGGTTGAATCAGAGAAGGACAGCCGATAGCCGATTCCGGTCGGGTCGAGAAGAAGATGGAACCCTTTTCGGTAAAGGTGCTTAAAGATAAATAGAAGATTCAGTTCCCAAATTACGTGTTAAAAGATATTTCCATCTATTGATAAGAGTCCTGTAATGGCAATTGTATTTGTAAATTAGGAATTTGTTTAGGTCTCCTATTGTAATGCGGCATGGGACCACGTCCCGGGATATTGTCGTACCGTATACAGTAGATTAGTTAGCAACCGTGTTCAGCACGGACTGTGTTGTACTTGGGTACAAATAGGACCCGAGACCCCTGTAAAATATCAATAAACACACAATCAATACAACTTTTGGCGCATCGCCTCCTATTTTCTTCTGACGAACACTTGATCCGGCCGGCCGCATCGTTTCGATCCCCGATTAAGGTAAATGTTTGTCATTAGTGGTGTATCTCATCGAATTTAGTGCTTCCATCGCTATGATACTCTAGATTCAATGATTTATGCTACGCTAGTTATCATATATCGCATATAATCTATAACAATGTCTAGATCTATCTCGACACCGGTCTGTTTCTATCAAGAACCAGCAGCCGATAGAGCTAGATCTAGGGGTTGGCCTAAGTTATATGCGGTATCCACCATCTTGAGGGGTTTACATCAGCTATAATAGATCTAATTGTTCTTTTTATACTTAATGTTGCATCAATTTGACCTATTAAGTCGTTCTTAGAGCTCTTATGATCTGTTTGGCTAGATGTATATGCTTAGAGACAACGCCGGGTTTCAATGCCTTATCTGTTTTAATATTCTTTGGTATGTTTATGTTAGATTTATTAAAACACCCTCTTATATTAAGGTCTTGCTCGTTAAAATGCCTTAGGCCGAAATCAGCCTATCAGCCATAGCCGACAGCCGATTGATCTAGGCTTAGCGCATTTAGCTTAGATCAATATCTTTTCATAGGACGTATCGGAGTACTAGCCGATACATAGTTGGTCCTACGGTATCGGCTAGGCTATTAAAGCATATATTTATTATCCTTTTGTATATTTAGATTAAGTGGTTAATACTGTCTTGGCATAGCCGATCTTTCCCAATCACTTAGTTTAAATGGGCTTTGGGATAGCATATATATGTTAATTGATTCCCTCAGCCGATCCAGTAGGATCTAACCTGACCCTTAACGCATACATCTTTGTTTTTCTTGTTGGTTAACATATCAAACCAACTGGCACGCCCTGTATTTCACAGACAGCCGAGAAGGACCTGCACTGGAGCTAAGCAGATCTCCCAGGCTAGCGCATGAGAGAAAATTCTTATCAACACGCTTCTTGGCACGCCCAGTGGGACTATCTCTATCAACCCGGCTAGGACGCATCGACGCAGGTGACAAGATGGTCGACATCAAGAGCCCCAACGTGAAGATGGAACAACTGTCGGCTGAACAACAAGCCGACTACAAGAGGATGGTAGAAGAGCTCCAAGCCAAGTACCTACACTGCTCACCTGCAGGAGGTCCTGGGCGTGCACCGAAATATAAATTCAGCATGGACGAATTCAAGGCGTCCTCCTCAACCGGATCAAAGGACAAAATGTAGGCGTAGGAGCCGACTCGGGAGCAAGGTGATTCGGGTTTGCATACTTTGCAAGACCGAATTGATTCGGCCGTGCACCATGCATCGGTCAACCAAAGTGGCATCCTTGTCAACACCCTTAACAATATGATTGCCACTGTGGTCGACGCCAAGATAGCCGACCAACTGCAACGGGGGCCAACGTACTTCACGGACGGCCGCTTCCCGGTTACGTGACATTGGCCACCTAGAATCGGCCGATCCCACCATCAGCACAACCGGGGTGCCGGAGGGGTCCTCAACCATCCGAATCCATCCGGATCAGCTTCGAGACCGGTGGTCACCGTGCTGAACCGACAACAACCACTCCCCGTGACCTGCATCACTAACATGTTCAACAACAATCGGCAATTAGAGCTGATTGCCCGATCGGCCTCGGGAGGACAGCACAACGCCGATGGCCGCCAACTTTTCCATGATCCGCAGACACCACCACCAGGGAATCGGCCGCCTCCCGCTGGCCATTCGCTCCAGTACCAGTACCAGGGAGGCCATCAAGATCAGCACTACAGCCCCGACACCGCCACCTCTCAGACGGCATGCACCGTGCCATATGATCAACATGAGCCAATACAAGAGGACAACCAGATGTGGGCCGATTTGATTGCGGACGTCATGCGCGATCAATTCGGCCTCAAGCCGAAAGACTCAGGAAACATGTATCGGTACCCCTATCCGGAGCACTTCGAGCTGGTTCCACTGCCCAACCGATACAAAGTCCCAAACTTTTCAAAATTCTCAGGGCAGGACAACGTGTCAACCTATGAGCATGTCAGCCGATTCTTGGCGCAGTGCGACGAAGCATCGGCTACAGATGCCTTGAGGGTTCGATTGTTCCCCTTGTCTCTTTTGGGATCGGCCTTCACCTGGTTCTCTTCATTACCCTACCACTCGATTCAGAGCTGGGCCGATCTCAAAAAGCAATTCCATAGCTACTTCTACACCGACAACCATGAAATGAAGTTGTCGGACCTCACCAGCATCAGGCAAAAGCACAACGAATCGGTTCAGGACTACATTCAATGCTTCAGAGAGATGAGGAACCGATGCTACAGCCTAGTGCTATCAGACTCCTAGCTAGCCGATTTGGCCTTCCATGGCCTGATCGCGCCAATCCACGAGCGCTTCTCCGCGCAAGACTTCAACAGCTTGGCGCATCTTGCGCAGAAGGTGATGGCCCATGAGCAGAGGTTTCAAGACACCAGGAAGGTCGTCAAGAATGTAATTCAAGTCATCGTGGAATCAGCCTTCGATTCCAGCGACGATGACGCAGAGGTCGCAGAAGCCGAATCGGCCAAGAATAGAAAGGCCATTGTCTGTCAATGGCTGCTGAAGACGGCTAAGGAGGAGAAATACAATTTCGACATCACCAAGGCCGATAGGATCTTCGATTTATTACTCAAGGAGAAGCAGATCCAGCTTCCCGAGAACCATGCGATCCCATCGGCTGACGAACTGAAGAAGAAGAAGTACTATAAGTGGCACAACTCTACATCCCACGCCACTAATGATTGTAAAGTCTTAAGGCAGCAGATCCAGTCGGCAATAGATGCCGGGAAGCTCAAGTTTGTCGATTCCACTCGGCCGATGAAAGTAGACGGCAACCCCTTCCCGGTCAACATGGTCCAAGCCCGGCCCCAGGCAAGCTAATCGGCAGCACAGAATGACGTGCAGCCTTAGCCGAGACATTAAAAGGGGTCAAGGCGCAGGGCAAGCCGATCGGAGATCAAGCCGCGCCAATCAACATGGTGCGCCCCATTGCCCGATCCGCCGGCCGACGGCCGATCAACATAGACACCGACGCCGCTTCCGACAAAGCAATCTTGGTGGGAATAAGAGGCTCGGTTTGAAGGATTTCATCGACAGGAGCCAGAGACGCGAGGCCGCTGGTACGACGGTGATCACAGTGGTGCTGATCCTCATTGGCATTGTGAATTTTTCAGGCACAGCTGGGAAACAAGGATGAGGCTGCCGATGCTACACAATTGCTCGGCTCGCAAGTGATTACCGCGAGGACGAACACAGAGCCCGACAGTCAGGCCTAACCTAGTTCGTCCCGAGGGCCATACAGCCAACCAGCGCCGCATCCGTCCACGATTGGCTAGGGCCGATCCATCAAGACTTCTACGACGAAGAAGAAGCCGATGATGAAGATCGACCAACCCCCAATGGTGCCCTTTCCGACCTCTTCACGAACACGCAGTAAACGAAGAATTCGTAGGCAAGCGTGAAGGAAGGGAAGAAGAAGTTCGCAGATGATCCAACAACAACCCCGTCGGCTAGGCAAAAGCAAAAAGCAATGGAGGCCCAAAAGAAAGCTACGCCAACCGACGAAGAACAAATCGAAGAGACCTCACCGATCAAGCTAGGAGGGCAGCCAAGGGAAAGGAAAAGCTTCTCGCATCGGTCAATATGGTATTCATATTGCCACCAATTCGCGCCCGAGGCCGATGCATAACATTGAAGACGCCTTGGCCAAACTAGCACCGTCCCCGCATCAAGCAATTTTCGACAAGCCAAAGGGGACCGAGAATCAACATCTCAAGCCACTATACGTAAAAGGCTTCGTCAATGGGAAGCCGATGTCAAAGATGCTAGTAGATGGGGGAGCTGCAGTGAACCTGATGCCCTATGCAACATTCAGAAAATTGGGTAAGGGGGCCGAAGACCTGATCAAGACTAACATGGTACTCAAGGACTTTGGCAGCAACCCATCAGAGACCAAGGGCGTGTGAAATGTCGAGCTAACCGTCGGCAACAAGACCGTGCCCATAACCTTTTTTGTCATCGACGGGAAGGGGTCTTATAGTCCGCCGCTCGGGAGGGACTCGGATACATGCCAATCGTTGTGTCTCTTCCACCATGCACCAGTGCCTACTTCAATGGGACGGTGAAAGATAGAGATTGTACCAGCCGACAGGTCAGTAAGCGTCGCCAATGCCGATTTGCCACTCTGGGAAATCGATGGCATTGATTGTTTGTCCGGAAAATCGGCAAGCCGATTTTCTAAAAGTGTATGATTCCGCCATACAGCTGTTTGGAGACGACGAGCCATAGCTGCTGCTTTGAGCAAGACGTCGTGGAGGGCTCAAGCGTCTACGGCATGGACACCGTGGACGAAGACGATGGCAAGCTTTGGCAAGGTTTTACATCGGCCGACGAATTAGAGGAAATAGACATAGGCTCGGAGACAGCCGGGCCGACGTATATTAGCAAAAATTTATCTTCTCATTGTAGATCCCAGTTCATTGCTTTGTTAAAGGAATATAAAGATTGTTTTGCTTGGAAGTATTTTGAGATGCCCAATCTTAGCCAATCTATCGTTGTTCATCAACTACCGATCGAGGCAGCTATCACCATTCAAACAGCCTCCCAGAGGTTCAAGGCCGATATGTATGATGCGATCAAAGCCGAAATCACTCGGTTGTAAGATGTGGATTCATTCGGCCTTGCCGATACGCCGAGTGGGTCTCAAACATTGTCGCAGTATTGAAAAAGAATGGTAAACTTAGGGTGTGCATCGATTTCAGAGACCTAAATAAGGCTACCCCCAAAGACGAATACCCGATGCCTATAGCCGATTTGCTCGTAGATGCTACTTCAGGTCATAAGATCATCAGTTTTATGGATGGCAATATAGGTTACAATCAAATCTTTATGGCCGAAGAAGACATTCACAAAACTGCTTTTCGATGTCCTGGAGCAATCGGCTTATATGAATGAGTTGTTATGACATTTGGGTTGAAGAATGCTGGGGCAACATATCAACGGGCCATGAATTATATCTTCCATGACATGATCAGCTCTCTGGTAGAGATCTACATTGACGATGTTGTTGTCAAATCCAGGGAGATAGAGAACCACATAGCCGATCTGAACCAGGTTTTGGAGCGGACAAGAAAATATGGCCTGAATATGAATCCATTAAAGTGCACGTTCGGCGTGTCGGCCTGGCAGTTTTTTGGGTTTCTTGTTCATGAAAGAGGAATTGAGGTTACACCAGGGAGCATCAATGCTATCAAGACGATACAGCCTCCGAAGGACAAGCAGCAACTCTAATCGTTGATTGGAAAAGTCAACTTCATCAAGCGGTTTATAGCCAATCTTTCAGAGAAGATGGAGCCATTCACACCACTGCTTCGGCCAAAAGTTGATCAAGCATTCACATGGGGGGCAGAGCAGCAGAAGGCTTTGGACAACATCAAGGATTATTTAAGCTCGCCTCCAGTTTTAATGTCTCCACAAAAAGGGATACCGTTTAAGTCAGACTCGTCGCCCGACGACAAGTCAATCGGCTCACCCTAATCCAAGAGGTTGAGGGCAAATAAAAAGCTATCTTCTATCTCAGCCGACTACTGTTGGACGCGAAACAAGGTATTTACCAAAGGAGAAACTATGTCTCGTGTATATATTTTTCATGTACAAAGTTAAGGCATTATCTCGCTATCCAACGAGTGCACGATAATATGTAAAGCCGATGTAGTCAAATACATGCTATCGGCTCTAGTGTTAAAAGGGCGAATTGGAAAATGGATTTTTGACTTCACAGAATTTGATCTGAGGTATCAGGCACCCAGGGCAGTCAAAGGACAAGCTATAGCCGATTTTATCGTGGAACACAGAGATGACTCAATCGGCTCAATTAAAATCATGCCTTGGACATTGACGTTTGATGGTTCGGTGTGCACCAACGGCTGCGGTATCGGATTGGTCATTATTTCGCCTAGGGGGGCAAGCTTTGAATTTCCCGTTTCTATCAACCCCCATGCTACAAATAACCAAGCCGAGTATGAGGCCGTGCTCAAAGGGTTACATCTGCTCAAAGATGTTGAAGCCGACGCCATTGAAATAATGGGAGATTCACTGTTGGTCATCAGCCAGTTGTCAGGAGAATATGAATGCAAAAACGATGTGTTGATGGTCTACTATCAACAATGCCGAGAATTGATGGATGGTTTTCGGCTAGTTACTCTAAAACATATCCCCAGAGAGCAGTAATACGTAAGCCAATGATTTAGCTCAAGGGGCATCGGGCTATGTGCCGATGATAAGAGACATTGAAGTGGAAGTCGCGCCATCACAAAGCCGATGATTGGAGGTTTGAAGTCTATAGCTATCTACAGAATCCTTCTCAATCGGCCTCAAGGAAATTGCGATACAAGGCATTAAGATATGTTTTGCTCAACGAAGATCTTTACTATCGGACAATCGATGGAGTGCCTGCTTAAGTGCCTTGAGCCGATCAAGCCAAAGTGGCTATCGGAGAAGTTTATGAAGGGATTTGCGCACGCATCAATTGGCTCATAAGATGAAGTGGCTACTTCGGAGAGCAGGGTATTTCGGCCGACAATGCTGGAGGATTGCTTCAAATATTATAAAGGTTGCCAGGATTGTCAGAAATTTGGCGCCATACAAAGAGCACCAGCATCGGCTATGAACCCGATCATAAATCCTTGGCCGTTCAAAGGATGGGGCATCGACATGATCGGCCGATCAATCCACCCTCAAGCAAAGGGCATAAATTCATTCCGTAGCGACAGACTATTTTACAAAATGGGTGGAGGCAATTCCTTTGAAGAAAGTCAATTCCAAGGATGCCATCGAGTTTGTTAAAGAGCATATCATCTACCGATTTGGCGTCCCACAAACAATTACAGCAGACCAGGAATCTATCTTCATATCATATGAGTTTGTTTAGTTTGTCGATGGCATGGGGATCAAATTGCTTAATTCTTCATCGTACTACGCACAGGCCAGCGGGCAAGCAGAGACTTCAAACAAAAGTCTGATCAAGCTGATTAAGAGGAAGATTTCTGAGAACCCAAAGCAATGGCACAGCCGATTAGCCGAATCGCTTTGGTCATATCGGATGGCATGCCATGGATCTATCCAAGTCCCTCCATACCAATTGGTCTATGGGCACGAAGCAGTACTGCCATGGGAAAATATCATAGGCTCAAGACGGATTCAGCTGCAAGATCAACTCACAGCCGATGATAACTATTACCTGATGGTGGATGAATTAGAAGACCTCATTTTATCATGGATGAGGGCCTTGGAAAAAGTAACAAGGGATAAGGAACGAGTAGCCCGCCATTATAACAAGAAAGTTGTGCCTAAATCTTTTGAGGATGGCGAACTCGTAAGGAAATTAATACTGTCGATTGGAACAAGAGACAATAAATTCGGCAAGTGGTCAACAAATTGGGAAGGGCCTTTCAAGATCCACAAATGCGTCTCTAAAGGAGCTTACATGTTAGAAGGTTTGGACGGAGAGGTATTTGAAAGGACTCTAAACGGCAAATATTTGAAAAAATATTACCCAAGCGTTTGGATCAACTCATGATTCGGCTATGTTTGTTCAGCCGATTCGTGTTAGCCGATGTCTTGTATTGAGCAAGCATCGCCTTTAGGTCATTTTTACATAAAGTTTTTCCCTATTTTTCTACAATCGGCTAGTGTTGGCCGACCGTGACGACAACGATGCACGATTGTGTTAAGTTCATAATTTTATCGACGTCAAAGACATCAACAAAATTAGGGGGCATATATATACACAAACCTAAGCCAATTACGTAAAGGTGATACGTAAAGGTGGACATCAAATTTTTGGACAAGATTTTCAAGTTTCAGAATCGGCAATAATGATGTTGAACGCAAGTACAAGCCGATTACAGATAGTTACTTACAAAAGGCCGAAGCCGATTACAAAAGTTTGAGTACAGCCTAAGCTATTACAATCGGCTCATCTTTAGGAAGTCACTATGGCGATAACGCCTTGCGTCCGATTTGATCCACTTCTTCAATGGCCGTAGCATCGTCGGCATCGGACCTGGCCACCAGCCTCATCGCCTTGGTCGATCCTTCGATGAAACATAGCCGCCTTGATGCTTGATCTCTTATCTTCAATCTCTTTAGGTGTGTCGACCATGTATTCTTCTTGCATCCGGATCTCTAGTGATTTGGACGAAGTCGGCTATTATTTGATCCCTTCAAGGTGCGAAGCCGCTCAAGTCTTGCGGCAGCTCCATCTTGAGGGCGTCGAAATCGGCTTTCTTGGCCTTGATCTCTTCCCGGCTTGATTTGATCGCGCCATCGCCGACTTGTTCTCCCGGCGATCGCAAGGCGCCGCTGGCTCGCTCGTACTTCACTTGGTGTGCCTCCAAGAAAGTGGTTGGGACGATCGCGTCGACACGCGGCTCGGCAACTCGGCTCGATTTCCTTGAACCGAGAGCGGATTGGGCCGCATCGGCTACTGCCTAGAGAACCCTCTAGCCGATTGCCGATATCGCCGAGCCGCTTGAGGTCTCGCATCGAGCGGCACCCGCCGCCTCTCGCCTCCTTCATCGTGGTCTTCAAACTCCGACAAATCACAGCCTAAGAGATCGGCTATGTTATGCAAAAAGAAAGCAAGCAGCTATAAAAATAACAAACTTATCAAGCCGATTGACGAGGATGAATGAGGCTTACCGTGGGCATCGAAGCCGGAGTAGGTTCCGCGTCGCCACCGCAGCTCGAAGTGACTCTCGTCAACGCGGCCACCGCCCGCAGCCGACTAGGTGCGCTCACTTGACACCTAGGGGCAAGCGTCGGCGTGCGTGGTGGCCGCAGAGAGTTACTTGAGAATCGGCTAAACAATAAAACGAGTGTGATGATAGGAACTTACCGATCGCAGGGAGCCGATTTCTTCCCCGGTCACGCGCTTTGTTCTCTCGCCAATTTAAAGATACAAAGGAAGGCGTGAGTAAATGTAGATGTGTGGTTTAAAAAGGGGGAGAAGTGTGAAGTCACTTACTGTTACGGCCGAGCAGTGGCGCCTCGGAGGACTTGGAGTTTTCTCGGATGCCGCTCTCGTCTGCTGATGCGGTTGCGACATATTTCTCCGAGCCGGAATCGGCCACGACTTCATCAAAAGATCCGCAGCCTCTTCATCCTCCACTTCTTGAGTCAAGAAGGCCTCCACGGCCGGATCAATTGGAGACAAGTCGTCGTCGCCGGGGCTCGCTTTGCCTTCTTGGCCGCCCTCTTGCTTGCTCGGCATCCGGAGTAGCAAGAGCCGACGGCTGGGCCCTCTTCGTCCGACTGAGTGGCTCGCAGTTTGGCCGTGAAGCAAAGTGCCCACCTTCTGGCGCGTTGAAGCCAATTGAGATGGCGCGCCCGCACCGTGCTGGCAGACGCCGGCACGTAATTGATCATTACTCCGCTTCGGCTCACCGAGGAGGGGAGTCATCGATCATCTACAATAGAAATGAATTATTGTTAGCCGACGATACAAGTAATATCCGATGAATAAACAAAAGCCGGAAGACGTGCTTACCAATGTAACTCGTCTGGGTCGACGATGGTCGATACATTGTAGCCGATTGGTGAAACAAGTGTCGTTTCCACTCTCCTACCACCGGTTGAAGATCGGTGATTTGGTTATCGCCAAGTTGATCCTGTTCAAGCTGCCGAGAGGAGGAGTTGGGAGTTGAAGTAGCCGAAACATCATTATATTGCCTTCGATTCACCCTCTGCTAGATCTTATCGGCAAACCACAAGCCGATCAAGAATCGGCTCATTCCAAACCGCCTCGCCGCCACCATTGGATGATAGAACTCGTAGGTCTTGGTGACGTTGCGGCCTTGATGGATGCCGACGGAAGGATGCAGGGGGTGGTGGCAAAGTGACGAAGATTTCCCTCGCCGTGTATTCTTCTTAATCGAGTTCATCTAGCCGAAGACCTGTCTCGGCTGCTCAAATTCGATGAAGTCTTCATATGCAAACCAGATCTTGGAGGCGTTTGGAAAGCCGTTGTACAACCGATCAAACCACTCCATGAAATCTTCTACTGTCGCTTTGAGCCCGGATAGGTCGAAGCAGCCTCACCATACGACGTCGGCCGTCGACTCGGTTTTTTCCTCATAATCCACAATCCTCGGCTCTATTAACGGGAAATCGGCTTGAAAGGGAGCAGGTTGTTCGACTATCTTGTACAAGTGCAAAGTTAAGCCGAGCGCAATAGCCACCATGGACCTCCCGTGCCAACGGATCGCTTGGAGGCCACGAGCGGAAGCCGAACCTGTGACTTGGTATAGATAACCCAATAGGTACTTGGCTAAGGGGATGTTCTTTTTCTCCACTAGGCTACGTGCCGCGCTGTCGGTTGGACCGCAGCCTAAATCCACAAAACACAAACTTCTCTAACCACATGAGGAGGAAGGCGGTGTGCTCCTAGTACGAAATCAGCCCATCCTTCATGTTCATAGAGATGAAGCCGCTCCACCCGCCAATGCTTTTGGTCTTGAAGGTGTGTTGACACTTGCGCCGAAGATAACTTGGGCGACCATCGAAGTGATGTCCAGGCCGGTTATCATCAACACATCCATCGAGTGGGGGTCATCGGTCCTTGTCTAAATAGGAAAGCGTTGAGTGTGTTAGACTAGAAATAGTAAGCACGATAGAAGGGACTCGTTCTTGGGCATGTCGCCTATCGTCGCTCTAAGCACTAATCTATTCCAAGCGTGGTCTAGTGTGTCCTTTCCTAGCCAACATCCTTAAATACCAGCTGGCCAGGATTTGTCAGTTGACGGCCATGACTTGAAGGCGCTAGTCCAGTATGACAGATTAGGGGTTGAAAACCTAAAGGGGATCCGATCGATTTCTGCGTTTATCATTTCACTTGGGTCCAAATTGCCGATCGGCCCTAGGAAATATTGGTTCCGATGGGCTAAGTTGGGGATTGCGATTTTGTGGGCTAAGTGCTACAGAATGAGGAAAGAAACAGGGAATCATGAAGAGGCGTAAACTAAATTGCGGAAAGAAAAAGGGAATAAAGCCGATGAACTTACCTCGTGGTACGATGGTCGCTGCGACGCGCTTGGTGGGAGTGCTTGAGTAAGCCATTGCTGGGGATCGCGCTCTTGGGGTTCGGCGGAGAGGATGCGGGCTTCGGTCACGGGGAGTTCGCTGTAAGAGAAGAAAAGGTTTGTTGTCGGGGTTGAGTGTGCAAAAGTAACAAGGTGGCCTGTTTCGTGCCGGACGAGGGGTATTTAAAGAGTGTTTTTGTTAACACTGAAATTTGGTAATTGAGTTCCTAAGTCCGCAAAGGCAAAGCGGAATCGGATCTACGAAGACAGGAATCGCACGGCAAAAAGAGTGATCAGCCGTGGGGCTAATCGCCGAGGATGGATCGAACGGGAGCAATGACAACCGATTCTCGGGTCCTAAGAGATGAAACCATTTTTAGTGCAAAAACTTGAAGATAAATAGAAGATTCGGTTGCTCGATGCAAGAATGTGGAGGCCATCGGGATGCTCGGAGACGAAGGTGGGTCCGAAGAACGTGAGGGAGTTCGACGGCACCGGTGGAGTCGCCGGAGGACAGAGAAGGCAAGAGGCTTGTTTGTGAAGGAGGCTTAGTGCGCTTTGAAGGCATAGGCGGTTCGGCCGAAGGACTGGATATTTAAAGAGCACTTGGGAGAAGCCGAGGCGGTTTAGTTCAAGAAGGAAGCAAGAGTTTGATAGGCAAGCAAATCTACAACTCTTCGTATTACGGACTTGGGGGCATGTGTTAAACACTGAAATTTGATAATTGAGTTCCTAAGTCCGCAAAGGCAAAGCGGAATCGGATCGGCCAAGACAGAATCGCACGGCTAAAAGAGTGATCGGCTGTGGGGCTAATCTACGAGGATGGATCGAACGGGAGCAACCGATAGCCGATTCTGGGTCCGAAGAGATGAAACCGTTTTAGTGCGTAAACTTGAAGATAAATAGAAGATTCAGCTTGCTAATTGCGCGTTAAAAGATATTGCCACTTATGGATAGAGTCCTATAACGACAATTGTATCCGTAATCTAGAGATTTGTTAAACTGTTAGTTGTAACACTGCGTATGGGTCCCGCTAGGGATAATATGGTGTTTTAAATAGTAGTTTAGATAGAGTCCAGTGGTCGTTGCAGATAGTTGTATCTTGGGTATAAATAGGACCCGAGACCCCCTATAAAATTAATCATCATTCAATCAATCAAATCTTCGGCGCATCGCCAACCTTTTCTTTAGACGAACACTTTGTTTGGCTACGGGCTCCACTGCCTCGATCCCCGCATCCGTAAATGTTTGTCATTAGTGGTATGATTTGTCGTTTCTAGTGCTTCCATCGCAATGATATATTAGAATCAGAGTTTGTACCGCACTATATATCATATAGCGCATATAAATTAGATCAATGTTTAGATCTATCTTGTCATTGGCTAGTTCTCAAGAACATACAGCCAATAGGGCTAGATCTAAAGGTTGGCTGGTTTATATGCGGATCCACCGCCTTGAGATGTATAAATCAGCTGTGATACAGATCGGGTTTTTCTTTTGATACTTAATGCTGCATCGGGTTCAAACTATTAAGTTTAGATAGATTTATATTGTTACAGACAGTGCCGGAGTTTCAGCCGGCCTTACCTGCCCTAATATGTTTCTTTTAATGTGCTTATTATTAGATTTGTATTAGGACCGCTCTTATGTTAAGATCGTGTTTCGCGGACACTACCGACCGAAATCGGCCTTTTCCGGCAGCCGATGGCCGATTTCCGGTTGTACGTTTGGTTCAGAATATTGTCTTTCCATAAGATTCATCGGAGTACTAGCCGATTCTTTGTTAGCTTTCCAAGATCGGCTAGGTTATCAATCCGTACATTTATTATTCTTCACCGTATTTGGATCAAGCGGGCCGATGCCGTCTCGGTGTAGCCGATCCATTCCAATACTTGGCCTAGATATAGCTTAGAATAGCATATATACATTCATGGATTTCATAGCCGATCCCGTGGGGATCTAACCTAACACTTAACGCGTATTCTCTCGTTTTTCTTGTTGATTAACCGAGTGGCACGCCCCTACACATTGTAGGCACTCGAGAAGGACCCGCACCGGAGTCAAGCTGCATCTCCTAGGCCAGCGCGTGAGAGAGATTTTCGTCAACACGCTTCTGGCACGCCCGTGGGACTTTCTTTTGTTCGGCTCGGCTCTGACGCATAGACTCACCGGCAAGATGGTCGACTCCAAGAGCCCCGGCATCACGCAGACAACATCGTCCCCGTGAAGATGGAACAATTATCGGCTGAACATCAAGCCGAATATAAGAAGATGGTGGAAGAACTCCAGACTAATTATTTGCAATCTTTCACCCAAACAAGATCTGGAGCTGTGCACCAAAAGTACAAGTTCAGCCCGAACGATACCAAGGCATCTTCCTCGGGTGACACAAAAGACAAACAGAAGGTGGAAGAGCCAACCCAGTGCAAGATGATTCGGCCGTATACTCTCTACAAGATCGGATCGACTCGGCCGTTCACCACGCACTGGTCAACAAGAGTAGCATCTTGGTCAATACTCTCAATAATATGATCTCTACTGTGGTCGACGCCAAGGTAGCCGAACAGCCTGCAACGGGGGCCCATGTATTTCGCAGATGGCCAATTTCCCGGTTACAGTGACGCTAGTCACGCAGATCGGCCGCTTCCACCGATAGCACAACCAAGCCCGCCAGAGGAGTTAGTCACCTGGATCCAGTGAAACGGCTATAAGACCAGCGGTTACTATACTAAACCGACAATGTGCTGCCTCGTGGTCAACTCGACAAGATGTTCAATGACAATCGGCCCAAAGCCAATTGATCTAGGCAAAGGCACAATGCCGTGGCCGATAGTTGTTTCCGAACCACCAACGCCTCAACCGGTGCCTCGGCCACCTCCCGCCGACCATCGCTACAGCACTCAAGGGGGCGTCAAGATCACCATTATAGGCCTCGACGCCACCACACCGTATCGGCAAGCACCCACGCCGTATGACCCATATGAGCCAATACAAGAAGACAACCGAGCGTGGGCCGATCTAGCTGCGTATGTCATGTGCGATCAATTCGGCCTCAAACCAAAAGATTCAGTGGAATATGTATCGGTATCCCTATCCAGTAACATTTCGAACGGATCCCGCCGCCCAACCGATACAAGATCCTAGACTTCTCGAAATTCTCGTGGAAAGACAACGTTTCCACCTATGAGCACGTTAGCCGATTTTTGGTGCAATGCGGTGAAGGATCGCCACAGACCCTTTGAGGGTTCGACTATTCCCTTTCTCTTCAGATTGGCCTTCACCCGGTTCTCCTCATTGCCCTACAACTCGATTCGAGTTGGGCCGATCATGAAAATGCCTTCCACAGCCTATTTCTACTCCTAGCAACCACAAGATGAAGTTGTCTGACTCACCACAAAGTGTAAACACAATGAATCGGTCCAAGATTACATCCAACGCTTTAGGGAGATGAGGAACCGATGTTACAGCCTGGTGCTATCGGATGCCCAATTGGCCGATCTCGGTCTTTCATGGTTTGATCGCGCCGATCGTAGAGCGATTCTCTACGCAGACTTTGACAGCCTCTAGCCCACTTGGCACTGTAAGGTGATGGCCCACGAACAGCGTTTCCAAGACACTAGGAAGGCTATCAAGAATATAACCTGTGTCATCGTCGATTCTGACTATGGATCCGATGACGATGAAACAAGTTGCAAAGCAATCGAATGGGCCAAGAACAAAAAGGCCATCGTCGCCAATGGCCGTTGAAGACGGCTAAGGAAGAAAGGTACGACTTCGACATCACTAAGGCCGACAAAATTTTTGATTTGCAACTATAGGAGAAACAGATTCAATTACCCGAAAATCATGTGATCCCGTCGGCCGAAGAATTGAAAAAGAAGAAGTACTGCAAGTGGCACAACTCCACATCTCACGCCACCAATGATCGCAAAGTCTTCGGACAAAGAAATCCGCCGGGCAATCGAGGCCGGGAAGCTGAAGTTCGCCGACTCAAATCTGGCCGATGAAGGTAGACGGCAATCCCTTCCCTGGCCAACACGGCCCAGCCGCCCTGTGCAATACATCGATCGGGGCCAATACATCGATCGGGCCAAGGCGTAAGACGATCAGACTGATGCCACGCCGCACCAATTAATATGGTGCGCCCAGTCATCGATCGGCCGCCGACAGCCGATCCATGAACGAAGCCGATACCGTCATCAATACCGGTCTCGGCATGAAGAAATTTACGATGAAGCACCTCGTCGGCACGAACCGAATACTCAGAGCCGATGATACAAGGTAAACCACGACAATGCCGATCCACATTGGCATTGCAATTTTTTCAGGTACTGATGGGAATCCGGCATGAGGCTACCAACATTGGATGATTGCCCAAGATGTAACGATTGCCGCGACGACGGACGCGGAAGCTTGTCGCCCGCAAGTCCAGCTCTGCTTGTTCCCGTAGCCGTCGCCTAAACCAAAGGCGGTGACTGTCCATGATCGGCTTGGTCCGATCCACCAGGCCTTCTTCATCGACGAAAACTGTGATGGGAACAACCATGACGACGAAGAGGCCGATGATGAGGAATCGGCCAACCCCAATGGTGCCCGTCTGATCTCTTCACAAAGACGCAGTAAAAGAGGGTTCAACGGCTCAAGCGTGAAGGGAGAGAAGACGAGGTGCAACAAATGATCCACGAGTAGCGCCGCTCACTGGGCAAAATCAAAAGGCAAAGTGGGTACCCAAAAAGAAAGCCGCCATAGCCGACGAAGAGCGAGCCGAGGAAAGCCCACCGATCAAGCCGAGGGCAGCCAAAGGGAAAGGCAAATTTCTACACGGCTAACATGGTCTTCGTGTTGCCACCACTCGGCGCCCGAAGCCGATGACACCATCAAGATGACCCGCAAAGCTAGCAATCTCACTAGACCAAGCCGTCTCGACAGCTGAAGGAACCGAAAATCGGCACTTGAAGCCGTTGTACGTTAAAGGATTCGCTCAACGGCAAGCCGATTTCCAAAATGCCGCCGATGGGGAGCCATAGCCAACCCCATGCCCTACGCAACATTCGTAAATCTGGAAAAGGGGTCAAGACTGATAAAACCAACATGGTGCTCAAGGACTTGGCGGCAACCCATCGGAGACCAAAGGCGTCCTCAACGTTGAACTGACCATCGGCAACAAGACCATGCCCACAACGTCTTTTTGTCATCGAGTGAAGGGGTCTTGCACTCGCTGGTCTAAGGGACTGGATACACGCTAATTGCCGCATCCCTTCTACAATGCATCGTAGTCCGATCCAATGGGACGGCGACAAGATCGAGATTGTAAATGCCGATGTGCCGCTAGTGTCGCGTGCCGATTTGCCGCTTTGGGAAATCGAAGGCATCGGTTGTTTATCCGGGAAAATCTCGGCAAGCCGATTTTCTAAATGTGTCCAATTCAACAATACATCCCATCGGAAACGACGAGCCGCATACCGCCGCTTTGAACAAGACATGGTGGAGGGCTCAAGCGTTCTGCGTAGCCACCACGACGAAGACAATGGCAAGTTAGGGCAGGCTTTCACGTCGGCCGACGAATTAGAAGAAATTGACATCGGCTCGTGATAAGCCGAGGCCGACGTACATTAGCAAAAATCGTCTCCTCATTGTAGATCCCAACTTATTGAATTATTGAAAGAATATAAAGATTGTTTTGCTTGGGAGTACTTCGAGATGCCCGGTCCTCAATCGATCGATAGTGGTCCATCACCGCCGATCAAGGCAGTGCTATCTACCGCTCAAACAGCTCTCCCACGAGGTTTAAGGCCGATATGTATGACGCAATTAAAGCCGAAATCACCTGGCTATACGACGAGGATTCATTCGGCCTTGCCGATACGCCGAGTGGGTCTCAAACATCGTCCCAGTATTGAAGAAAATGGTAAACTTCGGTGTGCATCGATTTTAGAGATATAAACAAAGCAACCCCTAAGGACGAGTACCCAATGCCAATAGCCGATCTACTTGTCGACGCCGCCTCGTGCCATAAGATTATCGGGCCATGGATGGCAATGCAGTGGTATAACCGATATTCATGGCCAAAGAGGACATCCACAAGACCGCTGGTGTCCCGGCGCAATCGGCCTTTACGAATGGGTAGTAATGACGTTCAGCTTGAAGAATGCTGGGGCAACATATCAACGGGCCATGAATTACATCTTTCACGATATGATCGGCTCACTAGTGGAGATATACATTGACGACGTGGTTGTCAAGTCAAGAGAGATAGAAGGCCACATTGTCGATCTGATACAAGTGTTGGAACGGACGAGGAAATATGGTTTAAAGATGAACCCGCTTAAGTGTGCGTCTGCGTGTCTGGCCGGCAATTCTTGGGATTTTCGTCCATGAAAGAGGGATTGAAGTCACGCCGAGGAGCATTAATGCTATCAAGACAATTCAACCTCCAAAAGATAAAAAGCAAGCTTGCCAAATGCTGATCGGAAAGATAAACTTCATCAGACGATTCATAGCTAATCTCTCAGAAACGATGGAGTCGCTCACACCATTGCTTCCACAAAGTCGATCGATCTTCACATGGGGGCAAGAGCAGCAGAAAAGCGTTAGACAACATAAAAGATTATCTAAGCTCCTCCAAAGTGTTAATGCCTCCACAAAAGGGAATACCGCTCAAGCTGTACCTATCGGCCGATGACAAATCAATCGGCTCGTCCTAATCCAAGAGGTTAACGACAAAGAAAAAGCCATTTTCTACCTCGCCGATGGTTGCAGACGCAGTAAACAAGATATTCACCTATGGAGAAGTTATGCCTGTGCCTCTATTGTTCATGTACAAAGCTAAGGCACTATCTGATGTCCAACGAGTGCACGGTAATTTGCAAAGCCGATGTAGTTAAGTATATGCTATCGGCCCCGTGCTCAAAGGAAGAATCGGGAAGTGGATCTTCGCACTCGCGTAGTTCGACCCGAGGTACTGTGCACCAAGGGTCAAAGGGCAAGCCATAGCCGACTTCATTGTGGAGCACGTAAGCGACTCAATTGGCTCTGGATATTATGCCTTGACTCGACGTTCGATGGCTCGGTCTCGTACTCAACGGCCGTGGCATCGCTTGGTCATTATTTCGCCTGTGGGGGCAAGCTTCGAGTTTGCTTTTGCCATCAACCCCCACGCTACAAACAACCAAGCCGAATACGAAGCCTTCCTTAAAGGATTACACCTGCTCAAGGAAGTAGAAGCGACGCAGCCGAGATAATGGGAGACTCGTTGGTCGTCATCAGCCAATTATCAAGAGAATATGAGTGCAAAAACGACGCGCTTATGGTCTATTATCAGCAATGCCGGAGTTAATGAATGGTTTTCGGCTAGTCACCTTGAAGCATATCCCTAGAGAGCAGAACACAGAGGCCAATGACTTGGCTCAAGGGGCGTCAGGCTATAGGCCGATGCTGAAGAAAGTAGACATGGACGTGGCCGCCATCACGGCCGATGATTGGAGGTTTGAAGTTTACAACTATCTCAAAACCCCTCTCAATCGGCCACAAGGAAATTACGATACAAGGCATTACGATACGTGTTGCTCGATGAAGACCTATACTATCGGACGATTGACGGCATGCTACTCAAGTGTTTGGGAGCCGATCGTGCTACAAAGTGGCCATCGGAGAAGTACACGAAGGAATCGTGGTACGCACCAATCGGCCCACAAAATGAAGTGCCTACTTCGCCGAGCTGGGTATTTCTGGCCGACGATGCTGGAGGATTGTTTCCGATATTACAAGGGGTGCCGTGACTCGCCAAAAGTTTGGCACTATACAACGGGCACCAAAGATCGGCCATGAACCCATTATCAAGCCATGGCCGTTCGTAGGATGGGGCATCGATATGATCGGCCAAATAAATCCACCATCGAGCAAAGGACATAAGTTTATCCCTGGTAGCCACGGATTATTTCACAAAATGGGTGGAGGCGATCCCTCGAAAAGGTGGATTCTAAGGACGCAATTGAGTTCGTCAAAGAACACATCATCTATCGCTTGGCGTTCCACAAACGATAACAATGTGCACTGTGGATCTATCTTTGTATCGGACGATTTTGTTCAGCTTTGCCGACGGCATGGGGATCAAGCTACTTAATTCTTCGCCGTACTATGCACAAGCCAACGGGCAAGCCGAGGCCTCAAACAAAAGTTTGATCAAGTTGATTAAAAGAAAGATCTCGAGTATCCTAAACAATGGCACGTGACATTACAAAAAAGTGACAAAAGATAAAGAACAAGTAGCCGACATTACAAAGAAAAAGGTGGTGTCTAAATCTTTTGAGGAAGGCTAACTCGTTTGGAAACTTATACCGCCGATCGGATCTAGATACAACAAGTTCGGCAAATGGTCACCAAATTGGGAAGGCCTTTTCAAGATCCACAAATGCGTCTCTAAAGGAGCTTACATGCTAAAAGGACAGGATGGAGAGATATTCTAAGGGCTCTTAATGGAAAATATTTATAGAAATATTACCCAAGCGTGTGGATCAATTCGTGAGTCGGCTATAGTTACTTCAACGATCTACGATAGCCGATGTCTTACGAGGCATCGCCTTTAGGCATTTTCACACATCACTTTTTACCAAGCGCCCTACGATCGGCTCATGATTGACCAACAAGAACGGCCAAAATGCCCGAGCGACTTCGAACTCACAATTTTGTCGACACAAGCTATCAACAAAACTTGGGGGCATACACATACACAAGTCAACCGAAAATCGGGCCGATTGCAACGCAAAAATCAGGCTAGAACATTAAACGATCTTTATTCATAATCGGCGCACACCGCTTTTGATTACATGTCCCCGTGTAGTCTCCCGATGGCCGCAGAGCTCTGGCCGACCGTCTCCACAGCTCTCCAACTCTAAGGCGTCCAAGATCGATACTTCTAGCCGAGTGACCCCGACGTCGGTGGTCGTGGTCGCAATTCGTTGGTGAGTCTTGTTTGCCTTGCTTCCACCGGTCAAGGTGCGTGAGCGTTGAGGACGCCGAAGGGACAGCGGCCGGACGCTACCGAGGTTGATGGGAGGCCCGGCCACCGGATGACGAGCCTCCCCGTCTCGAAGCGCTTCAAGTTGGCCCTCACTTGTCGTGCTTGGCCGACCGCCGCCCGTACGGTGTGTTCATGATCTCTAGGATCACCCAAGGGGATGAAGCGGCGGTGCGAGAAGGTTCAATCCCGAGTACTTAGAGAGAAGGAACGGTGTAAGTGGATGAGTTGGGAATCACCCGGTTCACCGACGAGCTCGAGGAAGCCATAGGAAGCCCCGCCGAAAGCTTGGAGACCCGGACGTTGTACTCCGGGAGATCGAGTGTCTCCTTCGGCCGTGAGTTATTCAGAAGGACCGAAGGAGTCCATTTATAGAAAGGAAAGATGTGGTTTCGTATGTGAAAGGTCGCTGCCGACGCGAGAGTCGAAGAGGCCATCATTAAAGGCGTCGGAATCATTGAATGGTTGGCTATCGTCCATAACTCACGGGTGCTTGAAATACGATTCGGGTGAATCGGACCATGAAACCAAATCGGCAATGCACTGGAAGCATCGGCCGGTAGCCAATAAGACGGATGTTCGAACGATAACGCTAACGGTTGTGGTGTGGTCTCTGAGTCAAGCAACACGGAACGATGTGAGCGGCCGGAGCCGATTTCAACATGAATAAGTCAAGGCGCCACGCACGGCCAAGGACAATCTTATCTACAAGTACAGCCGATCATATCTACGAGCGCAAAGGGCGTAAAATCGATAAATTATGACACGCGATTCGAAGCCAAAGACAAGCACGAGTAAGATGGTTATCCAATCACATCACATAAACATGTCAAACATGGTACGGTAAGCGCACCCGATTTTAAAAGGGCGGGACATTACAATCTCATTGTTTCGTAAAATCGGCTATGGCCGACAACGCATTCGCCTAATTTGGTTGATTTCTCCGATGGCCATAACATCGCCGACCTCGACTCCCGCCACCGATCGGACGCTCCTCACCAAGTTGCGCAGTGCCACGGCCGCCCGATGCCTTGGCGCCGCCTTCAATCTTGGCCGGCAAGCCAGCCCATGTACTCCTCATGGACATCGATCTCATTCGTGACTTGAATGAGATCGGCTACTGCCTGATCCTGGCGGCACGGAGTTGCTCAGCTTGGCCGCCGCCGGCTCAGCGGTCAAAGGCGGCCTTCCGCTCTCAATGGCATCCTTGGTCGACGGATGGTGGCCGATCGCGCTTGACTCTCGCGGCGATCGATTATCCGCCGAGCCCATTCGATTACTTGAATTGATAGGTTTCCATGAAGGTCGCCGCACGATGGCTTCGCCACGGCTTCCGACACTGGTCTTGGATATCTCTCGAATTATGCGCGTATTGAGTCCGTCGCCGACCACTCGCCGCATCCAACGAGGCTTCCCCGATTGCCGATGTCGGCTAAAGTGGCCCTCGTGTCCTCACCCGCATTGCAAGCGCTTCCTCGCCGGTGTCACGGCTCCTCGAACTCCGACAAATCAAAGTTGAGGAGGTCAGCTACGCTCGCAAAGAGAGAGATGATCAAGGACATGCTAGGCCAACAAAGCCAATCATCGAAATTAGTGGGCTTACCGTCGGCATCGGGGCCTGGGGCTGTTGGTTCGCCGAATCGTTGCCCGTGGCCGTCGGGGCCTCTTCGCCGGCGTTGTCGCCACTGTCCCCACATAGGCGCAGTACGCCGCGACGCCCGGGGAGCCGATGGAGACCCAGGGGCTGCGTAAGAAAGAATTAATGTGACAAGCCGATTGACTACTACAAGTAAGGTGGCATAAGATGATTACCGTTGGTGCGGGGCGGGAGTGCGACCGCCGCCTCTTGACCTCGCGAGCAATGGTTCGATCGATGCGAGCAATCATCATGAAGCCAAGCCCGTGGAGTGAAAGCTTGTCTACCGACGTTTTGTTGGCGGACTTGGGGCTGGTGGGACGTCGGGTACGGGGCATTGACTCGATTCAGACTCGAAATCCCGGGTTGGGCCGCGCCGACAGCCGCGGCGCTTCCTCGCCGGCGATGGTGTCAAGGAATTGCGCGACGGCCGGATCCAAAGGGGGGAGGCTATCGGCTGGCGCTGCTGGCTTTGTCTTTTTCACCCACTTGGGGGCAGGCGCGGCCGACGACCGTGGTGGTGGTGCTGCCTTCTTCGCGCAATCGGCCGATGCACTCGCCCGCAGCAACGACACCCAATTTGGGCGCCCACCGATGGCCGACGAGCAAGACCGCCCTCATCCGTAACGCCTAAGTTGTATTCGATGGGGCGCCCGGAGTCGATTACCGTCGGCCGCTCCGTCTCCGTCTCCCGCAAAATCAAAAGACGAACGCACCTCGTGGTCACCATGAATTGGAAGAAGAAAATTGTTTGAGTCTCGAAGCAAAAATGTACCGAGGAGATCTCGTTGGGCGTAAGGTGTCGATGTAGCAAGACGACCGTTGGTGGAATATATGGCGCTTAAGTTCAGACCTCGTGGACCCCGCTTTTGGGACAGAATCTTTCGTGTTCTTAGTACCATTTCCCGGATCGAGTAGTTGGTACCTACGAAATACAAGCATCGAACAATCAGGTGCACATGCACGAATAGTCTTACGGCGACATTATTACAACAATAGGCCCGAAGGCAATGTTCAACACACGGGACCTCATGGTCCGAATACAAGAAGCAGAATTTAAATACGGCACGTGCATGTCATTTGCCATGTGCAACGACCGGAGCTAAGATCTAGTAAGCACCATCAATTCCTTCACCCTCCCGGTAGTACGCGTATGGATCCTCCCGCTCTTCATTCCCATCACCTGAAGGTTTGTGCGTATAGCAAGGTGAGTACCAACCGTACTCAAGAAGCCAACACGGAATTGATGCACATGATAGGGTTATTCAAGGAATGGCTAGGTTTCTTTTCCATAAAGCCAATTTTCACAATTCTTTTCACAAGCCTAACAACTAGCCAAATCAAGTTTTAGTTCCATAGTTCATTAATCCGGTGACGGTTTTGTCTACCATCCATCGTGATTCCAAGGATGGCTTCCGCCTCCGATTCGTCATGATTTTA
The DNA here is from genome assembly GCA_019925245.2 of Oryza australiensis. Classification (NCBI taxonomy): domain Eukaryota; kingdom Viridiplantae; phylum Streptophyta; class Magnoliopsida; order Poales; family Poaceae; genus Oryza; species Oryza australiensis. Next base: position 1,566,948 of record JAIFGZ020000142.1, read on the forward strand.
TGGGGAATCCACCCCTTCTCGCATCTCGAGAAGTTGATCCACCAAATAATGAAGTCATCATGCAAACCCATCCCAGCAGCTTTTAAGTTTAAAGTCTAGCCAAGCGAAAGTCTTGTCACGATGCTCGATATCCGCGAGTACGGCTATTCAAATATATTGATTCACTCACACTGCAGTGGATGTACACTTTACCCGTACTCCGCGACAGCCCAACAAATGAGCCTACGTCTCAACACATGAGATGGTCATGGCAAAGCCTTTCGATAACCTCACTTTGGCAAGCACTCCGCTCCATGAACTTAAACCCTCATGCACTCTAGCCGTCCTTTTCTAGCAAAGGAGAGGAGTTCTGGCGCACCCGGGGTAAGGGAAAACTTCCTCAATCTTTACGTTTAATTAATATCGATTTAATTCCACCATTCACAACAAAGGCCACAGCCTCATTCCCATCACATAAACCACATCATAGAGAACCATCTACGCAAGGATACTGCCTCCGCTCGGCTATCTAGTCGCCTAGGTCTATACCCATTCGAGAAGTACGGTTGTACCGGCTCGTTTCCCGGCTATCTCATGGCTCGGTCCCACTGACCAGGGTCGGCACTTGCCTTTTCCGGAATCCACCCAAATCATCCGCCGCCCTCAGCCTAAATCATTTGTATATCATTTTCAATTTTCATCATTCTCATGGCCATGTGGCGCTCATGTCTCCACAAAGCCGTATTTCAACTACCTTCCCTAAGGTAGTTGCCCAAGCACAAAGCTTCTTTGTAAAATTATGAGTATGCAGGGATCTAGTATAAGCAAGGCTAAGCATTTTTACCGGTTAGCCCCTGGTCATATCACATCGAAGGTTACAAAGAATAAATTCTAATGGTGATCAATATCAAAGCACGGTATATCAAGCATAGGTACTGTTTTGTGTATAGCATGCAATTTATAATTTAAAATCAACATCATTTCACAAAGTAGGATCAATATGTTCAAAGAGTGTGATGACTTGCCTTGCTCGCACGCTTGAGGGGTGGTGTCTTCAATGGGTCGATGCCGGTTTCTTCAGTGCTACCCGTACGTGCGAAGATCAATTGAATTCAATTAGAATTCAATAAAATACCGAGAGATCGAAAAGAACCATAAAAGCCATGAAAACGACTATAAATGTTTTGCCTAAGATTCTACTTGAGTTAGGACAAGGGTCGCTAGAAAAATCCGAGTTTTGGAATCGAGTCGATGTCCTAGGGTTTTCGCAAAGACGACGATCGCAATTATTTGAGAAATTAGATTTGGAAATGTCCGCATGAGGAATTCGTGCTCGATGTTTTGAAGGTTTGAGCACAAAAGAGAAGCCTATTTAAATGGCGAGAAGGAATTAAACAAAGTCCGGATTTAAAACGACGCGAAACGAAATTCGGAAAAGTCCGATTTCGATTTTCAACTTTGCACCGAGAAAACATACAAGAAAATAATTTATTTTTGCCCAAAATTTTACTCAAGTCTTCCCAAAATATTTTTCCAAATTTTCTAAAATTTTTCCTAATTTTTCCTTTTTTTTTCTTTTTTCTCTTCTTTTCTCTCGTCGCACTATTCATTGGCCGCTAACCGCTCGACCGGGTCCGGCCGAAACAGAGACGGCGGCAGCGCGACAAAAGGGCGGAGCAGGGGGCGACGGCGACGGCGGCCTCGGGAGGGGTGATGGGGCACGGGAAGGATTTGCGCACGGCGGCGCTTGGTTGCGGCGGCGGCTCTCGGCGGCGCGCTCGGAACGGAGAGAGGGCGCGGCGCGGTGCGGCAAAGAGGCGGCACCGCCCCTTTATAGGCACGGCCGAGGGGCTCGGCGTGGGCGGGGTGGAGAGGGGAGGGCCGGCTCGCGCGAGCGCGGGTGGAGACACGCGCGACGCCGGGACGGGCCGGCACGGCGGCGCAACGCGGCGGCGGCGAAGCGCGCGCGGCGCGGCCGGGTCCTGCGCGGCGGCGCGCGCGGCGTGGGGGTCCCGGCGTGGCACGGCCGCTGCGTGGCGGCGAGGGCGCGGCGCGGGGCGCGGCGCTGGCGCGGCGCAGTGGTCCTGGCGGGCAGCGCACGCGCGCACGTGGCGCTGGGCGCGTGCGTGCCCGCGCGGCGCGTGGCGCGCGCTGGGTAGGGCCGGCGCGCGCGAAGGCGCGCGCGGCGCGTGGCGAGCGCACGCGGGCGGCCGGCACAGCGCGTACGGCGTCGAACACTTGGCGCGTCATGAATAGTGCAATTTCCGATTTTTCCCGATTTTCCATTTTAATTTTCCATTTCTATTTTTCTTTCTTCTAAAAATTCCAAAATAAATTCATAAAATTCAAAAATAATTTTTAACACAATATTTTCAATTTTTCTCCACTTTTATTTTCCCACAATATTTTTCATATTTATTTATTTAAAATCTCTCTTTTCAAATTTCAATATCCTCCCCTTTATTTTTCCAAAATTTTCCCGGATTTCTAGTACGACTCCCGAGAATTTTTATTATTTATTTTGTGTCCCAATTTATCTTCTCCCAACCATAATTTTTATTTTATATTTCCCAAAACGCGTTTTCACAAATCCATGCCTTCCCCGATTTCTTTTTAAAATCCCGGATACTGACTTTCGCATCTTCGTTTTGAAAACTCCAAATTATCCAAAAACACCGAAAGGGAAATTGATCACGTCTAAATTTATGCAACCGAGCTGGTAAATAAGAAGCAACAAACCCGAGAAAGAAGCAACAAGCGAAGGTTTTTGAAAGTTCCGATTTTTACGTTCCGATTTCTTTCTTCGATTTTAAGGATGTTACAAACCTACTCCCCTAACAATAAATCTCGTCCCCGAGATTTCTTACCGGTTGCCGAGTAGGTGTGGGTATTCCGTCTTCAGAACTCCTCGCCGGCTCTCAGTAGCCTCTTCTTCCGTGTGATTGCTCCATTGTACTTTGTACATGCGCCATGACTTGGTCCGTGTCTTCTTTTCTCGCCTCGTCCAATATCTTGATTGGATGCTCCGTAGGTAAGATCACCGTGGACATGGATGGTTTCTAAAAGAGCTTGCTCTTTTGGCACCCGCAAACATTTCTTCAACCGCGACACGTGGAATATCTGGGTGGACATCGGAGAGGTTCCTGCAGCTCCAACCGGTAGGCCACTTCTCCTCTCCTAGCGTTTATCAAGAATGGGCCCACGTACCTTGGTGCGAGTTTCCTTTGACCTTGAATCTCCGAGTTCCCGTAGTGGTGAGACCTTCAAATACACGTAGTCACCTTCTTTAAATTCTAATTCTCTTCTGGGGTGTCCGCGTAGCTCTTTTGTCATGATTGAGCAGCTTGTAATCGGTCCCCGATTAGCGAACCTTTTCCTCGGCTTCTTTGATTATGTCCGGCCCGAATACGGCTCGTTCGCCGGTTTCGACCACATTAATGGGGTTCGGCATCTGAGACCAAATAGAGCTTCGTTTGGTGACATCTTCAAACCGGCTTGATAGCTATTGTTGTAGGAGAACTCTACAGCACGGCAAACATTTCTCCCAATCCTTGGTGAAATCCAACGCATGTGCTCAAAGATATCTTCTAGTACTTGATTCGTCCTTTCGCCCGTCCGCGCCCGTGGGTGGTAAGCGGTATCAAGGCGAGGTGACTTCCGAGTGCCTCGTGGACTTTGCTCCAAAAATGGGACGTGGAATTGGGTACCACGATCCGATATAATCCTCTTCGGTACACCGTGAGACATACAATCCTACTCATGTATAGTTCCGCTAGCTTGGCACCGTTGTAGTTAGTTTTTACTGAATAAACTGGCGGTCTTGGTGAGCCGATCTACTATTACCCAAATGGAATCGTAACCGCCGCAGTTTTGGGTAGTCCCACTATGAAATCCATGCCTATCTCGTCCCATTTCCATTCGGGAATCTTGAGCGGCCGCAGCAAGCTCCGCTCGGTCGTTGATGCTCGCTTTCACTCTTTGGCACACATCGCACACGGCTACGTATTCGGCTACATCTCTCTTCATATTGGGCCACCAGTATTCTCCCTTCAAGTCCTGGTACATTTTCATGCTTCCGGGATGTAACGAATATGCTGATTCGTGAGCTTCTTTTAAGATCAACCCTCTCAAACCACCTCGTTCGTGCACGCATTCTTTTCTTGTACCACGGATTCCCTTGTCGTCTATTGAAAATTCCTTAGCGCGCCCGCCGCCATGCGTTCCTTGGATTTCCCGGGTTTCCTCATTCCCTTCTTGGGCTTCTTCTATTTGAGTCCTCGTAAGGGGTTGGATTTCTAGTGAGTTCACTTCTCCGTGAGGGACCAAAAGATTAAGTCGAGCCATTTCTTCTTGAGCTCACCGGCCATACCTCCCAATCTCATGTGGTTGCATTGGGCTTTGCGGCTTAGCGCACGGGCCACTACATTTGCCTTGTCGATGGTAATGGATTCCTAGATCGTAATCTTGATCAACTCCAACCATCGTCTCCGTCGTAGGTTGAGATCAGCCGAGTAAAAAAATATTTCAAGCTCTTGTGATTGGTATACACATCACAAAGGGTTCCCGATCGATAGTGTCTCCGCATCTTCAATGCGTGAATAACCGCGCTAGTTCCGTGTCGTGTGAAAGGGATAATTCTCCTCGTGGGGTCGTAATCGTCGCGAGGCATATGCTACGACCTTCCCATCCTGCATTAACACGCTCCTAGTCCTTGCCGAGACGTATCACAAGACATCACGAAATCCTTCCGCTGTCGTAAAGTTAAGATTGGGGCGTGGTTAACTTTTCTTTTAGTTGGTCGAAGGCTTTTTGACACTTCTCGTTCCATTCAAACTTCTTTTCCTTCTTCGTAAGTTGACTCAGGTTGGGCTACAAAGTGGAAAACCCTTCGATGAACCTTCGGCAATACCCGGCCAAGCCCAAGAAACTCCGAACTTCCGTCACCGACTTGGGTGCCTTCCATTCCGTGACGCCTTCGACCTTGGCGGGTCTCACCGCTACTCCTCCGCTGAAACCACGTGGCCAAGAAAAGCGACTTCCTTGAGCCGTAACTCGCATTTGCTAAATTTTGCATACCTGGTGCTCTCGTAGTTTTTCCAAAGCATCACCGTAGATGCTCCGCATGTTCCTCATCGTTCTTGAGTAGATAAGTATATCGTCGATAAATACCACGACGAATTTATCCAGTATTCCATGAATACCTTGTTCATCGTGTTCATGAAATATGCCGGGGCATTGGTCAATCCAAAGGACATTACCGTGAATTCGTATAAGCCGTAATGTGTAGAGAACGCCGTTTAGGAATATCTCCAGCTCTCCGATCTTCAACCGATGATATCCCGACCGAAGATCAATCTTTGAGAACACTTGCGCACCTTTAAGTTGATCGAATAGGTCATCAATTCGAGGTAGTGGGTACTTGTTTTTGATAGTCACTTCATTCAACGATCGGTAGTCCACGCACATCCTCATACTCCCATCCTTCTTCTTGACGAAAAGTACTGGGTTTCCCAAGGAGAAGAATCGGGCGTACAAATCCCTTCTCTTGTAGTTCTCGGATTTGCTTCTTGAGTTCTTCTAACTCGTTGGCCGGCATTCGATAAGGTCTTTTGGATATGGGGCAGACTGGGCATTAGGTCAATGATAAACTCTATGTCGCGATCCGGGGCATTCCGGCAATTCCTCTGAAACACGTCCGGTATTCTTGTACTACCGGCATTCCGTCTAGAGGTAGCATGGTGAACACTCCCGTAGCTTGCTCACATAGCTTTGGGTTTTGGTCCATTGTTATACTCATTGGTGATCCCTATGGGGTGGATACCGTGACTTCCCTTCGACTGCAGCCTATGATCCAATTATTCTTGGTCAACCAATCCATCCCGAGTATGACATCAATGGTTTGGGGTGATAGCACCATAAGGTTTGAGAGAAACACCACGTCCCTAATCCGTATGGGCACATTGATGCAAGCATGGGGTACTGCTATGTTTCCCCTGTGTGACCTGTACTCATCATAGGTCTCTTAAGTTCTACTTGGTGTAGGTGGTGTTGTTTGCTTACTTGGGAAGATATAAATGAATGCGAGGCTCCGTAATCAAATAAGGCTTTAACTGGGTAGAGTTGATAGAGAACATACCCATCAAGACGCTCTCGGTCCTCCCGAGCTTCTTCAGCCCGCACATGATTCACCCGGCCTCGTCGAAACCCTGGGCACCTCATGGTAGCGGGGTCCCGAATGCACCGCGCCCCGCAAAGCTAGGGTGGGGTTCCTGACGGACGTTGCATTGGCGCCCGGCGCACAGGAGTGTTGCGTGGTTTGGGGCAGCTATTGGAGTAGTGCCCTAATTCTCCACAATTGAAGCAGCCACATTCCTTCTCCCTGAGCTACGGGGCTGGCGTTGGTGTACGGAAACCGAGGTGTAGCCGGCCCGCCGACATGGCTCTGAGCGGGGAAACGACCCTGCCTGGAACGTTTGGCTTCCATCCGCACGGGTGGCTCCCTTGGGACGTTGTGATGCTCCCCGAAATGGGCGGGCCATAGCGAGCCTCCTTTTGCGGTTATTTTCTACCATCTTTTGGTCGTGTTCGAAAGCCGAACGACCTTGTTGATGAGGCTTTGAAACCGGTGTGGTCTTGTCCGATCATCGGTCCTCTCAGCTCATCATTTAGTCCCTCGATGAATTTATCCATCTTCTCCTCCTCGTCCGTCAGTCACTCAGTGGCGTAACGGGCAAGCCGGGTAAACTTGTTCAGTAATTTTGTATCGAGGTGTTTCCTGACGCACTCGCGGAACTCATTTTTCTTCATCCTCATAATCCTGCAACTGGCACGAAATTCTCACTAACGCAGCCGTGAATTCTTCCCATGTCGGTTGCATCAAAGATCTTCACCGCGCTTTTGTAGGTGTCCCACGCCACTTGCATGGGACCCTCTAGCTAAGGTTAGTGGCGAAGACAACTCTATCTGCTTCTCGAACTCAGACGAGAGTTAGCTTTTTCTCGATCACCCTCAACCAGTCCTCAGCATCCATGGGTTCTTCGGTCGTGGAGAAGGTTGGTGGCTTAGCTCGCATGAACTCTCCTAAACTTGATCCTCCTCGACTTCCCCGGTTGTTGTCAATTGCTTTGAGCAATTGCCGGGTTTGTAAGGCCAGCAACCTCCGCCGCAGTGGAGGGGCTGGGCTCCGCGGGTTCTCGTTGGTGGTCGCGGCCTCACTGCGGCGATGCGCCATCCGAAGAAGATAGATGAATTAAGAGATCGGACCTGTTAAGGTCATGGTTCCTAGGGGATTTTTCTTCAAGTTGTTTTTAAATGATCTTCAATCAGCAAGCATGGTAAAATAATATTAAGCTCATCAATTAGGATACAACCAAGCGATACTTAGGTCCATCATATTACATCAAAGGGGTACACGGACTGTACACGCACAGTCCTCATGCCATGATAACAACAACTACATCGTCTTACTGCATTAACTAGCTAAGGGGGAATAGAGTGTGGTCTTTGCCGCCGAGCCGTCCAGAGCGAGATCAAGCCGGGTGGTCCTTCCGCCTAGTCGTCCAACCATCCGCAGGAGCCGTGTGCGGGAAGTGGGTGGTCCGTCGTGAAGCAAATCGGAGTCCCCATGGCTCTGAGGTGGTGGCCTCGAGTCATGCCGAATCTTCCCGCTCTAGTGGCCGCGTACTTGCGAGCGGTCCGGCGGTGAGGGGGCCTCTAGTGTGAGTCACCGACGAGTGGGAGCTTCCTCCTCCATTGACTCGGTGCCGTGGACTCCCATTTGACCTCCATAGGTTCCGCCTCGACTCCGAGTCGGTGTGGATCCGGATGGGGTTCTCCTCTCCCGATCTAGGCTCGATGGCACCGCTACTGAGCTCGAGGTGGGTCCCATGGACGGGCAAAGCAAGGGGTCTATCGTGCACGACGCAGCTCGTGCTCAACATAAAAGCTTGCTCCATCATGGCTTGAAAGGTATCCAAGCATGCTAGAGTCATAAGGTAATAGTGGTCGGGCACCGTGGAGCAGAGGTGTTGGTACAATCTCGGTGGAAGTACTCCGCAAAGGTGGACAGGCGGGTGCACACTGCTCCTCCACCGGTCGACTTGCCGCTTGCTCTTCCCGAGCCGCTCCTCCAGCCTCTACCGTGGCCTCCCCACGGGCCATGTAGCGGTCCGAGAGTTGCTCGTATTGGGCACCGTTGGCTTGCAATGAGTCTGCAGCATGTTGATCCGATCCCCACAGCCCCGGTGGCTCTCGACCGCATCATTGAGGCATGTCTCGCCGGTCGTTGATCTCAAGCAAGGCCTCTTCGTAGCAGCTCATCTCCGCCGTCTCCGCCCACGTGATAGACGTGTGACCATCGGGTTGTAGCAGCAGGGGGTGGCCTCCACTAAGGCAAACTCGGGTTGCCTTCCTCGCGATAGGGATGGTGCACGAACTCACACCGTAAGTTCAGCACGATGTATCGCATTGCGAAGAAATGCTTCGCGGGCCGCATCCCGGATGGTCAAGTCGCTAAATCCCGATGATAGCGGGTGTGAAAGCGTAAAGATGTTTCACTTCCCATGCGGGCTTCCACGGAAACGGCCGCCTCCCATGCCGGATATCCTTCGAGCCATGCCTCTTGATTTGGTAGGTGGGTGGTTCTGGGATATCTTAAACACCACAACAGTGGACTCAAGCCGTGCCACAAACCCTCATCTCGTGGGATGGTGATCTCCTGTGTTCCGCCATGGTTCGACATCCGCTTTTGAAGGCAACTTAGGGTTAGAGGGAGAGAGCTATCATTATAATCATTTGGTAAATAAAAGGAAATACAGATGTAGAAAAGGTATATTTGTATTTTCGGAAATAATAGTTTGAAATGATTCTATGTAGGGATATTTCCTTTAGCCAACTAGTCGTGGGTAGGGCGCCATTTGGTCTTAGCCTACTGGCCGCATGGCTCGATACCAGCCTCGTGACCCCCGTTTTGGGACGGGAATCTTTCGTGTTCTTAGTACCATTTCCCGGATCGAGTAGTTGGTACCCACGAAATACAAGATCGAACAATCAGGTGCACATGCACGAATAGTCTTACGGCGACATTATTACAACAATAGGCCCGAAGGCAATGTTCAACACACGGGACCTCATGGTCCGAATACAACACAAGAAGCAGAATTTAAATACTAGCGGAATAGCAGGCAGCGGCATGTCATTTTGCACTGTGCAACGACCGGAGCTAAGATCTAGTAAGCGCCATCGCCTTTCTTCACCTCCTCGTAGTACGCGTATGGATCCTCCGGCTCTTCATTCCCATCACCAAGGTTTGTGCGTATAGCAAGGGTGAGTACCAACCGTATCAAAGAAGCCAACATGGAATTGATGCACATGATAGGGTTATTCAAGGAATGGCTGGGGTTTCTTTTGCATAAAGCCAATTTTCACAATTCTTTTCACAAGCCTAACAACTAGCCAAATCAAGTTTTAGTTCCATAGTTCATTAATCCGGCGACGGTTCTGTCTACCATCCATCGTGGATTCCAAGGATGGCTTCCGCCTCCGATTCGTCATGATTTTATGGGGAATCCACCCTTCTTCGCATCTCGAGAAGTTGGTCCACCAAATAATGAAGTCATCATGCAAACCCATCCCAAGCCAGTTTTAAGTTTAAAGTCTAGCCAAGCGAAAGTCTTGTCACGATGCTCGATATCCGTGAGCACGGCTATTCGAATAGATTGATTCACTCACACCGTAGTGGATGTACACTTTACCCGCACTCCGCGACAGCCCCCCAACAAATGAGCCCTACGTCCCAACACATGAGATGGTCACGGCAAAGCCTTTCGATAACCTCACTTTGGCAGCATTCCGCCCATGAACTTAAACCCTCATGCACTCTAGCCGTCCTTTTCTAGCAAAGGAGAGGAGTTCGCGCACCCTGCAAGAGAAAACTTCCTCAATCTTTAAGTTTAATTAATATCGATTTAATTCCACCATTCACAACAAAGGCCACAGCCTCATTCCCATCACATAAACCACATCATAGAGAACCATCTATGCGAGGATACCGCCTCCGCTGGCTATCTAGTCAGCTAGGTCTATACCCATTCGAGAAGTACGGTTGTACCGGCTCGTTTCCTGCCATCTCATGGCTCGGTCCTTAACTGACCAGGGTCGGCACTTGCCTTTTCCGGAATCCACCCAAATCATCCGGCCGCCTCGCCTAAATCATTTGTATATCATTTTCACCTTTTCATCATTCTCATGGCCATGTGACGCTCATGTCTCCACAGCCGTATTTCAACTACCTTCCCTAAGGTAGTTGCCCAAGCACAAAAAGCTTCTTTGTAAAATTATGAGTATGCAGGGATCTAGTATAAGCAAGGCTAAGCATTTTTACCGGTTAGCCTCCCGGTCATATTACATCGAAGGTTACAAAGAATAAATTCTAATGGTGATCAATATCAAAGCAGGTATATCAAGCATAGGTACCGTTTGTGTATAGCATGCAATTTATAATTTAAAATCAACATCATTTCACAAAGTAGGATCAATATGTTCAAAGAGTGTGATGACTTGCCTTGCTCGCACCTGCTGAGGGGTGGTGTCTTCAATGGGGTCGATGCCGATTTTCTTCTGTGTGCTACCCGATCGTGCGAAGATCAATTGAATTCAATTAGAATTCAATACAATACCAAGAGATCGAAAAGAACCATAAAATCCATGAAAACGACTCCAAATGTTTTGCCTAAGATTCTACTTGAGTTAGGACAAGGGTCGCTAGGAAAATCCGAGTTTTGGAATCGAGTCGATGTCCTAGGGTTTTCGCAAAGACGACGATCGCAATTATTTGAGAAATTAGATTTGGAAATGTCCGCGGAGGAATTCGTGCTCGAGGTTTTGAAGGTTTGAGTACAAAAGAAGAAGCCTATTTAAATGGCGAGAAGGAATTAAACGAAGTCCGGATTTGACGCGGAAACGAAATTCCGGAAAAGTCCGATTTTCAACTTTGCACCGAGAAAAACATACAAGAAAATAATTTATTTTTGCCCAAAATTTTACTCAAGTCTTCCCAAAATATTTTTCCAAATTTTCTAAAATTTTTCGTGAATTTTCTATATTTTTTTCCTTTATTTTTCTGGGGATTTTGGTTTCATTGCGCATCGTCAACGGGTCGCTGAAATAAAGACGGCAATGGCTGACAAAGGCGCGGAGCAGGGGGCTTACCGCCACTGCGGCT